>QRFJ01000140.1:294788-615681 GCA_006176705.1 Cocos nucifera | reverse complement strand
ACCTCATATGGGCCTTGGGCTAGATATTTAACTTCTTCTGGTACATGCTCATTGCTTATCCCTCTAGCAATTTTTCAACCAATTCAATCATGAGGAATATACAAAAAAAGTTAGTTGTAATTCTAGACACTATCCATTTAAAAATTCAGATTCATCCCTAAATATGCAAACTTACACCTACATGAATTTTGAACCAGTCATGGAACGAATTGTTGTGTACACGCTCTACATAATTTTATCATGCATGAAGATTTTGCATCTTAATGGTGGCAATATATTTTCTACAATTAAAATATCCTCATATATGATTTTATAAATGATTTAAATTTAAGAAATCGGATATTATATTTATCTAAAAATCTTACTCTCGATATGAGCAGATTAGGTCATAATTAAATAGAATATATTGATATCATTATGCTCTTGTTGTTTGATCAAGTACACATGGTTTAGCCCTTCCTAAGGCACAACCAACTTTGAAAAAGAACGATGATCCTTCTTGTCATTGATCAGTAGTACAATTATCATAGTTCATTCTTGGATGATTAAACTATGCCTTTGTATCATGTAGATATCTCGAGCAGAATGTTGCACATTCATCGACTATGTATCTTCTACTATTGAACCCTTTAGATGACTTTTATTATGCACATAAGATTTAAGTTTATATAAATATCTGTAACATGTATATTTAGATAATTTAGATACACATAAATCAAGAAAAGAATTAGCAAAGATAAAATTAAATGATGCCATAGATATGTCAAACCTCTCAGTAGGGTATATCCAGCGATACTGTACTAGTCCAACAATCTTGACCTCTCTTACTAGATGAATAGGCAAATGCACCATAATATCAAAGAAAGCAAGGGAGAATATTCTTTTCATATGGAAAAATACAACTGCAATCCAAGACTCCAATCGTTGTAAGTCTAAAACTTGTACAACTTTTGAGCATAACTCTCTTAAGAAACCACATAACTCTATCAAGTCAAACCTAACATTTTTTTGGCAATGATACACATAGAGCTAATTGTAATAATCTAGTATCGCTTAGATACCAACTGTCGTATAGGATCTCTTAACGTTGTTGAGGCTAAAGAAAGATTGGGGCATGCCTCCTTCCTCCGTGCTTGGAGGCGTGCCCTCCTAGGGCACCTTGGTGTGTGAAGAAACCAGAGAGGGGGAGAGAGATGTGGAAGAAAATGATGATCTATTTCTTATCTCTCTTCTATTACGATTTACAATATACATGTATATATATACACCTGTACATGGACCGAAATCCTAACCCGTAAAAAACTCTCTGGACTAACCCTGTCCGAATGCACTCACCCAAACTCTTGAACACCCATGGTTTGATCATGCACTCAATCCCATGGACCCAAATATGGTTCAAACTCTGAGTAGCCTCCATAAGACCCACAAATCAAGGCCTCATGACCGTGGAGGGCTGAACCTCCATCCTAGGACCAAATCGGTCCTAGTCCTAGGACCACACCTATCCTAATCTCCTAAAGCCAACATCCTAACTCCTCCAGTGGTCTTCCTATTAGATATGTGTGTCCTAGAAGTCAGAATTGACTGACACTTATAATACACATCTAAGGACAAAATTATAATTTTGACTATAAATAATAAAATGAGTTATTTTCTATCATAATATATATTTGAAAGTGTTTGTGATACATCCCTTGAGTTAATGGTAAGGATAGCTCATATTTTCAAGAGTTAAAAATTTAAGACATGAATTTTCATTATTAACTCATAAAATGCTCTCAATCGTAGGATCATCATGAGGATGGTGATTGATCCAAAAGGTTAGTGTAGGATCGCTTCTTTAGGATAGATGAGTCTTGAGTCTACGGTGTAGAAACATCGGAGTGAAAGTACAGGTACTCATTAGAGAACGAGGGCACTGACCGTGACCACCTCGAGCAGTCATGAGGAAGTCTACCTTCTCATCGATGACTGACTCGAAGCTGCAGTAGTATGTCTGATTCTTTGACCTAAGGTACATCGATACTTTATCTTGAGGGTGTTATAGTTTGACTACATCATAACTCAGTCTCCTAGCCATTCAAAATCTTGAAGTGTATATTGGCTATAGCATGTTCATTGTAGGAATTAAATTGCACCAATAAGGGATCTATCTACCTCGGTAGATGATGAGCAGCCCTATGATAATCATGAGAATCAAGTCCATAAGTCCATGGCCATGGCAGAGTAAAATAATAGAAAGAGTTTCTATTAGGATTTTTACATTAGACTTGAATCGAATGATTAATTCATATGACGAAAATTAGGATTTGACGAGATCACCTTAACCCTAATCTGATCAGAGCTCAAGATAGAGAAACTTAATCACATAGGTAACGATACTAAGAGATTTATTTTCAGTTCTGATGGATTGCCACCATATGCTGCTAGGTGTCACTGGTGGATTTTGAGAGTAATTAGAATGATATGGATGATCGATCATACTAGTTGTCTGAATCAAAAAAGTTCTGATCCATTGAAAGATGTTTCGATGATGTCGATGATAGAGATCACAACGTATCCCACTACCAAATGGAACTAAACCTAACTGGATCACACAAACAAGAATTTGGATCTGGATATTATCAATTAGACTAACCTAGTTCAATTATTTTGAATAAGATTTAATTTGATTCAAGAAAATCATGCTAGCACACGATTGAGCCTAATGTTCTCCTTCAACAATCATTAAAGCTTGTCTTGACTGAGCCAAATATGTTTGGGCTCACTCAGGAATCTTTACTTAGTTTGACTGGAGCTTGTCCAGGTCAGAAAAGAATTATCTTAATTTATAAGATAACTTTGAGACAATACCTGCCATTTTTTGTCATCTACTAAATCTTATCTTTTAACTTTGGTCAAATATTGATCTTTGACACTTAGATATTTGCCCATGTATCATGCACCCATAGGAGAGAACATGGGGCTTTGTCCCCCTGCTAAAAAGTAGAAAAGGAGGAGGTGCATGCCTAAGGAGGCGTGCGCTCCATGAGGATCATGCCTGGAGTCCCAAACAGATGGGACTCCAAGTTGCTTCATGCTTTCAACTTGGGTGGCGTCAAAGAGTCCTCTTTGACTAGTCTTGGCGCCACCTAAGAAGGTTTATGAGAGACTCTAATTTGATTGGATTAGATGATGTCATCCTACCAATCATATTTAGATCTGATTGCATAAAGAGCCATGATTATCGAGGTGATGTGGCATTACATGGCGCAGCAGGATCTATATAAACCCTGTCTGTGCCTAGGATTAAGAGGCTCTACCCTTTGCCCATGCCACAAGACTCCTCTCCCACCCTCTCCATGCCACCTTTAGGTCCTCTCTCTCCTATCCATGTTCAAGAGTTTTTTTGGACGTGAGTTTGGTGTGATCCGAGCAAGAGAAAGACGACGGAAAAGGAAGAAGGCAGCACAGCTGCAAGAGATAATGGCTGATCTTCAAAAGCCATTTTGAAGATCTTTAAGGTCATATCTAGATCTAATTTTTAGAGGATAGATTGAGAAGAAGAAGATCTTCAGATCCTGTCTGAGTAGATATCGATAGAGGTCGGGCACTTACGTGGCTACATCTAGAACCTCAGACAAACATCGAAATCATCATAGGATAATAGGATTATCCATAACAAAAGTATGATTAAATTAGATTTTATTTTATTTTATTTTATTTTATTAGATCAATAACATCAGATCTGAAGAGTTTCAGATCTGACTTAAATCTAAGAGAAAATTTTTTTGAAATATTCCTCTTGATCCAATCAGATCTGAACGAATCTGATCTGAAAAATAGGATTTTTTTCTTCAACTAGTATCAGAGCTATATTTTTAAAATTTATTAGATTTAATTTTATTTTAATTTTAATCTGATAATTAGATAATTTTAGATGTCACATGAGATGTGATTAGATCTAAAATCAAAAAAATTAAAATTAAATAATTTAGATTTAAGATGTATGAGATGCATGACTAGACTAGGAATAGAATTATTCTATGTGTAGTCTAACATCATCATAATGTATTTACTATTTTTTGATATTATAAATATTATAATTAAATCTAAAAAATAAAAATAAATTTATTTAATTTGTTCATATGAGATATGATTGATGCATGTTTAGACTAGTTGTAGAATAGATCTACAAAATTATCTTGAATAAATTTAATTTCATATGATCAAATTGAAATTTTATTTTTTAGATATTTATAAGATAATTTAGATCTAAAAATATGCATGATATGATATATGAGATGTATGTAAAATATATTTTTAAGTTAGATCAATTTTTATATGTGATATATGATGTAGATCTAACTAGTTTGTAGATTCATCATATTTCTGATTAAGATATTTCCTTTGGCCGTCCGATCATAAGAATAAAGAAGGATTTAAAGGCCCTCTCCTCCTATTTGATGAGATGTTCTTATGATGTGTAGGGATGCTGCACATTCATCATTAATCAAAAATCAAAAAATTTATTTTCTACAAAATCCTAAATCCTAAAATCCTAAGATTTTATTTATATATTTTATTTATAAATCCTAAATTTAATTAAAAATTAAGATATGAAACATATTAGATCTAAAATTAAGAATTTTTAGATCTAAGACATATTTATAAAATTGGGTTTGGGCTTGGGTAGCTCAATTAGGTCTAGCGGTTGATCAAACCAAATCAAGAGTCGGTTAGATGGGATCAAGAGTGCTTAAATTGACCAGCCTAATAAGATTAAGTCTGAGTTAAGATCAAGTCACATGAGTGATCGATCAAGTTAAGACCTAATTAGGCTCAGTGGTTAGAGTCTGGATTGTAGGCTAACTCAATTGATTCTGGCTCAACAATTTGGTGTCTAAGGTAAGTTTGGGAGATACGATCGACTAATTTTTAATTGAAAGTTACTCAACTCGAATGCGTTCTTATCGAGTTAATGGCATATCCCTTCTACTGATCTTACTTACTTGGCCATATTTGTCGGCTCAGTCCTGATCTAAGGTGGCTAATAATCTGAGCTAAGCCATGCCACTAAGTTAGTCATAATGGTTATGGCTATGTCAAGTCAAGTTTAAAGAGATCTAAATCAAATCTTTCTAAGATAAGATTAAGTCTAAGGTCTTCCACCATTGTAGATATGCGGGCTCTTTCCGAGGTTGATTATTCTGGGCTGATTATAGTGGTTCAGTTGCATCAAAAAGATACAATCATGTCTATTAGACATTGGATGCTATGGATTAGAGGATGGATTGGGCTCAATATTTTAGCTACTGTGAGAGATCCAATTAGAAATCCAATCTGTGTAAATGGTGGATCTGACTTAACTAAGGAGTAGATCAATATTTTGATTACGATAAGATTCATGAATTAGAGACTAAGCTTGGATGTACCATGATTAAAGAATCATTAGACAAGAGTTGTTCACTCATTGGCTAACCCATTACCAATAACTGATAGGTGAGATGATGAGTCAGTTGGTGGAACTGCACCAATCACTAAAAGTCATTAATCGTGGATATTTACGCATCTCTATAGAGAAAGTGTAGGGATCCAAAGAAAATAGTAGAAGCTAATTTATTTAAAAATTAAATCTCTTAATAAATTGATCAAGTCTTAATTATAAAATCTAACTAGAAACTTTGATTCTCTACAGAAAAAAAAAATATCTGTATCCAACCCACTAGCTCATATCCTGGACACCCATAGATTGATTGGACTCAATTACAAGGATTAGCTTCGAAACTTTAAAATTATTTTAGATTCTAAGAAGTTAACTCATGTATTGGACCAGGATCCTTCCACCTTATCAGCCTGTCCTTCTGCTGAACAGAGAGCATCTCTTAATAAATGGATGGATGAAGATAACAAGGTCAGATACTATATATTGAGCTCGATGTCTGATGAGCTTCAGTGCCAACATAAAGATATCAAGACTGCCCATCAAATATTGGCTCATCTGTAAGAGTTGTTTGGTGAACAGAGTCGCGCAGCCAAATATCAGATCACTAAATGACTATTTAAGGCTAAAATGCATGATGGACAGTCAGTCCAAGATCATTATCTGATGATGATCAAGAACTTGAAAGAGCTTGAGAAGCTTGGAGTAAAGTTAGACCAGAATCTACAGAATGATATAATTCTACAATCCTTGACTGATGCATATGGATAGTTCATCATGAACTACCATATGCATAAACTTCAGAATACTCTGACCGAACTTATGAATATGTTGGTTACTGCTGTGCTTTCTATGAAAGATTCTAAAGGCTCAATACTGGCTATGGAACAAACTTCTTTCAAGAAAAAGTCTTTTGAAAAGAAGAAGTTTGTGAAAAGATAGAAGGTGAAAGGTGCAAAAAAAAAGAACGTAGAGCTGAAGAAGAAGGCCGCTGACAAAGAAAAGTATTTTTATTATAATATTGATGGCCACTGAAAGCGAAACTGTCCTACATACCTGGCCATCCTAAAGAATAAGAAGGAGATATGTCCTTCTGGAGGTATTCTCGTTATTGAATCTAACCTTACAATTTCTTCTACATCTAGTTGGGTGCTTGACTCTGATTCTAGTGCTCATTTGTGCACTTCCATACAGGATATTGAGGATAGCAGGAGGCTGAGGGATGGTGAGATGATCCTATATGTCGAAAATAGAGCAAGGATTATTGCTTTAGCTATGAAAACCTATCCTCTTCGACTACCATCTGGCTTAGATTTAGTACTTAGGGATTGTTATTATGTGCCTGCAGCAAGCAGAAATTTGATTTCTATTTTATGTTTAGCACAAGAAGGCTATGTAATTAGTTTTTTTAAGGACCATTATAATATTCTTTATGAAAAAAATAAAATTGCAAGTGGTTTCCTCATTAACGATCTCTACCAATTACATATTGATGTATCTGTCTTTAATATCGAGCAAAACGTGAATGCCATAAAACGACCTAGGGATAGTCCAAACGATAGGTATTTATGGCACCTAAGGCTAGATCATATAGCAGAAGATAGGATTAACAAATTGAAGAAAATTGGGCTATTGAGTACTTTGACCTCTGAGTCATATCCAATTTATGAATCATATCTTCATGGCAAAATGTCTAAGCTCTCCTTATAGGACATGGGGAAAGGGCCACGAATCTACTAGCCCTAGTTACATACTGATGTGTGCGGCCTATTTGATGTGCCGGCTAAAGGCAACTTTGATTACTTCATAATCTTTATCGATGATTTATCTCGGTATGGGTACGTATATCTTATGAGACATAAGTCTGAAGCTTTTGAAAAGTTCAAGAAATTCAGACATGAAGTCAAAAAGCAAACTAAAAAATCCATTAAGATTCTTCGATCAGATCGAGGAGGTGAATACCTTAGTCAAAAATTTCTGGACTATCTCAAGCAAAATGGCATAGTCTCTCAATGGACTCCATCTGGAATACCTCAACTCAATGGGGTTTCAGAACGGAGAAATTAGATCCTATTAGATATGGTTCGATTCATGATGAGCTTCATAGACCTTTCTGATTTTCTTTGGGAACATAGTATGTAACTGCAATATATTTACTGAATAGAATTTCCTCTAAAATCGTTCCTACCACACCATATAAGATATGGCATGGTAAGAAATCAAGTCTGAGTCATCTCAGAATTTGGGATTGTCCGGCTGATATCAAAAGATAACAAGCGGACAAGTTAGACTATAGATCCTTTAGAGCTCAATTTATCGGATATCCTAAAGAATCTTTAGGATATTATTTCTACATTCTAGAAAACCATAATATGATTGTGAGTCAGCATGCCATTTTTTTGAAAAATAGTTTATTCAAGATAGCGGCATTGGAAAGCAGATCAAGTTCGAGGAGAAAGTCTCACAAGAGCAACGAGCTAAGGACCCCATGGAATCAAATCAAATTGAGCCAATACAATCATTACCTCCTCCACCTCATAGATCGAAAAGGATTTTCCATCCCCTTCAGAGGTACTTAGGTACTATTTTAGAAAAAGTAGAGAAAATATTCCTCGTAGGTAATGAAGTTCATGATGATCCCAAAATCTATGATGAGGCGATATCGGATATAGACTCCAAAAGGTAGTTAGAGGCAATGAAGTCAGAAATTGACTCAATGCACTCAAACCAAGTCTAGATCTTGGTAGATCCATCAAAAGGTATAGTACCTATTGGGTGTAAATGGATCTACAAGAGAAAGATTGGTACAGATGGAAATATAGAGACATTCAAAGCTAGATTAGTTGCAAAAGGTTATAGTCAGTGCGAAAGCATTGACTATCAGGATACCTTTTCGTCAGTAGCTATGCTAAAATTCATCCGCGCATTGCTTATTATTGTAGCCTATTTTGATTATAAAATATGGCAAATAAATATGAAAATGGCATTCCTAAATGGATACCTTGAGGAAGATATCTATATGGAACAACCACTAGGTTTCACATCCAGTGATGTTGATTACAAAGTATGCAAGCTGCAAAGATCCATATATGGACTTAAGCAAGCATCTCGGAGCTGGAATACCCATTTTAATGATGTGATCAAATTATTGGTTTCATCAAAAATGAGAAGAAACTATGTATTTTTAAAAAGGTCAGTGGGAGCGCTATTATCTTCCTCGTACTATATGTGGATGACATCCTCCTTATTGGGAATGATATTTCCATGTTGACCATAGTTAAAATGTGGTTATCTAAAGAATTCTCCATGAAAGACCTAGGAGAAGCATTCTTCATTCTAGGAATCAAAGTCTATAGAGATAGACCAAATAGGATGCTAGATCTTTCATAGAAGATATATATAGAAGAAGTGTTAAAGAGGTTTAGCATGGAAAACTCCAAGAGGGGATTAGTACCTTTCAGACATGGCATTCATCTCTCCCAGAAAATGTGTCCCAACACACCAGAGAAGATTGAACGCATGAGCAAGATCCCTTATGCTTTAGCAATAGGGAGCCTCATGTATGCCATGTTATGTATACGATCTGATATAGCCCATGCTATGAGTGTCACGAGCAGATATCAGTCGAATCCAGATGAAGAATACTGAACTTCTATGAAATGTATCCTTAAGTACTTGAGAAGAACTAAGGATATGTTGTTGATTTTTGATAATGAAAAACTCCAAGTTCAGAGGTATACAGACTCAAATTTTATATTCGATATAGATGATCGAAAGTCAACATCTGAAAGTCTATTTGTGTGTAATGGTGGTGCTGTCAGTTGAAAGAGTTCCAAGTAGATAGTGATAGTAGATTCTACCATGAAAGCAGAATATATCGCTGCATCAAAAGCTACGAAGAAGGCATTCTGGTATAAAAAATTTACCGTAGAGATTGAAGTGATGCCATCGGATGCCATTCCTCTATACTATGACAATAATGACACCATAGCCCTTGCTAGGGAGCCGAGGTCTCATCAGAAATCTAAGCACATCGAGCAGCGATATCACCTCATCCACGATTACCTCGAGAAAAGTTATGTTGAGGTCAAGAGAGTCAACTCCACATACAATATGGCAGATCCACTCACAAAGTCGTTGGGCCAGCAAAAGATCGAAATCCACCTTAAGAAGATGGGACTTAGATTTAAAGCCAATTGGCTTTAGATCAAATGGAAGTTTGTTAGATATATGTACCCTAGAAGCCAGAATTGGCTGACACTTATAATACACATCTAAGGATAAAATTATAATTTTGACTATAAATAATAAAATAAATTATTTTCTATTATAATGTGTATTTGAAAGCATCTATGATACATCTCTTGAGTTAATGGTAATGATAGTTCATATTTTCAAGAGTTAAAAATTTAAGACATGAATTTTCATTATTAACTTATAAAATGCTCTCGACTGTGGGATCATCATGAGGTTGATGATTGATTCGAAAGATTAGTATACGATCGCTTTTTTAGAATAGATGAGTCTTGAGTCTACGGTATAGAGACATTGGAGAGAGAGTACAGGTACTTATTAGAGAACGAGGGCACTGAGCATGACCACCTCGAGCAATCATGAGAAAGTCTACCTTCTCATCGATGACTGGCTCGAAGTTGCAGTGGTGTATTTGATTCTTTGACCTAAGGTGCATCGATAGTTCACCTTGAGGGTGTTATAGTTTGACTACACCATAACTTGATCTCCTAGCTATTCAAAATTCTGAGGTGTATGTTGGATATAACATGTTCATTATAGAAATTGGATTGCACCAATAGAAGATCTATCTACCTCGGTAGATGAGGAGCAGTCCTATGATAATCATGAGAATCAAGTCCATAAGCCCATGGCTATGGCAGAGTAAAATAATAGAAAGAGTTTCTATTAGGGTTTTCACATTAGACTTGAATCGAATAATTAATTCATATGATGAAAATTAGGGTTTGACGAGATCACCTTAACCCTAATCTGATCAGAGCTCAAGATAGAGGAACTTAATCACACAGATAACTCACCAAGAGGTTCATTTTCAATTTTAATGGGTTGCCATCATATGCTGCTAGGTGTCACTGGTGGATTTTGGGAGCAATTAGAATAATATGGATGATTGATCATACTAGTTGTCTGAATCAAAAAAGTCTTGATCCACCAGAAGATGTTTCGATGATGTCGATGATAGAGATCGCGACGTATCCCACTATCATATGAAACTGAACCTAACTGGATCACACAAATAAGGGTTTGGATCTGGATATCATCAATTGAACTAATCTAGTTCAATTATTTTGAATAAGATTCAATTAGGTTCAAAAAAATCTTGCTAGCACACGATTGAGCCTAATGTTCTCCTTCAACAATCATTAAAGCTTGTCTCGACTGAGAGAAATATGTTTGGGCTCACTCAGAAACCTTTACTTAGTCTGACTGGAGCTTGTCCAGGTCAGAAAAGAATTGTCTTAATTTATAAGATAACTTTGAGACAACATCTGCCATTTTTCATCACCTACTAAATCTTATCTTTTGACTTTGGTCAAATGTTGATCTTTGACACTTAGATATTTGCCCATGTATCATGCACCCATAGGAGAGAACATGGGGCTTTGTCCCCCTGCTAAAAAGTAGAAAGGGAGGAGGTGTATGCCTAAGGAGGCGTGCGTCCCATGAGGATCATGCCTGGAGTCCCAAACAGATGGGACTCCAAGTTGCTTCATGCTTTCAACTTAGGTGGCACCAAAGAGTCCTCTTTGACCAGTCTTGGTGCCACCTAAGGAGATTTATGAGAAACTCTAATCTATTTGGATCAGATGATGTCATCCCATCAATCAAATTTAGATCTAATTGCATAAAGAGCCGTAATTGATTGGGGTGATGTGGCACTGCATAGCGTAGTAGGATCTATATAAACCCTATCTGCGCTTAGGATTGAGAGGTTCTATCCTTTGCCCATGCCATAAGGCTTCTCTCCTTCCCTCTTCATGCCACCTTTAGGTCTTCTCTCTCCTATCCACATCCAAGAGTTTTTTTGGGCACGAGTTTGGTGTGATCCGAACAAGAGAAAGGTGACAGAAAAGGAAGAAGGCCGCACTGCTACAAGAGACAACGACTGATCTTCAAAGCTATTTTGAAAACCTTCAAGATCAGATCTAGATCTGATTTTTGGAGGATAGATTGAAAAGAAGAAGATCTCTGGATCCTGCCTGAGTGGATATCCATAGAGGTCAGGCGCTTGCGTGGCTACATCAAGAACCTCAAGCAAACATCGGAATCATCATAGAATAATAGGATTACCCATAACAAAGATATGATTAAATTAGATTTAATTTAATTTAATTTTATTAAATCAATAATATCATATCTGAAGAGTCTCAGATTTAATTTGGATCTAAGAGAAAAAATTTTTGAAATATTCCTCTTGATCCAATCAGATCTGAACGAACCTGATCCGAAAAACATGATTTTTTTCTTCACTTTCAAGGCTTGGGAACACCACTAATCCTAACAATCTTCATCTTGGTGCCTCAAGCCTTGGTAAACCCCTTGATAATATCCTCCTATATGATCCCACTATCGCTATGCACTCTGACAGCCCCTTATACAAACATCACCTTCGCCAATCCTCTTCAGCTATTATGCATCCTTGGAGACCTATGGGATGACTGTCTTTACAACTGAAGATCTGGCTTGCTCCTTCGCACCATCCTAAAATTATAGGATCCCTTCTGCTTAACAGCTGCATCATCTTCACTGAACTTTCCTGAAGAACATATAGTATTTCTGCACCAGCACATGCTGTACCATCTGATACGATCTTCTCAGAACTATGCCTGTCCATCTGCACGTGCCGCTCCATTTGAAACTATGCATCATCGGTGTTGGTGCTAGGATATCGATCCTCCTACATCCTTCCGCTCTGAATTCATGTCAAACTTTCTCTCTACTTATAAAGCCACCACTCTGGAGCCCACCTATGAAGCCACCTCTCTAAAGCTCCATCTATGAAGCCACCACTCGGGAGCTCTACCTAATCCAAAGTCCATATGATGCCGCAGAGGATCCTAACTTTATCACCGAGTCATCCAAGGTCAACCATCCAATACTGCATTGCTGAGCCTATCGTTGTACCTCGTATATCGTCGCTGCTCCTTCGAACCCTCCGTACTTCGCAGACCACTCCAAAGCCATGTCAGATACCTCCTAACCTGTGGGTACCTCCAAAACATACAGGACCTCATCCAACTCCTCTGAATCCAATGATTGAATCTTAGGAAATTCCATCCTAGCACTTCTTCTCTTCTGCCTTTGAACCAACCATCACTTTAATTATGCCTGGAGGAACTATAGCTCAAATCCTACCTAAGCTCAAACTCACCTATCTCATCCCAAGGCTTCTAAGACTCGCTGGCTCTCCCTGAGACCTGCTTTCGATCTTCCTAAGATGCCTCCTGACACTCTCTACTAAGATACCTCCCTCGACTGCTGCACCGTCGAGCCTCTCTCAATCTCGTGCCTCTAAAAAAGCGCTACTGCAGCATTCCAACACTTTCTATCTCGTCTCGATATTATCTCCTCATAGGTATCCGAGTCCTCTCTTGCTGTACACAAACCATCCTCTACTGAACCATGACTCTTCCTGATACTTCTATAGAAGAAACCTGATCTAGGATACTTTCAATTGCCTGAGACCTCCTAGTGCTCCCTGAGACCTTCTACTCTCCCTGAGATCTATTGGCTTTCCCTGAGATATGCTTTTGATCTTCCTGAGAAGCTCCTGACACTCTCCATTGAGATACCCTCCTCGACTGCTATACCGCCAAGCCTCTCTAGCCCCTGTGCCTCTAGGATAGCACTACTATAGCACTCTAGCACTCCCTGACTTGTCTCTATGCCATTCTACATCCGTCCAGTCCTAATCTGCTAGACCTCCATGGATTATCCATCATCATCATCCTCAAGGCTCCAACCGAATACATCCCAACTACTTTTCACAATCTTCCACCAGACTTAATAGTTGCTTCTTCAGCTCCACCTTGACCCCGATCTCTTTAGTGATCTCTCCTCTAACATACCAAAATCATCACCAGCACCCAAAGCTACATCTAGAAGAACAGCATGAACCAAGAGAAAAATAAATCAAGAAAACAAAAAAAAACCAAAAAAAACTCCCTTGGATTTTTTTCTTTTTTTTCTTTTTTTTTCTTTGGAACCTTCTAGGCTCTTGGCTTCTCCCTTCTTCTGCTCCTTCCTCCTCCCATCCAAAAATAGAACTAGACCACTGGCCGCTTGCCTCCATGGATGCCAGCCAACCATCTCTTGCCCATGCGAGCACTAGATTCGAGCATCACCACCATCGGATCATCACTACTGTGGCTCCTTCGATCTTCGTCCCATCCAAAATCGAACTGGATCGCTTGCCACCATGGAACGCCGCCATTGGCTAGCCGCTGCCCATGCAATCGCCAAATCTAGGCATGACCATCGAATCCGAGCATCGCCACCGCTAGATCGCCACCGTGACACATCACTACCACTGTTTGTGGCCCGCCATCACTGGATCTAGGCATTGCCTCATCGGATCCCTACTCCACCATGCCAGATCCCTCACATTGGGAGGAACAGGATGGCCCGCACCATCTCACCGGCTCAGATCCATGCGCCACTGCTGGATCTAGGTGCGGCCACCATCGGATTAATGCTTCATCATCAGATCCGTGCGTCTCGAGCTGGCTCTCCACTGCACATGCGTCACCACCGTCGGATCTAATGCCATCTTGGCACCCACAACCATTGGACCCCATTACCTATGCCGCCACCGGAGTCGATGCCACCGCCTGCATCATTACTCCCCCCAGAGAAGAAGATGGCCTACTGCAGCACCTCTGGATCTCCTGTGTTCTGCCTGCGAGTGCCACCATCGACCACTTGTGAGATCCACCTCTGCATGCCATGCTCGGCCACCTGGTTGCCGAAAATTGCCTTCATGTGCTGGTTCGTGGCCGCTAAGCTTAGGATCGACGATCAATCATCGATCATCGTCGGATCTGGCAGGAAGAAAGGGGGCCTGTCGGCCCCTAGAATAATTTATTTTTTGCTGCTGAGTCTCCCATTCCTACGCTGGATCACACCTTCACACCTCCTCATCAAGATGGCTCTAATACCAATTATAAGGGTAGATCTGTCAATAGTGAAACATGGATCATCCACCCAAGATCATCTGTAGAAGATATGGCATCATCTATTGCTATTGAAAGATAGAAGAAGATAAATAAACACAACCATATATGTGGTTCGGCTCAAGTGCCTACATCCATGGGACATGCAATGCTTCACTACAGAGAAAGAATAGTAGAGGAGGTACAATCTCAACTCATAAATCCTCTCTCTCAATCCAGAAGCATTTGCCCATAATGCTCTCATAAAAATTCTAAGAAGATCTCCCTCATAGATCTACTGGTCCAGGATCCTCAATATCCCTAGATACTCTATGATCCTCTCAGCCTCTACATTAAGTCTCAGCCTTTGTCCCTAGGCAACCCTGCCATTTTAGGACACTCCCAACTTTCTTGATGATCTTGGCGCTCCCTGAGATCCCTGGCTCTCCTTGAGACCTAGTGCTTGATCTCCCTGAGAAGCCCCTAGCACTTTTTGCTAAGATATCCTCCTCGGCTGGTACACCGTCAAACCTCTCTCAGCCCTCGTGCCTCCAGAACAGTGCTACTACAGCAATCCAGCACTTTCTGTCTTGTCTCTGTGTCGTCTGAGAGATTTTTCCAAAACTTCCACTATTTCTTAGGTTGGGAGGTCTTCTTATAAGGCTTAATTATTTTAATAACCATTCGATCAGCTCCCACATGCTCTCCTAGCTACTAGATAGCACAACAGCTCCATAGACCCTATGAATAGACTTGGTCCCTGCTCTGAGTAGCCCCCATGAGACCCATAAACTAGGCTCTTACGATCATGGAGAGCTAAACCTCCATTCTAGGACCAAATTGGACCATACCTGTCCTAGTCATAGGACCACACCTGTCCTAGTCTTCCGAAGCCAACATCCTAACTCCTCCAATGGTCTCCTAAGGCTTGGGAGCACCACTAATCCTAACACTAATGAAAATAGTTTCTACATAATGATAGGAAAATCATGGCTCTTAAGTCCTACTATTTTTTGCTCTTTAAGGTGCACACACTTTAATATATTAGATGCATAGTCATCTGGTACCTTTATCTGCTTCAACAATTTACAAAAAATATTCTTTCTCCTTTCTATTCATAGTATAGCAAGCGAGTGGCAATTATCATTTATTACTACCTTTAGTTTGTCGAGGTTGAAGCAGTCTCCATATGCACATTTCTTCTAAGTCAAGACAAGCCTTAACATTGTCCTTTATTTTTTCCTCGATATTTAGCAGTGTATTGAGCACGCTATCATATATATTTTTCTTAATATGCATTACATTTAAATTATATCACAATAAAAGTTTCTTCCAATAGGATAAAGAGAAAAATATGCTTCGCTTCTTCCAATTATCATCCCTTCTCCTTTTATGTCCAGTCATGATAAAAGAGTGCTGGCCTAATGTGAAGTTGCAATTATTCTATCACGAGCCAGGTTAGTGGAGAAGGTTTAGTATTAAATTCAAATTACCATCAAAAGAATATTTCTAATATTGATGATGACCCATATAATAAAATTTATGCCTATTTGAAAATTCCATCACTTTGAGTCTGGTTAGTGGACAAGCATACTAACCTTTAGTGCTCCAATCAGACAAGACAACATATCCAGAAAATCATTAATGGTCCACAGTACTGCTGCATGTATTTGAAAATTCTGTTTGCATGAAGCATCATATGTAAGGATTCCAAAATTCCACAATTCTTTCAATTCCTCTATAAGAGATTGTAGATAGACATCGATGTCATTTTTAAGTTAAGATGGCCCATGAATAAGCAATGATAGCATAAAAAAAGCTTGCTTCATGTAAAGCTATGAAAGCAAGTTGTCTGGTCTCAAAACAATTGACCATGTATAGTGAGCAATGCTCATATTCTAAAGTGGATTAAAACTATCATTTGCAAATCCAAATCTAACATTACAAGGATTCGAGGAGAAAGATGGATGTAGGTGGTCAAACATTTTTTTTGCTAGAGAGTCGGCAGAATGCCTTAATATTCCATCTTTTACATAGCCATCCTTATGCCATGTCATGAATAAAGTTGTTTTTTATAACATGAATAATCTTTGAAGTCTTAATTTTAAAGAAAAGTAACATAAAATCTTTACTGATATTTTCTTCTCCTTGTTTTGTTTTGTTGAGGTCATCTTATCTTCATCTGACAACTTGTCACTTTCAATCCATCTTGATGCTCCACAAGTATCACATGATGATGCATTGATAGACTCATTCCAATATATCATATAATCATTAGGGTATGCATGAATTTTTTGGTCCCCCAATCCTAGATCTCCAATAATCTTCTTCACTTCATAAAAGTCTTTTGGCAAGGTTTCACCATCTGGGAGTACCTTTTTCAGTAACTAAAGCAACGATGTGAATAAATTATTAATCCAACCATTTTTACACTTTATATGAAGTAATTGAACAATAAAAAATAGTTTACTAAACTTTTTGCAACCAAGGTACAATTCACATTCAACATCTTCAACTAATAAAATTCATTAGCTTCAGCATTAGGCTTCTTTATATATTTATGACTAGAATCACTTGTATCACTATTCGAGTTTACTATTGCAAATGCATCATGCAATATCTCATACATCTCATCTAGTTGATGCGATTGATCTCATTCATGAGAGTCAAAAGTAGATGTAGTAGATGATCAACTTCCCCATGATATATCTAAGTTGTATTGCCCCTTGCAAAACCATCACATACCAAATATTTATAAGCATTTTTTCAAACCATCCACAAGCCGTTACTGCATTTCTTACATGGACATAAAATCCTATTTTCATGGGCCGCATGGGCAAATACAAAGTCAAGGAATCAATTGACTTCCTCCAAATATGCCTTACTTGTCCTATACAATGAGAGACAACTTAAACATAACATTATACAATGAGAGACAACTTAAACATAACATTATTATAAAGGCATCGTAAACATGAGCATTGACGCTTAGAAAGATAAGAAAGAAACTTTATTATCTAGATTGATGAAGCCAACTTTTATCCATAAGGGAGTTTTGCAATTGGTTGAAGAAATTAATTGAATTTGGAAGCTTAACCGTAAAAACTATTAAAAATTAGACCAAGATTAAAAATTTAAAAGAAAAAAATGTTTACTGCATTGAATATATTTTGATGATTAATCAATATGCTTAAGCAAAGTTTGGCTAGATCTTTATATCTTTATCTCCTAATTATTTAAAAAAATAGAGAAACAACTCATGCATTCTCTCATGTGGTAGAAAATAGCTCTGTCCATAAGTTCTGTACTATTGATCAAAGTTTTAGTAAGTAATTGCAACTGCCCAAGAAGTGTAATATTCACACAAGTTCTGCTGCTTTGTCCAAATGCCAAGAGTAGTACTTCCACTATTAAACGAAAATATGCAAAATTCTAGGATAGAAATAGATGATAATCTACTTCTCTAATAAATATAGCAAAAATTATTCTACCATAATAAGGCACAAATATGTTAAAATAGATTATTTTAATATATTTTGGTATAAAGTACCAAATTATAGTAGGCAAGATAAGGAAGCCTTTCAACCCCTTTCAAGCTTCATCAAAGAGAATGAAGATATTAGAAAAGGATAAGCAAGAATGCAACTTTATGAAGATTCAATGCAAATGCCATAATAATAAGAATATAGAAGCTAGTATCAACAAAACTTCACTAAAGAATATATGTTTATAAGAAGTTAGCGCTATTTCCTTGCATGCCATGGATTTGCTTAAATGTATGTAGTTAACATATCAATTACAATCTAAAGAATCACTAGTTTGTTTCGGCTGACCAATGGACCATAGTACTCCAAGTTTAAACAGACGTCTATTTAAAATTTAGAGACAATTCAAACATTTAATTATAATAAAAGATTTTTTAAAAAAGAAACCCTAATTGCCCATTGCATCTACCATCGCCATTGCTGTCAGCTGCCATAGTTAGAGAGGACCATCGAAAATAGTGGATCACTAGATAGAGAATTAGAGAAGGGATGAAAAGGGAACGAAGGAGATGGGCAATTATGGCTTTCTTTTTCTAAAAAAATATTTTATTATAATTAAATGTCTAAAATGTCTTTGAATATTTAACAGCACCTGATTAAATCAGGGGTACTTTGGTCCTTTGGTCAAGTGGAAGAACAGGCTGGGTCACTAGTTTTTGGTTAGCAAAAGTGCACTTCTATTCCTTTGGTAAAACTAGACCAGGCTGAGAAAGGGTTCAAGAACCTAGAGTTATTTTCACAAATATTTAAAGTTAGGGGTTAGAAAGCACTTCGACCAGGATGGTTTCAAGATAAGTCAGAGCTAGAAGCTCCTAACCCTTGAATTCAATCACTGGCATGCTCAAGGGGCAGTGTGATGTATGCCCATAAATAAAGCCTATGTTGGATTTTTGAACTTCTCGTGATAGAAGTTCCCACTTTTGATACTGTTTTCTTCTTTTCTCACAACTATATAAAAGTATCCGAGACGGTCACAATATTTGATTGTAGTCTACAACATCATTGTCATTGATCTTAAACTTTTTTAATATCATGTCCCTTAACTTCAGATATTTGAGTTTTTCGGTCAGACCAGCCTATCCAATCCAAGTTTTATTGTCATGGCATGTCAAAAATACAAGAAGTAGTTCTTACTAAAAACACAAAGCGCAAGAAGAATTAATCCATCCACAGAAGAAACTAATAAATAAGTAGAATATTCGAACGAAACATGGCAGCACAAAAATTATACTTTGGAGCACCAATGCATAAGCTTTCATTTGAAAAATCCAAATTAGAGAGAGAGAGAGAGAGAGAGAGAGAGAGAGAGAGAGAGAGAGAGAGAGAGAGAGCATAAGATGGAAACAATTGGGGCATTTTGTTGTTTTTTCCCGTAAAGATCACCTAATGGATAACATAGGGCAAATGGGGTGTATCCAAGAACAAGGATTGCAAAATAAGGTAGCCAATGATCGAATACAGAACATATGAATCTAAGATAGAATAACACAAGATTCATATAAATAAAGAAAAATAGATATTAATTTTATTTTTTTGAAATAATTTCTACAGAAGAAATTAGATAGCAAGTGATAGAGAATAGAAATGAAAGTTGAAAGAAACCCTACTATGCCACTGGAAAGGAGTGCTTTCCTTCCTCGAGGGTTTTGGGGCACTTGGAATCACACAAAAGAGCGGGTGTCGGATTTCTAGAAGAATGGTGCTTATTGCACTACAAGAAAAATAATTTTTAGCAACGACTGATTTATCATCGCTAATAATATTTTTTACCAATGACATTAGCAACCAAAAAATATACCATCAAAAAACATAATTTTTTTATTATTTATTATAATTATTAGTGATGGTGGAAAGAATATTAGTGATGGCGAAAGATGACACTAATGATCATTAGCGACAGCAATATTAACGACAGAAATTCTCATCACAAAAAAGAAAAAAATATTTATTAAATTTATTAGAGATAACACAAGAAGTATTAGCAATGGCAAATGCCATTGCTAATATTCTTTAACGATGACACTATTAGTGATAAAAATAGCTATCACAAACAATAATAATTTTTTTATTTATTATAATTATTAGCATTAGTGATGATGTAGTAGCGATTGACATAGCCATCGCAACAAAAAATGAATTATTTTTATTTTGTTAAACTTATTAGCGATGGCATGAAAAGTATTAGTGATTGTAACTGCCGTCACTAATAACTATTAGCGATGGTGCTATTTCCAACGAAGTGATCATCGCAAAAAATTAAAAAAAAATCTATTTTCTCTAAATATAGAATAATTTTAAAATATAAAGTCCATCTTTATCATTCATTATCTAAATAATTATCATTAGAATATCATCATAAAAGAATATCTCGATCTGATAGTCCTAGCTATGTCAATCAATAAAATTTGATTTCGATGGCCACGAATGACTGCTTGATGAGTTGATAGATAGAGACCACCGATGGATCTGAAAATATGTAATAATGATCTTGATGATATTTGTAAGATACTATCAAAATATTGCTTCAATTGAACATCATTATCATGACTAATTTAGCACAGAATTATTTTGGTCGTTAAATAAAAAATGAGTGATCAAAAGGCCAGATGGCATCCGATTAAGATAATTTTTTTAGATAAATGATCTTTACTACTATTTTAATCATTCGTATGGTAATGATCATAAAATTCAAACCATGCATATATGAACGATCCAAAATAATATCTCTTGATATTTATTCTTAAAGTTCTTAAGTAATTATACTTATGCTTTTATAAGATCTACTTAACATGGATGGTTCATATATGTATGGTTTGGATTTTATGATCATTACCGTATAAATGATTAAAGTAGTTGTAAAGATTATTTATCTAAAAAATTATCTTAATCAGATGCTATTTGACTTTTTGATCACTCATTTTTTATTTAACGATCAAAATTATTCTATACTAAATTGATCATGATAGTGATATTTGATTGAAGTAAAATTTTGATAATATACTAAAAATATTATCAAGATCATTATTATAAGTTTTTGAATCCATCGATGGTCTCTATCTATCAGATCATCAAGTAGTTATTCATGGCCATCAAAATTAAATTTTATTGATCGATATAGCTAGGACTATCAGATTAAGATGGTCTTTTATGATGATACTCTAATGATAATTATTTAGATAATGAATGATGAAGATGGACTTTAAATTTTAAAATTATATCATATTCATAAAAAAATTTTAAAAATTATTAATGATGGATTTTTTATCAGTGGCATTAACGACGGCAAATTTGTTATCGCTAATAAAAATTATGAAAAAAAATTTAATAAAAATATTAGCAATGAATTTTTATTTTGAGCGATGGAGTTTCATCACTAATGTTTTTATCGATGGCATTAGCGATGATAAGTTTTCCATCGCTAATAGTCTACAACCTCAAAACCATCATGAGGGAAAAAAAATTTCACTCGCCCATGCTCATCCTCTCTCATTCCTGCCCTTCATCCTCCTTTCATGGGTGCCTAAACCCCCCTTACCCCCACCCCTCCTTACCTTCCCATCCCGTCCCTCCGGCATCCCGCGGCCACTCCAACCCCGCCGGCCCCATCCCTATGCCAACCCGACCCCTTGGCTTCGAGCTCACATCCATCCATGCTCACGACTGTCCCATCCCTATCGGCCCTGACGGTGCTAGCCCAACTCTACATCCGCCCTGACCCCGTCGGCCTCGACGTCCCCGATCCGACCTCATGGCCGCCTTGACTCTACCACCTCTAATGTCACTAGCTCAACCCCGTAGCCCCAAGCCTGCATCCCTCCATGCCCGCATCTGCCTCAACCCGATCGGCCCCTACATCGCTAGCTTGATCCCACAGCCCCTGCCTCACCACCCCCAGCCCACCAACCTAACCCCATGGCCCTGACCTGCACCGCCTTGCCACAGCCTCATCCCTGCTCCTTCATTTTCGTGGTTGCATCCCCAAGCTGCCATCCCCAACCCACAGCCTCGCCTTACCGGCCTGACCCGCATTGTCTTCTTATGGCCCCATCCCCGCTCTTTCATTTTCGTTGCTACATCCCTAAGCCATGGCCCTAGTCCTACCCCACCATCCCAAGCTTGCAGCTTTGATCCTGATCCCTATGAAAGTAAAAAATTCTTGACTTTATTTTTCTCTCCTTATCAACAAAATCCCCACTCCATTATAATAACCTAGTGTTCTACTGATGGTATAATATGTCTTTTAGATCTGACAAATTTTGAACAGATATATTTTACCTATGAGAAGAAGGACAATATCCAAATATATATCTAGACGATGATCCTATATATTATAAAATACCATATTATAGGTCAATTTGGTTTTGATTTTATGAATACTAACTTTTGTCCATCTGCCATATCTAAATAATGCTTTAATGGAATTATTCTCAAGTTATTATTTTTTCTAAAATAAAGAAAGAGAAACATATAAAAATTGATGGATATTTGATATAATTTTTTCTTCAATGAATATTTGATATTTCTCTTGATTATTATTGTAGAAATGGATATTGTAGTGATTTCATCAAAGAAAATATTGGAAACAATTATAGAAAAACTATGTCTACGTAGACTGAAATATAGACTTGAGTTGAAAATGATGAATATATCAGAACATATGTGAATATTATATTAAACAAAGAAGATGAATTAGATGAAATTGCTAGGCTTTAGGATAGTCGAAATAAGGACAAAGATGAATTTAAAGAAGAGAATAAGTTTAATTTAGAAGTGAAGAAAATCAACTTAAAAGATAAGAAATACTTTATACTATGGGGCATTATTTTATATGCCTCAGTGGAGCAGCAAGGAGTACGTTAGTAGATAGTAGAGGGCCCGACAGAGTCGGACTATCCAACAGAATTCGATTAGGTACATCGGCGGCTCCATCAGCACACATATTATGGCCGACAAACTGGTAAGAAATCTATACCAAAACTCTTTACTAGAACTATAAAAACTCTTATATGTATGTTTTAATTAATTTAATTATATTATTTACTTATTGTAGATATGGTAATTGGGTCATCCAACAAGCCGGCTGTAATTATGGGAGGCCACATACCGATCTAGAAGGACTAATGGTTATTTAGATTCTAGGTCATGATAGATCATGGTAAGAATTTCAAACTATATTTATTAAATTATTATAGAATCTGATATGTATATTAGAATTAATATATTTTTGAATGGTGCAGTGGATTATATAGAGTATGTCGTTGCACGGTATGGTGATGACCCGTCCACTCAGCCCGCCCTTGATCTTGAGGGATGGCTCAAGATCATTGGAGGGATGAGTAGGAGCCAGATCATAGAATTCGATCATCGCTTTGACCCTCCAGTAGCTCGATCATCTTCGGTATCCTCACAAGCCTCAACATCCCAGAATTAGAGAGATGCTTACGTAGAGAAGGCCGTGCAGAGGCTTCTGAGCTAGCAACCTCAGAGCGTTCGAGATGTCATCCATGATATAGTGATGAAGGCTTTTCAGGATCCATGGCTGTATGACCAGCTAGGCTCGTTGTCCCAGCCATTACGTCAAATAATTCTATTAGTAAACTCTTTTACTTATTTTAAGTTTTCATATTTAGAAGCTTCACATATTTAGGCTATGCTTGAGTCAGAAAAGGAGATCTAGGAGCTAAAAATTTAATCTAATCATTCAATTGATGGGCCAGAGGTGTCTATAGTTTCGTATCATAGAATGGAACGTATAAGAATAATCTGTTCGAGAATCAAAGAAGAGTATCGAAAGATACGTCTTTGTATCAAAAGATACACCTCCATATCGAAACTTATGAATAATATTTTATTTTTCTTTATTTCAGGATGTTGGAATATCTGGCTCTCATCCACCAGCTACTAAAGATGAGCAAGAGAATGAGGAGGAGGATGAGGAGGACGTTATCTGATTTTTTTTATATTATGGCCAACAGACTAGTAAGAAATATATACCAAAATTTTTTACTAAAACTATAAAAATTCTTATATGTATGCTTTAATTAATTTAATTATATTATTTATTAATTGTAGATACGGCAACTAGATCATCCACCAAGCTAGCTGTAGTTGTGGGTGGCCACATACCGGTCTAGGAGGACTGATGATTATTTAGATTCTAGATCGCAATAGATCACGATAAGAATTTCAAATTATATTTATTAAATTATTATAGGATCTGATATATATGTTAGAACTAATGTATTTCTGAATTATGTAGTGGATTATGTGGAGTACGTCATATGATTCGGCCACAACTTCAACCCTCCAATGGCTCGATCATCTTCGACATCCGCATAGGCCTCGACGTTCTAAATTTGAAGTGATGCCCATGTGGAAGAGATCGTGCAGAGGCTTTTGAGCTAACAACCTTAGAGCATTTAGGATATCATCCGTGATGCAGTCGTGGAGGCTTTTCAGGACTCGCGGTTATATGACCAGCTAGGTTCGTTGTCCTAACCATTATATCAAGTAATTCTATTAGTAAACTTTTTTACTTATTTTAAATTTTCATATTTAGAAGCTTCATATATTTAGGCTATGCTTGAGTCGAAAAAGAGGATCTATGAGCTAAAAATTCAATCTAACCATCTAATTGATAAGCCAGAGATATCTATAGTTTCGTATTATAGAATGAAACGTATAGAAACAATCTTTTCGAGAATTGGAGGAGAGTATCAAAAAAGATATGCCTCCATATCGAAACTTATGAATAATATTTTATTTTTTTTTATTTTAAGATACTGAGATTTTTGGCTCTCATCCACTAGCTGCTAAAGATGAGCCAGAGGATGAGGAGGAGGACGTTATCTTTTTTTTTTTGATTTATATATAATTTTGATACTTATAAAGTAATATCTTAATATAAAATTATATAATTTATATTTTTAATATAATATAATAAATTTTATATTTATAATTATGTTAAATGGTTATTATCTTATTTTTAATAAATTTTAGAAAATATTATTATTTGTTAGTAGATTTTAAATTATTTAATTATAATTTTTTAAAAATATTAAAAACTATTAGCGATGGTATTAGTGATAGTAGATTACCATCGCTAATAGTTTTTTTTAAATTTAAAAAATAAAAAAATATTAGCGATAGCATTAGCAATAAAATTATCATTGCTAATAATTTTTTAAATTTTTAAATAAAATTTAAAATTATTAGCAATGATATTAGCGATAAAAATATCATCGCTAATAGATTTTTTATCAGTTTAATTAATAAAAATTAAAATTTTTAGCGATGGTATTTTTATCGCTAATATCATTACTAATTACTTATTAGCAACAGTAATAATTACCATCACTAATAATGATAATTAATGATAAAAATATATCCATCAAATTTTTAGCAATGATACGTTGTCGCTAGTAGCATTAGCAATGACAAACTGATTATTAGCGATGGCATTTAGCCATAGCTAATAGTCAGTTTTCTTGTAGTATCATAAGATCTTAAAGGAAAGAGAAAGAGAGAGAGAGAGAGAGAGAGAGAAGAGGGTGGCGATCATCGATGGATTTGGGGGAATCCTTCAAGAATGCGAAGGAGATGACGAGCACTTGAAAAAAAAATCGTGTGAAAGAGGAAGGGATGCACACGGAAGGTGGGATATTTTGGATTAATTAGTTATGATTCTACTATAGTGTATACCTTTAGATGATCACTGGATAAAATAGAATTTTTTTTAGTGGTTTGATCTAAACACCGGTAAAAATTACACTTTTCCTAGCAATTTACCTATTCGTTGAAAAAAGTAAGATATTTCTGCAAAAAAAAAAATCCAGTAGTTTGACTTGACTATTGGTAAAACTAAGACATTTTCTCAATAGTGTGATATGACTGCTAGTAAAAATAAGATTTTATCCAATGGTTTGATTTGACTACTCGAAAAAATAAGACTTTTCCTAGTGATTGACTTGATCATCGAGCAAAATAAGACTTTGCCTAGTGGATTTTAGAAAATGCTATCTAAAATCTATTTTATCAATGATTTTCTATATCCATCGATAAAAAAAGGTTAGTAAATCTCTTTTTTCTTATAGTGACTCGACGTAGTTTGAACTTAATTTGGCAGTAGCAATACTATTATTGTCTACCAAAAAATAGGCACTCTGGATTTTCCTACCTTGACTTGACCGAGCCCCTTTGCATTACAACTATCCTCATTCCCCAAATAGATAGTGTTATGGAGTCATACCACCTTGATCATCATCCTCGGCACTCATCCTCGGACATTGCTACTCGATGGTTCTAGTCAGGCATGGTCATCAACTAGAGCTCAAAGCCTATTAGTTGACCTTGATCATAAGCTTCACTTGAAGATCCTACACCCTCTATAAGAGGACTCTTAGCCGCATTATATCCCGCTCAGAGGCATCATTCTCATCCTAAAGCCAAAGAATTCATCATTCGGCTCTTGACCCAAAGATCGAATGTTCACTTATCAAAAAGTCGGGACCTTATCAATAACATGGGAAAGAATTCCATGTTCGATGCCAATATGGATACACCTAAGTTGGAGCCTCGACTACACACGGACCTTAAGCCATTAGCACATTTAGCAATCTGGGCAACTAAAAGAAATCTCCTAACAAACTCTTAGAATGTGGGCACAACTTAAAACAAACACCCACAACTAATAATCTAGATTCTCTATCCTAAAAACCTACTAGATTTAGGCATAACAAACTAGGGCATCCCTCTATATAAAGAGATAATAAGAGGATCCTCAATAGAGGCAATAGTAGAGAAAAACTCTCTCTAACTATGCTCAAGCTCTGGCTAACTTAAGCATCGAAGGATCCCCCAATTGGAGAACCTTCCATATGTTGTCGGAAAATTAGACCCTTACTCAGACCGACGTAGCTGCTGATGATTAGCCAAGCAACAAGGAACAAACTCCTAGAATCAATGTGAAAGCAAAACCAATGGATTCAAGAGAGAAAAGAGAGGAAGAGTGCACATGAATTTTTTGAAGAAAAGAGCTTTTATTTTCTTGTATTCAGCATTATTACAATCCTTGATCTATTTCCAATATAAATACTTTACAAAAGGATCAAGCTCAAGCTCAAAGAAAAATTTTTCAAATCCAAACAATACATGTACACAAAACTGATCCCATGATACTGAGTCGACCCAATTTCAGATTGAGCCAGCTAACCTGCGACTGGATTGGCTTAGTTTGAGACTGAGCTAACCCAGTTATGTACCGTGCCAGTAGTTTCAAAAATATTGCTTTCTATTTAGATTTTCTCTGACACATAGTCGATCCAGTCCTAGACTGAGCCAATCCAGCTCCCAACTTAGTTGGACCAGTCTTAGGATGAGCTAGCTAAGTTTCTACAACTTACTTATCTAGGCTGATTTCTCTACTGGCTTGCTCCCATCTTTTCATGATCTTTCTTTTCATATTTCTAAGATTAGAAGCGCTACACCTGAGCTCACATTCTTTATCTTAGTACTTTCAAGTCCTTGTGAACTCATCTCTTCCTTGCAGATCCATCCGTGCTACACACATCTAAAGCCTATCTCTGGAGAGTACCTTCATGAGTGTATTAGACTGATTTTTCTTGGTATAGATCTTCATCAGTTCTACTATACCTTCCTCCACTAGCTCTCTAATTCTGTGGTACCTCAAGTCTATATGCTTGATGTGCACATGATAAATTGGATTCTATGCAAGTAGCAGAGCACTATGACTGTCACTATGCAGTGTAATCTTACTCTGCTTTACCTCCATCTCAACAATCAGCCTCCTAAGCCAAAGAGCTTTCTTTGCAGTCTCAATCATTCCAATGTACTCAACCTCTGTAGTAGATAAAACCATAATTGGTTGAAGGATTGATCTCCAAGATACCAGTCCACCAACATGTAGAAGAGGTATCCAGTAGTAGATCTTCTTACATCAAAATCATCTGTATAATTTGCATTTATAAATCCTTCCAAAAGATCCGAATCTTCATATATCTTCATAGATTGTTCTTCAAATTCTCTCGACTGCCTATCAAACACCAAACCATAGTCTTTTATTCCACATAGATATCTCAGTATCCACTTTAATGCTTTCCAGTGCTCCTTTCTAGGACTAACCATATATCTACTAACAGATCTTATTGCGTTGCTATATTTGGTCTACAACATACCATAGTATACGTCATACTGCCTATAGCATTCGTATAAGGAACTCTATCTATGTACTCTCTCTTCTCTTCTGATTGAGAACTTTGATACTTAGAGAGAGATATATTGCTTGGTAATAGTATCTCTACATGTTTGGCTTTCTCCATTCCAAACCTCTTTAGAACTTTTTGGATATATCCTTCTTATGATAGATAGAGCACTCCTTTGCATCTATCTCTGCAAATCTCTATTCCAAGAATTTTTTTTGCTGGACCTAGATCCTTCATCTCAAATTCTGCTGATAATGCTCTTTTTAGTCCTTTCATAGTTTTCATACTTCTGCTGGCTATGAGCATATCATCTACATACAGTAGCAGGTACATGGCATCCTTCTCATCTACATCCTTGATATAGATATAGCAATCATGTTCACATCTGATAAATCCTAAGATCAAAACAAAGCTATCAAATCTATGATACCACTAACGAGGAGACTGTTTCAAATCATACAGTGACCTCTTGAGTAAACACACCTTTTCCTCCGGTCCAATCTCTATGAAACCATCTGGCTGCTTCATGTAGATTCTTTCCTCCAAAGTTTTATGAAAGAAGATCGTCTTCACATTCATCTATTCTAACTCCATATTATATTGTACCACCAGTGACAACAAAATTTGAATAAATGTATAATGCACCATAGAAGAAAAAACTTCTATATAATCAATCCCTTCCCTTTGTGAGTATCCCTTTGCGAGTATCCCTTTGCTACTAGTCTTATCTTGAATCTGACTCCACCTTATTCTGATGGTGCCTCCTTCTTAGTGAACATCTATTTTGAGCCAATAGATCGAGCACCTTCTGGAAGATCCACCAGCTGTCATGTTTGATTTTTCTTCAATAATTCCATCTCCTTCATCATGGCTTGCATCCATGACTCATGATCTTCACTCTCCATAGCCTCTGCATAGTTTTCTGAATCTTTATTAGCAGTGATGAGAGCATAAAAGATAACCTCATCAATATCATATCTAACAAATCTTCTAACAGTACGCTGGGGCTTGTGCAAAGCCACTTCCACTGGCACATTGCTCCTACCTGATGTCTGTAGCTGCTCTTACACATCTAACTGAACAGCTAGCTCTCCATATCGATTTTCAATCTAAGTCAAAATTTTTCTGCCTAGCTCCACCTTAACAGGAACATTCTTGTAAGTGGATGTAAATCGCATGCCATTTATCTCTGGCTGGCCATCATTATTCATCTTCATTTTTTCAATTTCTTTTGTACTCTCAGACCTCTCCAAGATGCTCTTTTCATCAAAAATAACATCCCTACTAATCACTATCTTTTGTGCTTTAGGATTCCACAGCAGATACTTCTTGACTCCTTGTGGATATTCTATGAATGTCATCTTTTGAGATTTAGGGCCTAACTTGCTCCTCTCAGTTGCCTTCACAAGTGCATAGGTCGGGCAACCAAAGACCTTCAAGTGACCAAGCTGTACCTTCTTTTCACTACAAACCTCTTCTAGAATACCTTCATTCAGCTTGCAATGAGGAGATCTATTGACAAAAAAATAAGAAAAAATTAAAGCATCACCCCGAAAAAATTTTGAAAGTGATGTCTGCAGCTTCAAACTCCGTACCTTCTCAGTCAGTGTCCGATTCATTCTCTCCATGACATCATTCTACTAGGGAATCATCTTCACTGTGTAATGATGTTTTATGTCATTTTCTCACAGTACCTCCTAAACTCCAGGCTTGTATACTCTCCTTCATTATCCGATCTCAGACACTTCACCTGTCTTCCTGACTCCTTAACTTGAGCTCTTCAAGCTTTGAATTGGGCAAACACCTCTGATTTTTCTCTAATCAGATAAATCCATACCTTTTTTGAATAATCATCAATGAAAGTGATAAAATACCTAACCCCATCTCTAGCTAATACATGAGCCGATCTCCAAACATCTGAGTGCACTAAGTCCAGCACTTCTTTACTGTGCTTGGTATTGTTGGCAAACTTCATCCTATGCAGTTTGCCAAAGATGCATGACTCATATATATCAATGTCCTTCTTCTTCAGGAGTGGGATCATCCCTCTTCTGCTAAGTTCTGTAAATCCTTGGTCACTCATGTGATCCATCAGATAGTACCACAGCTAATATAAGAGCTAATCTTCCTATGCCACTGCTAGCACCTCTGCACTATCGTTCACAACTGAGTCTTCTATTTTATAAAAATTATTGCTCAATCTTCTACCTCTCATCACCACCAAAGCTTTTTTGAAAATTTTTAAACATCCACTATCAGTCTGGCTACTAAAAGCATAATCCTGCTCCTTCAAGTAGTCCAAAAAAATTAGATTTCTTTTCAGCCTTAGTACATGCCTGATATTCGATAATGTATGTATGATCCCATCGTACATCCTCATTCTGATTGAGCCAACTCCAACTACTCTATATGGATGATCATCTCCAAGACTGACACTTCCATCGTTGGTCTTCTGATAGGTAGCAAACCACTCTGTTGAAAAGTATAGCGGTGTAAGCATGCTGAATCCAAAGTCCACGTAGTATCACACTCTATGAACCCATCTAATATAACTAGTAGATCTTCTCCACTGCTCATCAAAGTTGTATTATCATTCTTGCTGGCCTTTTCTTTTTCTAACTTCAAAAGGAGATAATTTCTCCTCTGATATTCAGACTGATGATATTTATAATATTTCAATATCTTCTTTTGATCCCGAGACTTTGATCTATCCTTGGATTTTCTCTTTGTCTTCTCCATTGATCTTTTCTATCTTTCATTCACAACCAAGATCTCAGATTTAGGATCTTTCTTACAGATCTTCTTTCTCTACTTATTTGATTTGAGTATACCAACAACCTCTTCATAGTTTAGAATCTTCTTTCTATAAACTAAAGTTGTTATGGAACCATCATAAGAACCAGGAAGAGAACAAAGTAGCAGCAACGCTCAATCTTCCTCGTCGATCTTCATATCCAAACTCATCACCTCAGAATATACCTGATTGAATCTTTGGATATGTGCAACAAGATCTCCACCTTTAGGCATCCTCAGACTGTATAGCTATTTCTTTAACCATAGCTTGTTGGTCATATTTTTTTTCATGTATGTGTTCTCCAGTCTCGTCTAGAGGCCTTTTGCCTTGATCTTTATTCAAACCTCGGACAATACCTGATCGGCCAAGCACATTCTGATTGTGCTAAAAGCAATTTCCTCTTGCTCTTTTCAGTCCTCAGTACTAATCTTTTCTGACCTTTCTCTTACTAAGATCTTGTAGATCCTCTACTGAACCAACAAGTCCTTTATCCTTTGCTGCCATAAGATAAAAAATTTTTTTCCCCCGAACTTCTCAAAATCCATCTTGAATCCACTTGATTCCATAACTACAATCAAGTCAAGAGCAAAACCCTAACATCCTTCTTTGTTCCCACACCAGCAAAACTATCCTTCAATGAAGATCTATGGGCCTTAGATCCTCCTTCCAATCTCCTATATCATCTTTCCTTCGTGCAACAACTCTCCACCTTAATCTAGAGATAATCACAAAAAAAATTAGAAGATTTTAGGATAAAATCTGGTGCAGTAGATCCTAGATATAGAAATCCTAGGTATCTTCCTCCCATGTAACACTACTCTGATACCAGATGTAGGAAAATTAGACCCTCACTCAGACCAATATGGCCACTGGTGATTAGCCAAGCAACAAGGAACAAACTTCTAAAATTAATATGGAAGCAAAATCAATTGATTTAAGAGAGAAAAAAGAGGAAGAGAGCACACGAATTTTTGGAAAAAAAGAGATTTTATTTCTTGTATTCAGCATTATTACAATCCTTGACATATTTTCAATATAAATACTTTACAAAAGGATCAAGCCCCAAGCTTATAGAAATTTTTTTCAAACCCAAACAACCCACGTACACAAAACTGATCTCACGATACTGAGCCAGTCCAATTTCAGACTGAGCTGGCTAACCTGCAACTGGGTCGGCTCAGTCTTAAACTAAGCCAATCCAGTTGTGTACCATGCCAGCAATTCCAAAAATACTGCTTTCTGTCTGAATTTTCTCTAAGACATAGTCGACGCAGTCTTGGATTGAGCCGATCCAGCTCCCAACTTAGCCGACCTAGTCTCAAGATGAGTCGGCTAAGTTTCTACAACTTGCTTATCCAGGTTGATTTCTCTACTGGCTTGCTCCTGTCTTCCTATGATCTTTCTTCTCATATTTTCAAGACTTGAGAATGCCACACCTAAGCTCGCACATGTGTGGACTTCTTTTGTAGATTTCTTTTGGCATCTTGATTCTAGACCAATATACGCCCTCAACCATATCAGTGATCTCTAGAATCTTGATGCAATAGTTTGGCATGAAAGAAAAGGTCCAACAACCAAATTGAATAGAGAGAAAATATCATGATGCAACTACTCCATCGCTTCCAATCGATAGTCCACCCGATGAAACCAAGACAGAGCCATCTAGTTGTCCACTCATGAATCTATGCGCCAGCATAGCTACCCATTATAGTGGACCCACAATAGTTTGATGACTTGGTCTGCCAGGTCCAAGCACTGGCCAACACCATCCAGCATTTGTAATAGTTCAGGGAGCAACGACAACCATCTTAACATGCTCCCTAAGTAGTGCCATTTTGATATAGCTATCGAGATCAATTTCCAATCTTAGAAAACCCCCCTTGGGAGGCATGTCATGTTGTAATAATTGACAGCTCTGATATCAAATGTTAGATAAAACCATAGTACCTTATCTATACCATGTTGTAGAATCCTTGATCTTGTGCATGAACTTAAGAAGATCTATGATAGATCCAATCTTTAAAGGCAACAAATACTAGCACCAATCCTAGGTGCTGTAATGGAGCACCTCCCTCCTAGGACTTGAGGGAGGCACCCCTCCCTCTAGGGTTTCTTCAAGGAGCCTTGGGGCGGCAACCCTAGAGAAAAAATGAGGAGAGGTTAAGAAAGAAAAGATCTATATTTCACTTCTCTTCTTCATGAAACCCTAATACAACTTATGTATAAATACATAGCCAATAGGCCAGATCAAAAACTCTCTTAGCTAACCCAATATATGAAAGTACTTACCAAGCCCATGTACATCCATGTCTCATATGCTCTCATTCCATGAACTTAATCTCAATCCAAACCATGAGTTAGCCACCTTAAGATCTTTCAAACCAGACCTTAAGACCCCTAGGATAAAATCCAATCCAAAACTAGATAAAAAACCCCATATAGATTTATCCGCTGTGTTCGAGCCGACTCGACTGCATCTTGTCCCATAAATTTCTAATTGCTATTTTCTATCTATCTGAGATGGCCAGCTTGATCTCGGTCCAAGTTGGCTCAACTTGTATCCGAGCCAACTCCATCTATATGCTAGCCTCTTTTCTTGGCTGATACTTCTCTTTGCTCTAGTTCTTTACTTCATCTTATATTTTTAGGTCTCTGAAGTACCAACCAAGCTCCTCAAGATTCTCACACTTGAATCTCAAGTCCATGAAGAGCTACATGCCACCTCCACTCTAGGATAATTTCTGTCCTAGCTCTAAGACCACACCTATCCTAGTTTGCTCGGAGCCAACTCCTAACTCCTCCTGTGATCCACTACACCAAATCCTATAATCTTCATCTTAGTATGCCCAAGCCTTGGCACACCTAGCAATGCCCTCCTACACGATCTCGCTATCCATATGCTCTCTGACAGTCCCTTGTGTACACCTTGCCACCATCATCCTTCTTCAGCTATTGAACTTTCTTTAAGACCTTTGAGATAACTGCCTTCTTTGCTAAAGATCTTGGCTTATTTCTTGGCACCATCTTTAGAGTTATAGACATCTTTCTACTTAGCAGGCGTATCACTTGTCTTGGACCTTCTTGGAGAACCCACGATATTTTTGTACCGGTACTCGCTGCACCACCTAACATGATCTTCTTAGAACTATGCCTATCATCTATACATGTCGCTCCATCTAGAACTATGCATCTCTGATGCTAGTGTTGGGATATCGATCCTTCCTTTGCACTCCTTCACTCTGAACTCGTATCAAATCCTCTCCACCTGTGAAGCCACCTTTGCTTGATGCTCCATCTGAAATCAAAGTCTATCTAATGTCGCAGAAGAATCTAACTCTGTAACTAAGTTATCTGAGGCCAACCATCCAATGCTGCACTACTGGGCCTATTGCTGCACCTCGAATACCGTCGCTGTCCCTTCAAACCTTCTATACTTCATGGATCCCTTCGAAGCCATCTTGAATACTCCATAACCCGTGGGCACCTCCGAAAATCTAAGAGCTCATCCAACTCTTTAAAACCAGCAACTGAACCTGTGAAAATTCTATCTTAGCACTTCATCATCTTCTGCCTCTACACCAACCATCGCTTCAATTTTATTCGAAATAACTATAGCTCAAACCCTATCCTAAGCATAGACTCATCTATCTCATTTTGAGACTTGACACTACCTCCTTATAGGTATCCGGGTTATTTCTTACTGCACATAATCCATCCTTCACTTGAATTGAGACTCTCCTTGGTGCCCCTACAAAAAAAATCTGATCTAAGATCAGCCATCTAGTCCTGACCTGCTGGACCTCCACTATCACTCCCATCTTGGATACTCTATAACCCCATGGGTACCTCAAAAATCATTGAGGACTTTTATCTCCTTTGTGAAAAAACTAGATCTAGGGTTTCAAGACTAGATCTTGAAACTTTTTCAAGATCTTGATAGTGGAAGATAGAAATTAATCAAAATTAATTCATAAAATCAGAGAACCCATAGATCTAAGATTCTATTATATGATTATAGCGTGAGATTAAATCAAAAATTAAAAATCATTAGAAGAGAAAAATATGTTGATCACATCAACATGGATCTACACTAAATCTATTGCAGGTATGTAACAAAGGATCAGATCTATATTACCTATACAAGTTAGATGTTCTAACTTGTTGATCCAGACTTGAGGATGTAGCTCTAAGCCGTACACACATCCGACCTATAAAAGATGTCTACATGAGCCTACGAATCTCGATCAGAATTTTGATGCTCGAAAATCAATATAATATGCTAGTACTATGCTGATCCTTCTTCGACGGTCGATCCAGTATTTTTTCTTCAAGATTTGGACACTCCAAAAATCAAAAAGAAGGAGAGAGACTTTAAATCTGAGATAACTCTTGAATATCTCTAACAAGGAGGAAGACAAGGAAAGAACAAAAGAATCCTAGAAGAAGATCCTCTTCTTCTTCTATGTTCTCTCACCTAGACACCAAGATTGGTGTCTATGAAATCCCCATGCCCCAAGGGTTTCTCTCTCTGATTTTCACATGTCCAATAGCACTCTTTAATGTTTGGAATATATCAAAAAATCAACCCAAAAGGAGCCTCTTATATAAAGATATGTAGGAGTCCTTGTCTACTTCAAATACCTAGACAAGATATATCCTAAAAAGGCAATTTATTGGGATGCCCAATACTTGGGCGCCCCCTCCTTTTTTTCATGCATGGACCAGCAGCAAATGCCGAGCAAATTCCCTTCTTTTCCACTTAAAAATGTCAATGAATAATCAGGGTGGGGGGCAGCATAAGGGAAGAGTCTAAGTTTCCTAAAATTCTATCCAATAGAATTTGAAACTTGAAAACTAACTACCTTAGTTGACTTGGTCCTCAACAAAACTCCATATAAGAAAGAGAAAGAGAGAGAGTGGGTGTGCGTGAACATCAGAGAGAAGGGGATTTCATGCCAAAAACTAAGAGAGAAAGGGCATGGGGGGCATGGGATATGGGTGGCACAAGCAAGATGAATTCTAGTCTTACTAGGATTCCATATTTGACTTGATCAAATATGGTTTCTCAAATCAAATTAAACCAGAAGTAAATCAATCCAATTAAATTAGATCCTAATCTAATTAAAAATTTAATTAAATTAGATTTAAATCTAATTTAATTTTTTAATCAAATTAGAAATTGGATTGATCTAAGTCCTAATTGAACTAGGACTAGTTCTTTCTTGCAATTGGCTTATTCAATAAACCAATAGAACTTGATCCAATCAAGCCCAAACTAGATCTAATTAAATCATATTTAATTAAACTTAATCTCAATCCTCTGACTTAATCAAACTAAATCAATTAGCAATTATATTACTAATCGATCCTCCTACAATACTTGTACTAGATTAAATATCAATCGTATTGATCATTTAATCCTAGAACGATTCTTAATCATTGATCAACCATCCGATCAGATCGTAAACTCTTATGTATGTGATCCCATAGGTCCAAACTTAAGTTGATAACATAGGAATAAATTTCTGTACCAATTAAAATAATCATCTAGTAATGGTATTCGATAGCCGGATATGTCGAATGTGTAGAACAACATTCTTAGAACCTATATGGATATAGTTTTCATATAATTTATCCTCTTAACCAAAATGCTCATAGGACACCTCAGAGTTCAACTATCAATTCTGATCAGACTGTCCACATTGTATTTCAAAATATCAAATCCATCTCATGGATTATCCTGGCAAAGATTTTTCTATATTGAAATATAGTGATACATTCTTTTCCAACTCTTGGAGTGGTCAATCCCATCTTGATCACACACCAACTTTGCAAATACTTGACTGTGCCTAGAAGCCTTTCATTACTCAATTAGAAATCCAGTTAGTCCGATATCAAAGCACAATGAGTTGCTTGCAAGCCACTGAGATGATCTCAGATCTAAGGGACACTTATAATTATATTCTATTAGAGATATTTTTGACAGCTAAATGCTCTAGAGTTGGTCACGTTCAGTGATGATGTACCTCTACATCTCACCTATATGCCATACCAGTATCTCCACACTCCTTGGTTAAGAGGATAAGCAATCTCTATGGCATATAGCGACCTATGCTCGATAGATGCTGTCGTCTTTATTAACAGCCTATTATTTAGTCATGAATAATTTTAAGGACTAATCAATAAATTCTTTCTTTATCGAAACTAAATAGTCCTAAGAACTTTATCACAATAATGGAGTTCGTAAAAAGATGTAAACTTTATGATAAAATATATCAAAAATATATTTTATTTATTAATAAATTAATTATAAATATAATATAGCACAATCATCAATAGACTGACGATTGACTTTGAAATATATTTTTCAACAACTTTCACTTATCCTAAAATCACTCGGCATAGTATCTAATACCTATCTTAGACTTGTGATTGTCGAACTCCTTTATCGCTAGGGCTTTAGTAAAGGGATCGATCAGGTTCTCCTTTCCATCAATCTTCTGAAGGTTGACATCATCTTAATCCACGATCTTTCAAACTAGATGGAAGCGATGCAATATATGCTTCATCCACTGGTGTGCCTTTGATTTCTTTGCTTGTGCAATGGCACCGATGCTGTTGTAGTAGAGCAGGACCAGACCATCAAGGAAGTGTGCTATTTCAAACTTAATGATGAACTTTTTTAGTCACATAGCTTTCTTCGTGGCATCTAATGCTGCGATGTACTCCACTTTATAAATAGAGTCTACCACAGTATGTTACTTAAAACTCTTTCAGTAGATGGCTCCATCATTTAGAGTACAGATGTAACCCGACATACTTTTGCTATCATCATGCTCAGTTTGAAAACTAAAATCTATAAACTCTGCAAGTTTCAGATCTGACTCGCCATAAACCAACTATTGATTCTTAGTATTTCTCAAATACTTAAGGATGGCTTTAACCACTTTTCAGTGATTTTTTTCAAAATCAGATTGATATCTACTCACTACTTTTAGTAAATATGCCACATCTGATCTCATACATGTCATGCCATACATGATAGATTCCACTGTCGAAGCATATAGGACTCTACTCATACACTCTTTCTCTTCAAAAGTTATCGGACAATCCTTTTTAGAGAGAGAAATTTCATGACCTATCAGGAGATAGTTCTTTTTAAAATTTTCTATGCTAAATCTTTTTAGCATAGTATCTATGTACGTAGACTAGGACAATCCAAGCATTCCTTTAGATCAATCCCTATAGATCTTCATTCCTAGGATGTAGGATGCTTCACCCAAGTCCTTTATGAAAAACTGTGATGACAACTAAACTTTTATTTCCTACAGTGTGGGGATATTATTCTTGATTAAGAGAATGTCATCTACGTACAAGATAATGAATATCACTGCTAGACTATTTGTCCATTTGTAAATGCATGACTCTTTTCTGCTCTTAACAAAACCATATATTTTGATCATCTTATCAAAATGCATGTTCCAACTTCGAGATGTCTGCTTCAATCCATAAATGGATCTCTAAAGCTTGCACATTTTGGACTCATCTGTAGATGTGAACCCCTCAGGTTATATCATATACACCTCTTCGATCAGCTCTCCATTTAGAAAAGTTATCTTCACATCTATCTATCAGATCTCATAGTTCAGATGGACAGCAATTACAAGCATTATCCGAATGAATTTGAGCATTGCCATAGGAGAGAATGTCTCGTCATAGTCTATACCATAACGTTGACAATATCCCTTGGTAACCAGATGAGCTTTATAAATTTTCATCTTTTCATCTATGCCTCTCTTATTTTTGAAGACCCACTTACACCCAATGGATTTAACTCCTTTGGGTGGGTCAACCAATGTCCACACATCGTTGACCTTCATGGACTTCATTTCGAACTTCATGACCTCGAGCTATTTCTCGAAATCAGATCTCTACATTGCATCCATATAGATGATCAGATCCTCATCATTCTCATCGAGTTCGATGGGATCACCGTTCTAGGCTAGAAAAATATAGTATTTGTCCGACTGACATGGTACTCTACTGGATCATCTTAATGGTGTAGGTACATTGAGCTCTGGATTTGATCTAATCAAATCCAATTTAGGTTCAGCCATAGATGTCGGTCCTTCTACCTGTTGAATTTTATCAAATTCAACCTTAGAGGTAATAGTTTCTTCATCAAGAATTTTTTTTTCTAAAAAGATTATCTTACGGTTGATGAATACCTTTTATTTTTCAGCATGGTAGAAATAGTAACCCTTACTTTTTTTGAGATATCCTATAAATACACACTTATCAGATCGGGGTTCAGCTTATCTATATGCAAACGTTTAACATAGGCCAGACAATCCCAAACCATAAGTGAGAGAGTGTAGGCCTACATCCAGTCCATATCTCATATGAAATCTTTACGATAGATTTACTCGGTACATTGTTTAATATATAATATGTAGTCTCAAGAGCATAATTCTAAAATAAAACAGGCAGACTAGTAAATTTCATCATGGATCGAACCATGTCTAATAAGATTTAATTTTTTCTTTTCAATACACCATTATACTATGGTGTTCCTAAAGAGTTCACTATGAGAGAATCTCATTCTCTCCAAGATATATCAAGAACTCACTGGATAGATATTCACCTCCTCGATCCGATTAAAAAATTTTAATACTCTTTTCAATTTATTTTTCTACTTTACTTCGCAATCTTTTGAATATTTCAAATAAATCTAACTTATGTTTCATTAGATAGACATATCTGGACCTAGATAGATCATCTATGAAAGTAATGAAGTAGAAATATCCATCTCTAGCACTTGTACTCATAGGTTCACATATATCAGTATGTACTAGACTTAAGAGCTCAGTGACTATTTTATCTTTTTCAATAAAAGATGTCTTGGTCATTTTTCTAAGAAGACAGGACTCATAGATTGGAAGTGATTTATAATCACTGACTTTAAGGATTTCCTCTTGGATCAATCTATTTATCATGTTCTTGTTAATATGACCTAGCCTACAGTGTCATAGATAGATATTAGAGATATTATCTAATCTAGGATGTTTTCTAGAAGTATACATTACACTCACATGCTGTGATAAAATGTAAATATCATTTCTTTGTTATCCTTGCATTATTATAACATCATTCATATGATATCACAATAATCTTTCTTTATAGATAAATGATAATTATTTTTGGCCAAAAGGCCAATAGAAATTATATCTATAAAAAAGAAAGGACAATAATGACATTCATTTAAAGAAACGATAATAGTATTGAGAATAAGTTGAACTATTTTCATAGCTAAAACTAGAACAAACCTTCCATCTCCAACATTTAGAAATCATTCATTATTTTTAAATCTTCTACTAATTTGAAGTTCTTGCAATGTGTTACAAATATGGACTAGACTTTCGGTATCTAATACCCAAGTAAAAATATCATAAATAGAAAAATTATAAGATGTTATCATATAACATCCTTGATTAGCAACTACTTGCTCATCTCTCTTATTTAGCCTATTGGGATCATGAAAATTAAGATACTGAGGACAGTTCATCTTCCAATGCCCCTGCTCTTTATAGCACTCTACTTGATTTAGGTTATTCTTGGACCTTATGTTTAATCTAGGCATAGAGACCCCAGCATGAACTACTTCGTACTGCTGAATAATATTCAACTTTGGATGCTTATTATCGAAGTTAGGTCCCATAAATTTATCACTATCTAACAGTGAATGGAGCAACTATGGTTTGGATTTAATTGCATAAAGAAGAATCAAAAATCTAATTAATAATTGATTTATAATCTTTAAGATTTGAATTTTAATCAAAAGATTCTTCCACTATTTTATTCGAATTGGTAGCCTTTACTTTAATTTAAGAAATTATCCTAATTTCTTAGTGGTTACTAGAATCCACATAGACTATACACAAGCCCAACTATGGTTGGTTAACTCATGTATATCTAACGATAGGTTCATAATCAATTATTTTTTTAAATAATTTTTAGTAATTTAATTTTGCCTCAGGTATCTTTTCAGTAGACTAGGGCCTCCACTGAAAGTTTCGATTAGGTCCAACCATTAACATGATCATACTTGGTCTATCTAATTAATAAATGATTAAATCCAACTATGGTTAGTCAACCTAACTACTATTTAAAGAGATGTGGCCAAAAAATCATATTATGAATGATAATTCCATTAGCAGATAAGCACCAGGCCTATGGGCCTCCAATAATTATCTAACTAATGGATCCATTATCATCCATTTAATGGAAGGCTATGATCTAGTAATCATCATAACTATTTTATTTTAAGAATCTAATAATTTTAGAGAATTTTAATTTTAAGAAAGAGAGAAGGTCAGATGAACTAGCTTATCATGATCCTTTCACTGGCTTCATCAAGTCAGCTTAAGGAAGATCATTAATAGGCTAGTCTAAGAGCACCTAAATCAGTCACACTGATTTACCTAGCTAACATGGATCAAGTTGAATAGTCAAGTGATCTGATCAAAATATAATTTTACCAAGAGACCAGATAAGTTTGATCGATAGGAGGGTCTGCCAAAGCTTGCCTTAGACACCATCAGAAATGACCACGTAAGCGGACTACCAATTAAAGACTAGTGATTTGATTTATCTTAGACACTAACTAGTTTAATTAGTCTCGATCAACTTCATAATTAATGCTAGACCGCGTAATCAAGAATCAAGTCCATCTTGGGTCTTGTTAAAGATATGGACTTGACCAACTACAACTATTGTAATTGATCTAGAGAATCATCGACCAAATCTAAGATAACAATTGATTAGATTTAGTCAATTCTCTAATTAAGTCCATTCTTTAATCTAACCTTAGGTCTAACCCAATTAATGAACCTAATCCCCACTAACCGATTAATCCAAAGTGTTATGATTGGTGTCTTAGGATCTTTAATTCACAATCCTAAATCCTAATCAAACAGCTTCTTAATTCTTAATTAAGTTTTGGACTGAGGGTTGGGGTTCGACTTTTTAAAATAATTTTTATATTTATATAATATTTTTATAATATGGTTCTACCAACCAAGTTGCATATTTGATTCATAATCAATATGCAAATAAGATAAGCATGAAACTACTTGAAACCATTTCAATTCTAATCAGTCATAAACTATCTTAGATCAAATCTAATATATTTATGATAATTAAAATTAGATTAAAATATTTTTAATTAGATCATAAAATTTTTTAAATTTAATTTAAAATTTTATGATCAATGTTTTAGATCAGTACGTACTAGGATAACCTCTCCATTGTAAGAGATCAACCTTACAGTAGAACAACCTTATAATCAGTCCATGCAATCTAAAATTTTTTTTTAAAATCTTAAGTTCTTTTAAATCTAATAAATTATAAATAAAATTAGATATATATAATAAATTTATGATAAAAAATAGATCTACATGAACTAGGACAATCTCTCCACTGTAAAGGGCAAACCTTACAGCAGGACAACCTTATATCAGTTCGTGTGATAAAAAATTTTTAATTTTAGATTTAATAATCAGATTATAAATTAGATCTAATCTAAAGAATAATCTAAATATGTACATATCATTATGTAATAATTAACTTAGGCTCTGATATCAATTGAATGAATCAGATCTAGAGTTTTAGGGCTAGATCTTGAAACTTTTTCAAGATCTAGGCAGCAAAAGATAGAAACTAATCAAAATAAATTTATAAAATTAGAAAACTCCTAGATATAAGATCATATTACATGATTATAACATGAAATTAAATCAAAAATTAAAAATCATTAGAAGAGAAAAATATGTTGATTACATCAACATGGATCTATATTAGATCTGTTACAAATATGTAACAAAGGATCAGATCCATATTACCTATGCAAGTTAGATATTCTAACTTACTGATCTGGGCTTGAAGATATAGCTTTAAGCCACACATGCATCTAGCCTCTAAGAAATATTTTCACGAGCCCATGAATCCTGATCAGAAGTTCAATACTCGAAAATCAGCACAATATGCTAGTACTGTGCTAATTCTTCTTCGACGATTGATCCGATGCTTTCTTCTTCAAAATTTGGATAATCCAAAAATTAGAAAGAAGGGGAGAGACTTTAAATCTAAGACAACTCTCAAATATCTCTAATAAGGAGGAAAAGAAGGAAAGAACAGAAGAATCCTAGAAGAAGACCCTCTTCTTCTTCTCTGTTCTCTCACCTAGACACCTAGATTGGTATCTATGAAATCCCCACATTCCAAGGGTTTCTCTCTCTGATTTTTACACTTTCAATAGCCCTCTCTAATATCTAGAATATATCAAAAAATTAGCCTAAAAGGAGCCTCTTGTATAGAGATATATAGGAGTCCTTGTCTAGATCAAATACCTAGACAAGGTATGTCCTAAAAAGGCAATTTGTTAGGGCGCCCAATACTTGAGCGCCCCCTCCTTTTTTCATGCATGGACCAGCAGCAAATGCCGAGCAAATTTTCTTCTTTTCCACTAAAAAATATCAGAGAGTAATTAGGGTGGGGGCGGCATAAGGGAAGAGTCCAAGTTTCCTAAAATTCTATCCAATAGAATTTGAAACTTGGAAACTGACTACCTTAGTTAACTTGGTCCTCAACAAAACTCCGTATAAGAAAGAGAGAGGGAGAGTGGGCACGCGTGAACATCAAAGAGAAGGGGATTCCACTATTGGATATCAACATGCTTTGATACCACTTGTTAAGTATCTAATACCAGTAGATTGCGACAGGAAGAAAGAAGAAAATAAAATAAGAACAATCAAGTACGTGGATCAGCCTAAAAGCTCACCTCTACGGGGCATGCAAACTTTACTATAAAAAAAAGAGATACAAGAGGAGATTACCCACTCTCAACTCATATATACAATCCTTCTCAACAAAAAGTTATCCTGAACAAACTCTCTCTTGGAGATCCTCTAAAACGACCGCAGTCTGCTGCCTAGCTGTTTGCCTGAAGCTCCTGCTCCAGCTATCCACTAGCATCCTCCTCTCTACTCTCTATCATATTTTAGATTCTCTCACACTATTGTCCAGCCACACTGCTAGCTCACAATCTGCCAAGCCTTTTAAAAGCTTCAGCCCACGTGCAGGTCAGAGATAAATCTTCGATTACAATTCAAACAGGCCCTAGACCCCGTGAAAAGCTTGGTCCATGTGGTAACTCCCATAGACCGCATGGAAAAATCCTTGCATCACCCCTTCGAAAACTACCCAGGCCTAGGCCATGCCTGCTCGCATAACCACTTGGGCCTGGGTCGGTGAATCATGTGCGTGCTGAAGCTACCTGCACTAGGCCTGATGCGGCCCAATGCCTGGCTCCCGTGCAATTCATCGGCCCAGGCCTAACACCCATGCGTGTGGCCTAACGCCCATGGCGTGGCCTAACGCCTGGCGCCCGTGCGCGACTTGGGACCCACGCACATGGCCTGACGCCCGCCTGGCACACTTGGTCGGGCCTGGCCCGCACAACCTCCAACCATGGGCCCCACTTAGCAACCCGTCCAATGCTTCATATATATCTTCACCATCTAATCATCGATTGGGGTGTTCTTGGGCTTGTTGGACTTCGTTCGTCATCCTGGATCTCACTGTAAACTTAATATAGAAGAATTCGAGGTATTTTTCTCAATAATCTCTATCTTGACTTGATATTCGATCTTTACCTATCCGAGAGCTTGTCTAGCGCCCCCATGTCCTGGGATAATTGCCTGTTGATCATGGATAGGCAAACATGAGAGTCGAATCAGGCCACTTGATCCCACCTTCATCAATTGTTATGATCCGCCTGACCTAAGATCTGCTCAAGATAGCTTTTTACGGTAATAGAAACTTCACCTTGCAATGTCGCATGTTGTCCTCTCGATTCTCTCATCTCGTGCCCGATCCATTTTCACCTGGAGCTCCATCTCACATAAGGCTTCCTAACATGAGGTAATATCCTCCATACTTTCTTTCTCTTAGCATCACCCTATTATCATGCATGATCTTCAGGATTTCTACATCAACTTTTCATCTGAAGCCAATCGAATTCAGTCTGCTTAGTAAAATTAGATTCTTCTTAAAGTTGGGTATGTATCGGACCTCACCCAACTTTTTCACTATTCCATCATGGAGTTTCATGCTAACCATCATGCTGCCCTTGATCTTATAGCTCGATCAATCTGATAGGAATACAATACCCTCATTGATCTCTAAGAAGTCAAACATCTCCTCTCAGCAATATATATGATAGAAACAAGCAGAATCCATAATCCATTAGGAGGAAGAAGTAGATATCTCATCAATAATCAGAAGAATATCATCACTGCCTTCTGTATTGCTATTGGCCATTGCCACAGTAGCGCTCATTCGATCCTTGAGTCATGGGCAATTCTTGACTCAATGCCCCAACTTGTTGCACCTATAGCATCTGATCTTGCTTTGGTCCCTCATCTTGGATCTAGATCATCCTCCTCGCGATCCTCTGTCGCTTCATCTACTGCCTTCTGCTCCTTTAGAAACTACCAAAGCTGAGCTGCCACCATTTGAGCTCGAAGCTAGGTTCTCCCTTCGGAGAACCTTATTCTAGAGAATCGTTGCAGTGACTTTGTCTATCTTGATGGTGCTCTTTTCTACTAGAAGAGCAGTCATCAAAGACTCATATGAAAGAAAAAGTGATGCAAGTAAGACCAACGCTCTGGTCTTCTCCTTAACTTTTTCACTAATGCTAAGGAGGTTGGTGAGGATCTTCTGAAAGTTAGATAGATGCTCCCGCATGCTTTAGCCTTCATCCATCCATAGTTGATAGAACAACCTCCAAAGAAAGAGGGTATTGGTAAGGGACTTCACCATGTACAACTCCTCGAGCTTCGACCACAGTACCGTTAGAAAAGTCTTGTCAAATACATGTATCACCACATCATCCACTAGGTACAAATGGATCGTGCTTACCATCTGCATCTGGATCCACTTTCAATCCTTCATCTTTATGGTGGCTGTCATCTCGTCATACAAGAGAGCGTCAATCAGACCATGTTGAATAAGGACATCCTTTACCCTTGCTTGCCATAAGAAGAAATTATCCTTTCCATCAAACCTGTTGATCTTCATCTTGATTGAATTTGTCTTCTCCATGTTCTTCAATCTCTATCACCACTACTGTAATCTACGCTCCAATATCATTTGGGCTCTAATATCAATTGTTGCATATATCAACACATTTTGATACCACTTGTTAAGGATCTAGTACTAGCGGATTGCGACAGAAAGAAAGAAGAAATCAAAATAAGAACAATCAAGTACGTGGATCAGCCTAAAGGCTCGCTTCCATGGGGCATGCAAAATTTTACTATAAAAAAGAAAGAGATACAAGAGGAGATTATCCACTCTTAACTCACGTATATAATTCTTCTCAATTAGAAATTATCTTGAATAAACTTTCTCTTGGAGATGCCCTGAAACGATCGCAGGCTGCTGCCTAGCTGTCTGCCTGAAGTTTCTGCTCCTACTATCCACTAGTGCCCTCCTCTCTGATCTCTATCATATTTTAGATTCTCTCACACTATTGCCCAGCCACATCGCTAGCTCACGATATGCCAAGCCTTTTAAAGGCTTCAGTTCGCATGCAGGTCGGAGATAAATCTTCGATTACAATTCAAACAAGCCCTAGACCTCATGAAAAGCCCGATCCATGTGGTAACTCCCATAGATCATGTGGAAAAATCCTCGCATCACCCCTTCAAAAATCGCCTGGGCCCAGGTTGCGCCCGTGCGCGTAACCGCCTAGGCCTGGGCCGGTGAAGCGCACGCCCGCGCGCTGAAGTTACCCACGCTGGGATTGGCGTGACCCAGCGCTTAGCGCTCGTGCATGGCCTAATGCCCAGCGCCCGCCTGGTGCACCTAGCCGAGCCTGGCCTACACAACCTCTGACCATGGGCCCCACTCAACAACCCATCCAATGCTTCACGTGTATCTTCACCATCTGATCTTCAATTGGGATGTTCTTGAGCTCGTTGGACTCTGTTCATCGTCCTAAACCTCATTATCAACTTAATATGGAAGAATTCAAGGCATTTTTCTTAACATCCATGCCAAAAACCAAGAGAGAAAGGGCATGGGGGGCATGGGATATAAGTGGCGCAAGCAAGACGAATCCTAGTCTTACTAGATTCCATATTTGACTTGATCAAATATGATTTCTCAAACCAAATTAAACCAGAAGCAAATCAACCCAATTAAATTAGGTCATAATCTAATTAAGAACCTAATTATATTAGATTAAATTTAATTTAAATTTAATTTAATTTTTTAATCAAATTAAAAATTGGATTGACCTAAGTCCTAATTGAATTAGGACTAGTTCTTCCTTACAATTGGCTTATCCAATAAACCAATTGAACTTGATCCAATCAAGCCTAAATCAAATATAATTAAATTATATTTAATTATACTTAATCTCAGTCCTCTAACTTAATCAAATTAAGTTAATTAGTAATCCTATTGCTAATCAATCCTCTTGTAATACTTGTACTAGGTTAAACATCAATTGTATTGATCATTTAATCCTAGAATGATTCTTAATCGTTGATCAACCATCCGATCAAATCATGAACTCTTATGTATGTGACCCTATAGGTCTAAATCTAAGTTGGTAGCATAAAAATAAATTTTTATATCAATTGAAGTGATCATCTAGCAATGGTACTCGACGGTCAGATAGATCGAATATGTAGAATAATATTCTTAAAATTTATGTAGATATAGTTTTCATATAATTCATCCATTTGACCAAAATGCTCGCAGGACACCTCAAAGTTTAACTATCAACTCTGATCAGACTGTCCATATTGTATTTTAAAATATCAAATCTATCTCATGGATTATCTTGACCAAGATTTTGCTATATTAAAATATAGTGATACATTCTTCCCCAATTATTGGAGTGGTCAATCCCATCTTGATCACACACCAACTTTGTAAGTACTTGACTGTGCTCAAAAGTCTTTCATTATTAAATTAAAAATTTAGTTAGTTCGGTACCAAAGCATAGTGAGTTGCTTGCAAGTCACTGAGGTGATTTTAGGTCTAAGGGATATACTTATACCTATATCCCATCAGAGATATTTTTGACAGCAGAATGCTTTAAAGTTGGTTATGTTCACCGACGATGTACCTCTATATCTTATCTATATACCATACCAGTATCTTTACACTTCTTGATTAAGAGAACAATCAATCTATATGGCATACAACGATCTATGCTCGATAGATGCTGTCGTCCTTATTAACAGCCTATCATTTAGTCATGAACAGTTTTAAGGACTAATCAATAAATTCTTTCTTTATGGAAACTAAATAGTTCTAAGGACTTCATCACAATTTTGGAGTTCATAAGAAGATGTAAACTCTATGATGAAAAAATATCAAAAATATATTTTATTTGTTAATAAATTAATTATAAATACAATGCAGCACAACCATCAATAGATTGATGATTGGCTTTGGAACATATTTTTCAACACTCTAAATCTGCTATGACTCTCCATAGATAATCCATTTCCATCACCCCAAGGCTTCATAAATCTTTGCTCTAATCGAACAGCTGAATGCACCTCGACTATTTTTTCATCTTCCTACAACCGAAGGATGTATAGTCACTTCTTCGGCCTTCCTTCGACTATTATCCCTTGGATGATCTCTCTTCATCTATGAAACTGCCCCATGCTGCCTATCATCTCAGAGAATCCTATCGTCTATCCATCATACACCCAAGCTTTTTCACCAAGATTGATCAGCAAATCATGTACTCAAACCTTCCATTCTGAACAAATTTTTTTTCTATCAATCCTTTCAACCTTCACCTTCAATCCACTGCTCTTGGTTGGCCAAACCACAATAAAAATGAAAGCAGATCTGAGATATACCATAGAATAGATTTATAAATTTTTTATTTCTTCCTGTATGACTTCTCTTTCGCTTCCATGCTCTATCAAGCTCTGATATCAAATATTATAACAATCGACTGCTCTGATACCAAATATTAGAGAAAATCATGATACCTTATCTATATCATATTGTGGAACCCCTGATCTTGTGCGTGAGTCTATGAAGATCTATGATAGATCCGATCTCTGAAGGCAACAAACACCAGCACCAATCCTAGGTGCTATGATAGGGCGCCTCCCTCCTAGGACTTGAGGGAGGTGCCCCTCCATCTAGGATTTCTTCAAGAAACTTTGGGGTGGCAACTCTAGAGAAAGAGAGAGAGAGAAGAGGTTAAGGGAGAAAAGATTTGTATTTCACTTCTCTTCTTCATAAAATCCTAATATAATCTATGTATAAATATATAGCCAATAGACCTGACCAAAAACTTTCCTAGCTAACCTAATATATGAGAGTACTCATGAAGTTCATGTATATCCATATCTTATATGCTCTCATCCTATAGACTTAATTCTAGTTCAAATCATGAGTTATCCACCTTAAGACCTTTCAAATCAGACCTTAAGATCTCTTAGATCAAATCCAATCCAAAAGTAGATAGAAAACTCCATGTAGATATGTCCGCCATGTCCGAGCTGGCTCAATGGATTCTTGAACTGGCTTGACTACATCTCGTGCCATAGATTCTTAAACACTATTTTCTATTTGCTTAAAAGGATCGGCTCAGTCTCAGTCCAAGCCAGCTCAACCTGTATCCGAGCCAGCTCCACCTATGTGCCAGCTTTTTTTCTTGGTTGATACTTCTTCTGGCTCTGATTCTTTGCTCCATCTTGTATTCTCAGATCTTTGAAGCACCAACCAAGTCCCTCAAAATCCTCACACTTGAACCTCAAGCCCATGGAGAGCTACATGCGGCCTCCACCCTAGGACTACTCCTGTCCTAGCCCTACGACCATACTTATCCTAGTATTTTGGGAGCCAACTCCTTACTCCTTCTGTGGCCTCCTAAGGCTTGGGAGTACCACACCAAATTCTACATGTCGATCCATCTCTGACGATCGATGATCTCCATCTTATAGCAGGTCTCATCATAACAGATGACATCAACATTTCTCCATCTCTTCTGACAAAGACTCTACTCTGGGCTACTCTCCATGCCCCAAAAAATCTCACCGAGAGGATGATCTTGAGCAGAAGAGTCCCAAGGAGAGCCGGTCAAAGAGTTAATCACCATCCCCTTTAGAGATGATTTGACTAGAAGAATTCAGATCGATTATTAGTTGCCATAACGAATGGTTGATGACCTTTCGTGAGCCAACAAGAATATCTTTGCCTAGTCAGCATCAGTGCGACAAAAAAAAAAGGAGCTTTGCCCAGAGCGACCATGAGCTATCGACGAGGAAGTCGATAAGCTAATGATAGTAGATTTATTCGGGAAGCACAATATTCAAGTTGATCTCTAATGTCATCATGATTAAAAAAGCTAATAGCAAGTGGAGAATCTGCATCGACTATAGCAACCTTAACAAAGCTTGCTAGAAGGATAGCTTTCCACTCCCAAGGATCGACCAACTCATCAATGCCGCCTAAGGGTATCAAATGTTAAGCTTCATGGATGCTTTCTTGGGATATAACTAGATTCGGATGGTAATCGAGGATGAGGAGAACACCTACGTTCATAACCGACAAAGGTTTATACTATTATAAAATGATGCCTTTTAGTTTAAAGAATATAGGTGCAATGTATCAATGCCTCATCAACAAGGTATTCAAACATCAAATTGGCTGCTACATGAATCTATGTTGATGATATGTTTGTCAAAAGTAAGGAAATAGATCAACATATTACCAACCTAAAAGAAGGCTTTAGTGAGCTACGGCGATATCAAATAAAGTGGAGCCCAAATAGATGCATCTTCGGAGTCACATCAAGAGAGTTCCTTGGCTTTTCATTGACCCAGTGAGGAATAGAAGCCAACCTGAAGAAGATTTGAGCACTCCTCAACATGAAGCATCTTACCACAAAGTGAGAAATTCAAAGCTTATCAGGTCAGATTGCAGCTCTTAGCCGATTTGTCTCCAGATCAATTGAGAAATGTCTTTCCTTCTTCAAGATGATAAGACAAATGAAGACTTTCGGATGGTCGGATAAGTACCGAGCTACTTTTGAAGATCTCAAATAGTACCTCAGAGCCCTTCTATTTCTTTCCAAGCTAGAGGAAGGTGAGCGGTTATTGATGTACTTAGCTTTTTCATCTAATGCAAATAGCTCAATTCTAGTCCGAGAAGATGCAGGAAAATTTTAGTCAGTTTCAGACAAGTCTCGACTTACTTATGAGAGAAAGAGCTTAGATTAAAATGACCTCATACTAACAACGGGTAGATCACTACTATAATGCTCGAGTCAAAGCGAAGACTTTCTGACCTAGAGACCTCATCCATAGACGAGTTGAACGGAGGTCGAAGATGATGACGAAAGAACTAACCTTCTAGAAAATCCATACGACCATTTGGTACTCCTCGTCCATTGATGAGTCGAGCTAGCGGAGGCTGAGGATGATGATGATGATAGAGGCTGATCCTCTAAGAATCCCATATGGCCACTTGATGCTCCTTTCCCATAGATAAGTCGAATAGAGATCGAGGACGATGATGGAGCTAATCCTTCGGAGATCCCATATGGCCATCTGGTGCTTCTTATCTATGGACAAGTCGAGCGAAGGTCGAGGATGACGATGACAATGGCCAACCCTTCGAAAATCCTATATGGTCACTTGGTGCTCCTCATCCATGAACAAGTTAGTTGAGTGGAGGCTAAGGACAATGACGAAGGGACTAACCCTCTAAAGATCCCATACAGTCACTTGGCACTTGATACTCTTCATCCATGGATAAGTCGAGTGGAGGTCGAGGATAATGATGAAGGAGCTAATCCTTTGGAGATCCCATACAGCCACTTGGTACTCCTCATCTACAGACGTGTCGAGCAGAAGCCAAAGACAATGATGAAGGGGCTAATCCTTTGGAAACTCCATACTCCTTGCCCATAGATAGGTTAAGCAGAGGCCAAGGATGATGATGATAGGGGCCAACCCTTCAACAACCTTGTATGGCTACTTGGTGCTCCTCGTCCATGGATGAGTCGAGCAGAGGCTGAGGATGATAATAAATTAAGAGGCTAACCCTCCGAAAATTGGATATGGTTACTTGGCGCTCCTCATCCATGGACGAGTTGAGTGGAGTTTGAGGACGACAATGATAGGGGCCAATCCTTTGGGACTCTCATATGGCCACCTGGTGCTCCTCATCGGTAGACAAATCGAGCGGAGGCCGAGGATGACAAAGAAGGGGCTAACTCTTCAGAAACCTCATATGACCATCGATGACAACAATGATCGTGAGATATTCAAACATCAAAGTAAACTTTGATGATTGGATCAGTGGACCGATCCCTTAGAGGCCCTGGCTGAGATCTTCAAAATATTGCTCGATATGGTGCTGAATATAGCTATCCTGACTCAAGTTAGGCCTCCACAAGTTAAATATCTCAAAAATAATTTGATGAGAAAATGCGAGGTTATACTCGAACTGAAGTAATTGACTTAGCAAAATTGCAATGAAATACAACTTAAAATTATCTCTGGAAAACTACCTCGAGCCATCCATCCCTCATAAATGTAACGAGACCTGCTCGACGTCAAATCATGCTAATCATAAAGCATGATTAGCGAAGCAATGCATCGATTCAATTGCAAAAAATATGAAGTGACAAGATGATTTGTCAGAAACACCAGCAACTCGAATTCTCCAACTCAGACATATATCAAGAAGATAGACCGAGGAATACTACTTCCTTCACTTAAGGCGGCAACCTCGAGCTTGGAAGTGGGGGTAAGTGTTATAGGGTCGTACCATATTGGTCATCATCCTCGATGCTCATCCTCGGATAATACTACTCAATGATTTTAGTCAGGCATGATCATTGGTTAGAGATTGAAGCCAATTAGTGGACCTCAGTCACAAGCTTCACTTAAAGATCTTGCACCCAATTAGTCATCGTCCTTGCCCCCAAGCCAAGGAATTCATCATTCGGCTCCCGACCAAAAGATTGGATGTCCACTGATCAAAGGATCGGGACCTTGTCGACAATATGGGATAGAATCTCATGACCAATATTAATACAGATACACCTGAGTTGGAGCCTCAGTTGCACACCAACCTCAGGCCATTAGCCTATTCAGTAATGTGGGTAACTAAAGAAAATCTCCCAACAAACTCTTTGAGCATGGGCATAACTCACAACAAACATCCATGACTAATAATTTGGATTCTCTATGCTAACAGCCTACTGGATTTAGGCATAATAAACTACGACATCCCTCTATATAAAGAGATAATAAGGGGACAGTCAAAAGAGGCAACACTAGAGAAAAACTCTCTCTCTTTCTCTTTCTCTCTTACTGTGCTCAAATTTTGACATCGGAAGGTCCTCCACTGAAGAACCCCTGATATGCATGGACTTCTTTTGTAGGTTTCTTTAGTGTTCTAATTTTCGAACTGATATTCATCTTTAGTCACATCAGCGATCTTCGGAGTCTTGACGTAATAGGTAGCAATGATGTGAGTCTCTCTCTCTATTTTGACATTTTTAACTTAAAGGTGTTACCTTTTTCTTGGTTTCATCCATTTGCTTTATTTTTTAAAATAAAATAGATGTACGAGGAGAAGTTGAGGGGGATGCAAGTATTGCACCGCGTGGCTAAGATCAATAATTTGTTGTAGACCTACTTGGGGACCTAGTTTTTAGTGTGATCAAAGTTTGTACACTTATCTCCTCCTTACCATCTATATTATTCTCAATGGGTGCTTTGTTTACACCATATGTGGCTTCTTTTGTATGGGTATATCTAGTTCTAATCAATATTTTGTTTTGTTATTTTTAAGTATATTTGGATGATTTATATTTGTCTTTTGCCCATGATTTGTGCAGATGAAGAGGGTGACTTAGAGAGTTCTAATTGTTGCTTCTAAATTTCACATAATTATTGAGTTCTTTAGCATTTGGGTTGCTACGGAGTTTTTTTACTTTTCTTTCTTTTTCTCTTATCATCTTTATAATTGGATGTATTATCATCAGGATATCAACTTTTGATAAATTATTATTTTTGAGTTTTTAAATTTTACTGCTCTACTTTTTTTAAATTCTTTTTACCTTATATTTGATTTATTTATAAAATATGTTATAGCTATATATATATTAATAGGTTGTACAACCAATGGTCTATTTATTAAACATATTATATTAGATTAGATCACCTATTTATTAAATATAATTGACTATGATTTTGAATGTTAACTAGTCAAAAATCCGCTCATTGCATGGGATGGATAATTATGATTTATAATTATTAAACTTTTTAATAATAAATATTTATAATAAATATTTTTAAATTTTTAATATTTTAATTTATTTTATTTATTATATATATATATTATATTTTTTTATTATTTTATAAAATAATATTTTATTTTATTTTTTTTCTTTCTTCTTGTTCTTATATCTTTTTCGTGCTTATTAGTACCGCCCCACCTCCTGTCACCCCATCACTACTCCCTTTCTCTCATGGCAAACACCGATTCTAATTACACTCCTATCCCCTCTCTTTTTTCATATCTTTTCCACGCCCGTTAGTGCCACCCCACTCCCTACCGCCTCACCATCTCTTTCTTTCTCTCTTGGCAAACACCTATCCCAATCGCACCTCTCATTGCCCCTACCAGTACTGTCGCCTCCGGTGTTACCACTGTCGCTCCTTTCTCCTCTTTTGCCTCCTGCCCGGCCCCCTTCCTACCATCGTCAACATCTTCCATCCCGGCCATCCCCCAATGCTCCCATCGATAAGCCCGACGGCCCCGCCGCCGTCCTCCGCCTCTTCTCCCGCCCCTGCTTGCATTCTCGCCAGACTTCCTCCTCGTCCACTTTGCCCTACTCCCCATCGATAAGCCCGATGGCCCCGCCACCCTCCTCTTCCTCTTCTTCCGCCCCCCACCGCGCTACCATCTTCCCACGATGTAGACCTCCCCACCGCCCTCCTCCGCCTCTTCTCCCCCCACCACCGCCACTATCTTCCACAATGGGACCCCCATTGCTTTTTCCTCTCTCGCACTGCCTCCACCTGCTCCCCTACCGACCTTGCCGCCCTCCTCCTCTTCACCACCACCTCTGGCAACCCTCACCTCATCTCTGCCCTCATTGCCGTCGACGCCATCCCCTCCACCTGCAGGATGACCACTGCTCCGCTCTTGCCCTTGCCATCACCTCCGACAACACCGTTGTCGTCACCATCCTCCTCAATGTTGGTGCCTGGGTCATACTCGTCGCCCTCAATCTTCCCTTTCACGCCCTCCCCCCTTTCCTCCTTGCCGAATCCTATCATGCCGCAACTATTTCGACTAAAATATTAATAATAAATATTAATTAGTTTCTAATAACATAATTAAAATAATTTAAAATAATAATACTATAATATTTTTCTATAAAATATTATTTTATATATATATAATTTATTTAATAAATAATTTAAAATATATAATTATGATCTTTAGAAAAAATTTTGATGTGGAGCATTTAGCAAAAACTCTCCTTGAAATAGGATGAAAGCTGTTCTAACTTTCAACAAAATTTATGCTAACACCCTCAGTAATATATATATATATATATATATATATATATATATATATATATATATATATATATATATATATATAATATTATATTATATTATATTATAATATATTATATTATATCAAATTATATTATTAAATCATATAATATAAAAATAATCTAATAATATAATTTAATACAACATAATATATCATATTATAATAAATATATTATTTTATATTATATTATATAATTATATTATATTATATTATTATTGTAACAAAACTGGAAGCTTTCGAACTCTCCTCTACGCAGGAAATCATATCCATCGTAGGATGTATTTAACCGTACATGCGGTCATTCGTAACCGTTTGTTCGGCTCATCCTTGCACCATGCTGTAATTGATGAGGCATACAGCCTCGTGATGCACGCCATGCATGTTATAATTTCTCCCGATACGGAGCCGAATTCATTCCGAGTGCTCATCTCTATCTATCGCGGCCGACGCTCGTGTCCGTCTCTGTGCCGCGATCCGCTCCTTTCCCCCAAGATCCGCCGGTCTCCTCCGACCTTCGCCAGCCCGCCGCTGATCTCTGCTCCCCACCGCTGTTCTCCTGCACTCTCCGCGGATCTCGACCCTCTTCTCTGATCCGCCCTTTTCCTTGGCCTCCGATCTGCGCCGTCGAAGGTCACTCCGCCGATCGGCCTCCGATCTGCGCCACCAAAGGTCACTTCGCCGATCGGCCTCTCATCTCCACCATCAAAGCCTTAATCGACAACCGGAGCTTCTCCCTTTCCGTGATCCACGCGTTCATCGGCCTTTCGGTGCTCCGATCATCCATTACAGCTCTCAGATCTCAGGTTTGGTCTTCTTTCAAGTGAACAGAATCAGAACTATATATATATATATATATATATATATATATATATATATATATATATATATTATATATTTATATATATATATATATATATAATGTATCTATATGTATATATATATTATATGTATCTATATGTATATATATATATATATGTATCTATATGTATATATATATATATATGTATCTATATGTATATATATATATATGTATCTATATGTATATATATATATATGTATATATATGTATATATATATATATGTATATATATGTATATATATATATATATATATATATATATATATATATATATATATATATATATATATATATATATATATATATATATATATATATATATATATATATATATATATATATATATATTTATCTGATCTTTCATATTCTCTTTTTATGAAGTTTGGCATCCAGTAATTGTCAGTGGGTCCATGTATTCCTAAACCATCTTGTTTCCTTCACCTACCATCGATGAAACAGGGGAATCAACAGTCAGGGAGCTTTTCCCCACAATTTCAGTCTTTTTAAAGAGTAGTAGGTAGTTGGTCAAGTTCTCTTTTTATAGAGGGCATAACCTCAGATAGAAATCTGAAGTTGCGGCATTGACTTGAAAGGTATATCTTGGGCAAGCATATCGATGTCTATGTCAGTTAAGGGTGAAAAGTGATGTCATGCGTGAGCTCTCTGATTATCATTTACATGAGATCTAAGTGTCATGAAGAAGATGAGAGGGTGCTGAAACGATGGCAGGCCCTTAATCTTTTATAACACCTAAAGTGCAAGGAAGGCAAAAAAAAAAAAAAAAAAAAAAAGGAAAGTGGTGGCATTGCAGGTGATTTATTGTAAATATGTGTTGCCTTGAAGCTCCGGGTCGGTGTGGCTAAGGTTGGTTTTTAACGACATGGATGAGGTCTGGAGCATCTCCACCTTTGAGCACCTAAAAAGGAAGTCTACTCATTGAAGATTTTCCGGTGAGGGCCCTTTATGTTTAAGTCAGATCAGACTTTGAAATAACAGTAAAGAAGATATAAGAATAGACTAGTGTTATCCTGTGTTGATCGGTATCTGACCGAGCTGGAGATGGTTGGCCTGGATCTGGGCAGCGTCTAGCTGATCTGGATATGGTCTGCCTCATCGATCCGGAGATAGTCGGTGTTTGGCCGAGCTAGAGATTGGCTTGATTCCGATTTGGCTATGGGAGGTGATGTTGAGGAGGAATCTGGTGGTGATGGTACTGAGGAGATGAAGGTCGTGGGTCAGGTGGGTGGCAGCAGGGTGCAGTCGTGGGCTGCGGTAGCCTGGGCGTCGGTGAAATTGGGCTTGAGGGCCTCATTGAATGGGAAGCTCAGGGCCCTTCTCGTAGGCAGTGATGATCTCGTTGGTGGAGCCAAGATCGAGGTGGGAGGTGCCAGGCAAGAGAAGAAGATGATGAAGCCTCTCTACAGCATAAAAATTGGTTAAATCTGATCTCTTTTCCTCAAAATCATTAAATTCCACAATGTTAGGCTCTATTCCTCTGATCTGAGAGGATTGTAACCATTAAGAGAGAGCCAGATGGTCTTGTGCCATGAGAGAAGAGGAGCGAATTTATAGCCGATGGTTGGAGGAGAATAGAATGTAAATCTCGGCATTTGCAGAGTGGATGTGGGAGCCATCACATGGTTGGAGGAGAATAGAATGTAAATCTCGGCATTTGCAGAGTGGATGTGGGAGCCATCAAGTATGCCATTTCCCTTTGTTTAATTGAAAAGGAAGAGAGGAGGCATCAACTAAGAAGAGAGGGAAAGCCTTAAATAAAGAAAGAAGGGGAGCAATAATTAGAGAGAGAGAGAGAGAGAGTTGGGATGAGTGGGCATAACCCTCTGGTCCTTTAGATGAGTTTGTGGCCTTTATATAGAGGGCTAAGGATGGAAGAAAGTCTTGGATAGCCAAACAGGTATTAAGTTGGGACCAGCTAATCCACTCTACCCTAAACAGAACCGAACAAGTCCTAATTCACTTAGGATTACAATAGATTGACCTCTTTGAAAAGAGAATTGACTTAAGGCATGGTGAATGCATTAGTCGAGCCCTTTTGGTTGCTGGGTTTTGACTATAATCAGCAAGATGCCATACCTATGATTATTTTTTTCTCCTTTTTTTTCCTTTAATCTTTTCTTTATTTCTTTCTTTCTTTTTTTTCTTTTTGCTTTTTTTTTTTTTATAATTACTTTCTGTCCTTTGCTCCCTTGGACTATGCCAAGATATAAGGGGATCAGCTATGTTCAGGTCAAGGTTTAAACTACTTTGCTTCATGCAATCATGATTAGAAACTAGCATAGTTCATTCAGTACATTATCTGCTGACATAGGGCACACATTAAGATAGAAACATGAACGGAATTACCATATGAATGACATACCAAGATACATTAGGAAAGCAATCACTTAAGAACAGCCTTTTTTCACATGCATGACTAACAAATAAAAGAGATCTTTCTGGGCAGCTCATGTTAGGTTAGAAATTCAGCATAATGTTAATTTACTCTATAAGTATATGAGTTGAACATCAGCTAGACTCTTGAGCTTGAAAATAAGGGAACTGAACACTTGCTGTGTTTATATCATTTTTGTTCAGTTTGATGTCGATGGATATTTATATAAGTATATAACGCAATATAGAATTTGCCTTATATTGCAATTAGTGTTTTTTTTTTTTTTTTTGATTTTTTCTAAATACTAATGAATTTTATGTAAAAGAAGATATTTCTCAATTTGATGGTTGTAGTCCTTGCTTTTATATATTTACTGGAGCCACTGGGTTGGGAACTAATGGATTAAATTGTTAATGGTTTTACTAAAATTGTTGCTTTAATTTTTTTTTCTTTTTCTGCGATACTTTGTCTTAATCCTTGTTCTAATCTCTTCTCTTTCCTTCTCCCTTTTCTTTCCCAGGTGATAGAACCCTAGCATCTAAGTCTTCCTTTGAATTGGTCCCCTAGAACATTTTAAATGGGGTTCCTGATTTACCCTCCTTAGTTGTGATGGTGATGTCATGAGGTCATATGGTTGTCCTCGATGTCTTTGATCGAGGGCTTAATCTTTTGGATTAGGTCAGCAATTTTGTGGCTGAAAGATTGATCTAGACCATCATAACATGACAACAATCCTCTTTTTATCCTCCTCTCCACCCATGCCATGTTTGTTGAAAGATCATCTTTTTCCAGTCCAAGAACTCTCATCAAATTTTGACTAGAGTTCAACAAATTGTGACATTTATGTTCTTGTGGTGGACATGAGGGGTATTCTAATTCAAAAGCATAGAAAGTCTACCATTTTTGTTTGTTAATCCTGATATACATTGTTGACTCTTTCTTTACCTGCTTATACTTTGAGGTCAATTGGTTAGTTAATATCACATGGTATTGGAGCTCAGATTTCTGGAGGTCATTAGTTCAACCCCCCTCCATTTCAGTTATGTATTTAATTATTTCTAGTTCTATCTTGACTTAGTTATCCTACCACATGCATGGTTTAGGCTTTTTTTCTTTTTATTTTATTTTTTTTTTGGTTTTGTGGGGGGGGGGTGGGTGTGTTAGGGGGTGGTAAGCCTGATATACAATGTTGACCCTTTCCCTGTTAACTTAATCTAATTTAATTTTTTGGGATCAATTGGTTAGCCTGATATACTCGTTAATAAGTGCATTTCTCTCCCCTATCAGGCCTAACAAGAGCTGTCTACTTGAGCTTGAACTAAATTGAGAAAAAATGAGCTGGGGTTAAACCAAAGGGTTCCTAGCTCATGATGAGGAGCTCATCTCAGTTAGGCAATGTAGGAGTTTCAAGCTGGATTTGAAATAGCCCTAGCTAGCTAGCTAGCTCATGTTCATCTTGTTTACTTTCCTATTTGTATGTCACTGCTAGAGATGGAGCAGTGGTAGTTGACAATGGGAGGTAGAATGAGGCATTGTCTTCAGAACATCGTGATTCTCCTTAGGATTGGCATTCTTCATTTAGAGAGATCCTTGTGGATTGATGGTGGGGTGGAGTGGCTCATTATTCTTAGATTAGACCCACCAGATCACCTATCATCTATAAGGTTGGAGATTAACCCAAAAAGACGTCTCAATTTTATCTTTCTAATCATTTGACTAGTCCACCATCATGTCAAATTCTTATTACCATTCCAAATATCAAAGAAAAAGCTTCTTGGTGGAAATATTGGTCAAAATAAAAGTACACTACCACCCTTGAAAATGAATGTCTATTGAGGCGCTAGGTGCTATTTAACATCATTTTAGGTGACATGCTTTTGAGGCTTGCATCCTAGATTTTGAGGTTTCCGTAATGTATTCCATGCCTCAATTTAAGAAAATTATACTTGATCAATCATGTACTCCAAATTATGAACCAGTTCAGATTAAGAATGACTTGACCTATGTTAAGCATCAATTCACACTAGAGATTGAAAAGAACATGCATGCAAGTCAAGATAATTCCTTTTGACTAGATTTTACAACATCATAATTTCTTGAAACAAGGAAGTTGGGACCATTTAACATCTTTGTTTGGATGTTTTGAGATGTCAGAATGGCATATATGGGAGCCTTGTTTCCTAGATTTGCAAGCATCTGCAATGTATTATTTAAGTTCTATGCCGGAGAACACACCATTGACCCAATAATTTCAGGAAAAAAGATTTCTCCTGATCTAATTTCATGATCAAGTAAAATATAAGAATTCCTCCATATCGTACAATAGTTGATGAACCTCCTGTGTCCTGCTTCCAGTAAACAAGAAATAACAAGTACCACAATCTCCTGAGGAAGCAATATTGTAGTAAGTGTTAGCAGGTGATGATCATCACAGAGACACTTTGAGTTGATTAGGGTGTGAGGACTATGTTTCATCTATTGATCATAGAATTTGAAGGGGCAGTTACTTTCTTCTAGTTGTGATAGTTATAATTAGTATAACCATTGATAGATATGGAGTATGTGTCAAACTTCATGTGATGTTGCCTTTGAGTAAGTTGGGGGGTTTATATCAGAGTGCATTATTTTGAAAGACCATACAGAATATAATTTGAGAATGTTCTATTTATGCAATGCCAGACATTTTTATTCGCAAGAATCAGGTGGTGGATTGTATGGATTAGGAAGCTGAAGATTTTTGTTGATTTACATTTTGTCTTACAAACTTCTTATTTCAAGATTGGCTTATATTCATCACAGACAGGTGTCTCCTTAAAGTTATTGGCTTAAAAAATGGTTTAAAGTGTACTTAATATTGCCCCTGTGCATTGTTGAGATGCATCATCTGGTTGCAGTGTTATCCTGCTGCCTGAGTAGCCTGGTTGTATGCATTCTGTTGTGTGAGGATCCTTTCAATGAGTTTGTTTGGTAGGAAAAGGCTACAAACTTTCAATTTACATTTCCTCTTTGTGTATATACAAATTAAAATTATGAAATTTTGGGTTTTCTAACATCTATGTTTAATATGATGCAATACATCGGGTAAGTATCATTCAGCGATTGCCTGCACAAAATTTTCGCTGCACTTGATATTGGAAGTCTTTCTTCTAAATGCTCCATCCATTCATGTGCGGTCATGTATTCTCAGTTTTTGATTAACATCTATTTGCCATATGTAATACTGTGGTTTTCTGATGTAGAGGCTTTGCTGTTAATAGGGATGCTGGAGTTTGGAGATTTGTAGGATAAGTAGAAAAAGAAGAAAAGACAAATAGCAAATATGGCACCTTCCAGCAAGGCAAATCAAAAGGCGGCACTAGATACTGGTGCATGGCTGTTCAACGTTGTGACCTCCGTTGGAATCATTATGGTGAACAAGGCCCTAATGGCCACATATGGCTTCAGTTTTGGTAAACAAATAAGAGTTCCTAAGCTCTTACCAATACCTTTTGCATTATATTTGAACCATCATGCGAAGTAATTAAATTCCTTTGTAATATATGGTTATGCAGCATGCAAATGGGCAAGCAGATGAGCTCAGAAAAAGTATGGTCCTTTGCAGTTTTTTGAGGCACAATTCATATAGAACCGAACTTTTTTATGAATTATATCTCTTAATAAATTATTGGAGATTTGTGTGTTGATCATATATATATATATATATATATATATATTATTTTGAAAATGAACTTTAGTTTACCAAGGATGTTGATTTTGGATATGAATAGTTAGCATGATATAATTTCTTTAATTGTCAAATATGTTGATTACACGCCATTTTGGACCAAATTGTTCTTATTAAAAGTTAGAGTAGAAATTATCTGTATATTCTTTTTTCTTTTGATTCTATGTAGTTGCAAGCTTACAATGGAGAGGATTGCATAGCGGTTTCATATCTATACATGAAACTAATGCAGGACAACTTGGGGTTGTCCTATTTATGCATTGGTGGATCTACCAGGTTAGGAAGTTGGGGTTCTGTTACCTTTTGATGCTTCCCACCCTGTTTCAGAAGACAGGGCAGAAGTGAACAATTTAAGGAATCGAAGGTAAAAGGTAGGCTTTTTGTATAGTTCAAGGGTTTAGGGAATAGGTTTTGTTGTTAGCATGGTCTACCGTATCACCTTGTACCATCCAATATGGGGCATACCATATCGGTCTCGTATTAGTATGCTATCTTGTAATGTACCAACACTCAGTACGTTGTCTTGTGTACTGGACCGTGCACCAACACTATAATAGAATGGTACCAGTGCGGGATCTAGTACTGAGATGGTGATCCTTGTTGTTAGGAAGAGGGTTCCTAGGGTTTTGAGGTTAAAGCTAGGGGTTCAATCTTAACATAAGATCAACTATTAGGCAGTACAGATTTTTTGCAGTGTAAAGAGAGGAGATTTGAATGAAGAAAGAAGAAAGTGAAGGAAATAGATAGACAAGAGAGAATAGAGAAGAAGGTACTAGAGAACATTGGGGGGGGGGGGGGGGAGAGAGCACTTCTTACTCAATAACTCAACTTATACCGTACAACTCATCTCCTTTCACTACCCATTCACCATATTTTATAGCCCACCTTGACTTCGGGACTAAGTAACCTAATAAAATAGAAATAGATAACTTGGAGATGAAATAACTTGACATCTTGGTTGCCAAATGGCCCAATATATTTAAAAAAGGTAACCTAGAACCCAAGCCACTTGCAAGTCTGGTAACTTTAGGGCCAAATAATCTATCATAACTTTAAAACTAGTATACTTATTTTATGATTAAATCTGGACCATTCATAATTCTAGGGTGATTGAAGAATTTCTTGTAGCAGGACAAGAGCTTGGAAATACAACAGGAGCCCTCCATCTTTTGGAGCTCCCCTTGCATCAAAGACATTATGGAACTAGCATACTAACTTGCACGATGCACGGAGTATTTTTTTTTTTTTTTTTTTTTTTTTTTTTTTGCTTCGAACCTTCCCGAGTCCTCGCCCACCTTCTGCGCCATCGCCTTCCTCTCCATCATCACTGGCGTCAGCCTTTCTCCTCTAATCTCCCTCAGGTGCTTTCCTTCCTAAGACCCTACCCCTCGTCGATCATGGGTCCATCTCACCGACTCTCCCCTCGCCGTTGTCCGCGCCAGCAACGTCATCTTCAAATAGAGAGAAAATCTAGTCACAATTGATGAATTTCATTCCAGTATCGAAGAAAGCTATAATTTCTTTTTTAGTTGAGCAGTGCTAGACTTTCTTATGGAAATAGCAGATATAGGGGCTAACCAATTCCAACTCCAAGTTAATAACACCCAAGTCCAGCAACAAAACAACCAAAACATCAAATAACATCCGTACTGAAAACAAAGCATGGACCTCTGCCCACCTCCCAAAATTTAAACTTGACATGTGTTGGTGTAGAATCTGGTTGACGTCGGATCGAGCTGGAGTGGAGGAGGACGAGGTCGCCGCCGGTGACCTGCAAAACAAAATCTCGTTCGGAGCCGATGGTGGTGGCTCCGGCAAGACCCTCCGATGATCAAGTCAGCTCTTCTGGCCAACAGAAATTGAGTGCTCTGAAATGAGTTCAACAGAGTTTAGAGGAGAGAGGAGAGCTTAGAGCCTAGAGTAAGTGTATCTGGAGGGTCTCTTTTTATAGGCGGAGCTTAGAGCGGGTTGATGGTGATGGCCATACTGTTCGGTTGCAGGCCGCATGGAGTTCGGTACGGAAAGGAAGGCGTCGTCAGGCGGATAGTGACAGCCATCCTGACGGATCGTGGGCCGCATGGATTGATTATGAAGAGAGTGGTGTCGCCAGTAGTGGTGGCCATGTCGTCTGTAGCAGACTGATGGCGACAGTTCGTCCAGATTTAATAACCGTGGCTCTGAGAAAGCAGGCATTGATTGGTGGACTTCGGCATGTATCAATTTCAGAGGAGTTCGGTCGAGGGGAAGCTCAGGAGTTCGGTCGGAGGAGTGCGGAGGGAGTTCGGCTCTTGTAGACGTCTGGTTGGAGGAGTGCGGCTAAGGCTCAGTCGCTGGAGAGTTTGGAAGGAGCTCGGCCGCTGAGGAGTTTGGCCGGCTGAAGGAGTTTGATTGAGACTCGGCCGCTGGGGAGTTTGGAAGGAGCTCGGCCGCTGAGGAGTCTGATCGATTGAAGGAGTTCGACTGAGACTCGGCCATTGGGGAGTTCGGAAGGAGCTCGGCCGCTGACGAGTCCGATCGGCTGAAGGAGTTCGGCTAAGATGCGGCCGCTGGGGAGTTCGGCAAAAGCTCGGCCGCTGATGAGCTTGGGAGGCTGAAGGAGTTCGGCTAAGGCTCGGCCGCTGGAGAGTTCAGAAGGAGCTCGGCCGCTGGGGAGTTCGGCTAAGACTCGGCCGTTGGGGAGTTCGGAAGGAGTTCGACCGCTGAGGAGCTTGGCTGGCTGAAGGAGTTAGGCTAAGACTTGGGCGCTGAAGCTCTTCTATGGCTATCGGTTGCATTAAGCTGAGCGTCGGACTGGACTTTGGCAGGAGCGGAGTTTATCCCTAACAATAGTCCCCCCACTTCCGAGTTCGAAACTCGAAGGAAGGGAGTGCAGAAAAGGCGACTGCTGAAGTTCTCTTCTGGGCTCTATGCCGATTAAAGTTGAAGCTCGGAGGAGATCTCATCTCCGACCAAAGTTGATGCGGAAGTTGAAGCTCGGGGGAGATCTCATCTCCAGCCGAGGTTGAAGTAGACCTCGTCTCCTGTGACTGAGGTCGGAGGTTGAGATCCTCGGGGGCGATATTGTCCCTAACAGCCGAGGCTGACTCGAAGGAGATTCTATCTCTTGCAGTCGATGTTAACCCGGGGGAGATCTTATCTTCTGCAGCCGCTCGGGAGAGATTTTATCTCCTGCAGTCGAGGTTGATACGATCTCTAGCCGAGGTTGATATGGGTGCTTGGGAGAGATCTAATCTCCTATAGCCAAGGTTGATACGGGTGCTTGGGGGAGATCTTATCTCCTACAGCCGAGGTTGATACGGGCGCTCGGGAGAGATCTGATCTCCGATCAAGGTTGACGCGGTCACTCGGGAGAGATCTTATCTCTGACCGAGGTTGTCTCTGATCTTATCTCTGGCCGAGGTTATCTCGGTCGTTCGGGAGAGATCTTATCTCTGGGCGAGGTTGAAGCGATCGCTCGAGTGAGATTTTATCTCTAGCCGAGGTTGTCTCGGGCGCTCGGAAGAGATCTTATCTTTGGATCGAGAGTCTCGGGCGCTCGGGAGAGATCTTATCTCTGGCCGAGGGAGAGATCTTATCTTTTACAGCCGAGGTCGGTCCGGATCCTTAGGGGAGATCTTATCTCCTGCGGCCGAGGTTGATGCGGGCGTTCGGAGGGATCTTATCTCTTGCAGCCAAGGTTGGCCCGGGCGCTCGAGGGAGATCTTATCTCTTGCGGTCGAGATTGTGGCCCGGGCGCTCGGGGGAGATCTTATCTCCCGCGGTCGAGGTTGTTGCGGGCGCTCGGGGGAGATCTTATCTCCTGCAGCCGAGGTTGATACGGGCGTTCGGGGGAGATCTTATCTCCGGCAGTCGAGGTTGGCCTGGTCGCTCGGGGAAGATCTTATCTCCTGCAGTCGAGGTTGCCTTGGGGGAGATCTTATCTCCTGCGGTCGAGGTTGATGCGGGCGCTCGGGGGAGATCTTATCTCCTGCAGGCGAGGTCGGCCCGGACCCTCGGGAAAAGATCTTATCTCCTGCGGCCGAGGTTATTGCGGACGCTCGGGGAAGATCTCATCTCCTGCAGTCGAGGTCGGCCCGGACTCTCGGGGGAGATCTTATCTCCTGCAGCTGAGGTTGTTGCGGACGCTCGAGGGAGATCTTATCTTCTACAGCCGAGGTTGCCTTGAGGGAGATCTTATCTCCTGCGGCTGAGATTGATACGGGCGCTCGGGGGAGATCTTATCTCCTACAGCCGAGGTCGGCCCGGACCCTCGAGGAAATCTTATCTCCTGCGGCCGAGGTTGTTGCGGGCGCTCCGGAGAGATCTCATCTCCTGCAGTCGAGATTGGTCCGAACCCTCGGAGATCTTATCTCCTACAGCTGAGGTTGCCTCGGGGGAGATCTTATCTCTTGCAGCGAGGTTGTTGCAGGCGCTCGGAGGAGATCTTATCTCCTACAGTCGAGGTTGTCCCGGTCACTCAGGGGAGATCTTATCTCCTGCAGTCGAGGTTGCCTTGGTGGAGATCTTATCTCCTGCAGCTGAGGTTGTTGCGGGCGCTCGAGGGAGATCTCATCTCCTGCAGCTGAGGTTGCCTCGGGAGAGATCTTATCTCCTGAGGTCGAGGTCGTTGCGGGCGCTTGGGGGAGATCTTATCTCCTGCAGCCGAGGTCGGCTCAGATCCTCGGGGAAGATCTTATCTCCTACGGCCGAAGTTGCCTCGGGGGAGATCTTATCTCCTACAGTCAAGGTTGAAGGACTTTGGCCGGCTCATGTTAGGACGAGGTTCTCCTCCTGTTCCTAACACGGCAACTATTGACTACTTTCTTATCATCATGTAGTTTTTGCACCAAGAAACAATATTATCGAAATGAAAGAATTTTATTGAAAGAAAGTTACTAGCGGTGCATCCCCAGATCGTGAGAGCGTTGTTCCTCCGAGTTTCTTCAGGCGATAGGTTTCGGGATCTGACGATCTCTATTTTGTGCTGGCCTCCTCAATTTGGAGCGAGCTTGACGTGGCATCGATGGTACGGAAGGCGATCGATCTTTTTGTTGTTTCTGGCTACGGCAGCGCCCTTAGCCGATCTTCTCCTACTTTAGGTCGGCGTTCGATCAATCGATCCAGCTGGCCTCTCCTGATGAACTCCTCAATTTCGTCTCGAAACTGAATGCATTCTTTAGTGTCGTGGCCGTGGTCGCGATGATAGAGGCAGAACTTGTTGGGATCGCGCTTGCTGGGACGGGAACACATCCTCTTCGGTCTCGGAAGTCATTTTCTGATTTTCATCAGCACTTGGGCTTTCGGAGCGTTAAGGAGGCCGTAATTATGAAATCTTCGTTGGGAAGAACCTCGGAGCTGGGGAGAACCTTGGCGTGCCCTTCCGTCGGGGCTTCCTCGCTCCCATACCCGAGGGAGAGTTCGGGCTCGCCTGCACGCAGAAGGAGTTCGGAAACGCGGCCAAGCTTCACTCGGCTTTCTTTCATCGGCGGCGGGTCTATTATACTCGTCTGCCCGCCGCTCTCCTAAGGCTTCTTCGTCCTTCAACTTGAAGACTTCTTCCGCACGGGCATATCCCTCGACCCGAGCCAGCAGATCGGCGAAGTCCCTGGGATACCTCTTCTCCAGGGAGAACAGCAAGTCATTCTTCTGAAGGCCGTCCTTGAGAGCGGCCATGGCGACCGACTGGTCTAGGTCTCGGACCTCCAATGCCGCGGCGTTAAACTGGATGACATAAGCCCGGATGGATTCCCTCTGCTTTTGCTTGACATTCATCAGAGAATCCGAACCTCGGCGCGGACGATGGCTGCTGATGAAGTGAGCCACGAACTGATGGCTCATCTGGTCAAAAGAGAAGATCGTACCCGATTTCAACATCGAGTACCAGTTTTTCGCTGCTTTTTTTAAGGTAGATGAGAAGGCTCGGCACGGTATGGCGTCTGAAGCACCGTGGAGTAGCATCATAGTCCGAAAGGCCTCTAGATGATCAACTAGATTAGAAGTTCTATTGTAGCTTTCGAATTGAGGGATCTTGAAGTTCGGCGGGACGGACTCTTGCATAATTCGAAGGCAGAAAGGAGGATCGGTGCGGACGTCGTCAAGGTGAGTCGGGGCGACGTGGCCGAGCTCCTCAATCCGCCAGTCCATCTCCCACAGTCTATGATCGAGGACATCGTCTTAGTTGCAGATCTTTGGGGGCTTTCCGCTACAAATGAGGAAGGTCTCCTCCAGAGGAGAACTATGATCCGAACATGGGTCCTCTGCTCTTCGTTTCTCCTTCTCAGGGGTGACGGGTATGCTGGCCCGTGTACTCTTTCTTGGGGCCGGTTTCCGTCATTCTGATGGTGGATTTTTTGGTGGAGTCGCCGTCGGAGGCTGCTGCATGGCCTGCATTGCCTCCGTGAGGCCACGGACTTGTTGGACAAGCAGGTTGAACTGCTCCACATCTACCGCGGGTACAGGTGGAACCTAAGTTGCCGGGGCTGAAGCAGGAGCAGATGGATCTGGATGGGATCGGACCGCGGAGGCCGTCGATCGGCGGGTCGAAGCTCTCCTGGGAGGCATTTTCCCTTAGGAAAGAACTCTGGAGAGGAAGGAGAGAGATCTTTGGAGAGAGAGATCGTCGCTGAGCACTCCTTTAAGAACAAGGGAGCCTCAGGGGTAGAGGGGTCTTTCTAGCGCCAAATCTATTGGTGCAGAATCTGATTGACGCCGGATCGAGCTGGAGTGGAGGAGGACGAGGTCGCCGCCGATGATCTGCAAAACAAAGTCCCGTCCGGAGCCGGTGGTGGTGGCTCCGGCAGGACCCTCCGACGATCAAGTCAGCTCTTTTGGCCAACAGAAATGGAGTGCTCTGGAATGAGTTTGGCAGAGTTTAGAGGAGAGAGGAGAGCTTAAAGCCTAGAGTAAGCGTATTTGGAGGGTCCCTTTTTATAGGCGGAGCTTAGAGCGGGTTGATGGTGATGGCCATATCGTCCGGTCACGGGCCGTTCGGGGCCACATGGAGTTCGGTACGGAGAGAAAGACGTCGTCAGGCGGATAGTGACAGCCATACTGGCGAGTCGTGGGCCGTATGGGGTTGATTACGGAGAGAGTGGTGTCGCCAGTAGTAGTGGCCATGTCGTCCGGTCGCGTCGTCTGTGGCAGATTGATGGCGATAGTTCGTCCAAATTTAATAGCCATGGCTTTGAGAAAGCAGGCATTGATTGGTGGACTTCGGCATGTATCAATTCTAGAGGAGTTCGGACTCCTGGAGGAGTTCAGCCGGGGGGAAGTTCGGAAGGATTTCGGCCAGAGGAGTGTGGAGGAAGTTCGGCTCTTGTAGGCGTCTGGCTGGAGGAGTGCGGCTAAGGCTCGGTCGCTGGGGAGTTCGGAAAGAGCTTGGCCACTGAGGAATCCGGTCGGCTGAAGGAGTTCGACTGAGACTCGGCCACTGGGGAGTTCGGCCGCCGAAGAGTCTGGTTGGCTGAAGGAGTTCGACTGAGACTCGGCCGTTGGAAAGTTCGGAAGGAGCTCGGCCGCTGACGAGTCCGGCCGATTGAAGGAGTTCGGCTAAGACTCGGCCGCTGGAGAGTTCGGCAAAAGCTCGGTCGTTGATGAGCTCGGGAGGCTAAAGGAGTTCGGCTAAGGTCCGGCCGTTGGGGAGTTCGAAAGGAGCTCGGCCGCTGAGGAGTTCGGCTAGCTAAAGGAGTTCGGCTAAGACTCGGCCGCTGGGGAGTTCGGTAGGAGCTCGGCCGTTGAGGAGCTCGACTGGTTGAAGGAGTTAGGCTAAGACTCGGGCGCTGAAACTCTTCCGCGGCTACCGGTTGCATTAAGCTGAGCGTCGGACTGGACTTTGGCAGGAGCAGGTTTATCCCCAACAACATGGGAAGGTGGACAAAAACCAGCCAATTCAATATGTTATGGGAGTCAAAAATACTCAATATCCAAAGTAAAATGCTCACCTTATATTGAAATAATTGTCAGGATCTCTACGAGCTTGCTCTCAAGAAAACTTCAAAACCCCAATTGAACCAAAGAAAGAAATAGGAAGAGGATCAGATCACTAACTCAACCAACCGAAATCTAAATCAAACTTCACAAAGCCAAAATAGAGGAACCCAGTAAAAGGGGGCTTACCTTCTCGCCGGAGAGGACTTCGGCGACAGCATGAGCGTGGTTGCACTTAGTGGTGGCCTTCCTCAGCATCTTCAATAGAAGCGCCCTACCGAAGAGGACCAGTGCCTTGAGGATCCATCCCCGTGCTCGGCTCCCTCCATCGCCCGTGTCCGAATCCGACAACCATGGGTGGGAGGCTTGGAGCGGCCGAATAGGGAAACATAGATGATTGGGGACACATGGTGGATGGAGGGATAACACATGGTGGACAGAGATAAAAGCTTTTATATATATATATATATATATATAGATTAGTAGAAGCATCCATATGAACTATTGGTCTGCATTTGGGAAGATGCTGTTTCATTTATTATGTTCTTTGATCTGGGCTTGACTTGTGAATTATCCATCCACAACATTAGATGGACCGGAATCAACCAGAACTTTTGGAATGTGGATCAGGTCCAAACATAATATTTGGACATTTTAGATAGTGGGTTTCCCTCAGCATTGAGGTCATATGATTTCCTAATTGGATGAATCTAACCTAGTTGGGATTATAAGTAGTTCTAGAGTGGTTTTGTCAGTAGTCAAGCTTGTCCTAATTTGATGCTTTATGCCTACCTTTTCCTTAACCTACATAACCCATTCCTTTCATTTATCACCCCTTCCCCATCTCTTATAACCTGGCTTTGCTTCCCCTTTCACCTCCCACAACTCTTCTCCTTCTCATCCTTCTCTTCCTTGCTTATCTTCCTCTCTTCTTTGACCTCCACCTATATTTATCTCCCCATGTTTGCCCTTCTTCTTCTTCCTTGTTGCAATGTTTTTTTCCCTTTATGGTTCTTACCCTCCTCGATCTATGGCTTTGCTCCCCCTCCACTCCCTTCCACCTCTATCCTCCTTCCCCTCCCTTAGGTCTACACATGGGTCAAGTTGGATTGGAGTTTGCAAAATCCAAATCAATCCATGTTTGAACTTGGTAATAAAATTGAATCCAAGCCTAATTCATTGTAACTTGAGCTGTGTTGGATCTGGTTTAAGATTTATTATAGTGTGTCATTTGGTTTGGTGTTGAATCATGCCAAGAATGAATTTAACAAAATGTAGATAAATTGGTTAATTATATAATCTGAATAAATTATGCATGGAAACAACAATTCAACATGAGACATCACCAACAACCCATTCTGCATAAGATTGATTAGCAAGCAGGTAGAAATTATGATCATCAACATAAGTCGGTGTCTAACTTTATAGCAGTTATTACTAAGAGCAAATTAATCTTTAAATTTGAGGAGGGCTGTGAAAAATTTAGTCTATTAGTTTTGGGTTCATTTGGCCCAGGAGAGGTTCATTTGATGATCAGTATTTGATTCATATTTGAAATGGGTCATGTTTCTTTTTATCTAATTCTAGTCAAAATGACTTTGTTTTGGATTGGCCATTTTGGGTCAGTTTCCGATCAGAAGTGGATCATTCAAATGTACTTGCAGCACCACCCTTCACTTTGACCTTCACTCTCTCTTCTTAAATGCCACCTGCAGGTCTTTTTTCCATGTTTCCTTTGGCATCCATCTTGTCCTTCAACTTTTCACCTTTATAGTTCGCTTTGACTTTCTTACTCCTTTTTTCCCCTCTAGAAGCTGCATTACTGTACTTGTGTTGAATTAAGTTTTGATTATGTTGGAGGTCCCTGAGCTCCCAGACTAGATTGAGTCATCGAACATGCACAATTTTACATAGACCTGAAGCTAAGGTCTGCAATCTTGGTATTGAAAACCATAACAATCAGGTACAAGTTTGCTACAGTACCAAGTTGAAATGTACTGGCACTTGATGCACAAATGCATATCAATTTGATATTGATTCAGTATTTTTGGCATTTTTGTTTTAAAGGTTATTTTACAGTTTATGGATCCTAAAATTATGATTTTAAGAATGTTTTGATGTTATTTTATTTCATATTGGTCCTGAGAGACCATATGATTGCTTCGTAGATGCAATTATAATAACTAAACATGGAATTGTAATAATTAAACATAGTGCATACATACCAACATCTATCTCCGCATGGAGTATATGCTGCTTATAGATATGGGATCTTGTTCACAGTCAGGGCCTTTTGGACATGACTCCAATCCAGATACAATGGGTGCTCACCCCTATATCTGATAATGTGAGTCTCCTAGATAGCCACCCTCATACTGATCTGTTGTTTGATACTGTGCTGCCATCTCACTCCTGTTTGAGGGAAGATTTCAGTGGGAAAATTTGAACCACAGTTTGGCTGAGACTCTGGAGGGTGGTAGCCACCTAAATATAACATCTTAGATGAAGAATATGCACTTGAATTATATCTTGTTCATTCATAATACTGGGATCTAGGATAGAATGAGGGGTCCATCAACTATATGCTATGGTATCCTCGCAGGCTTTATGACATGCATTGTAGATCATATCTTGCATGGCATGATTGAAACACAATGTTAGTGCATCAACTTAGATTAGGTGGCTAAGTTGTATGCACCCCCACCATGGCCACTACTACCTTTTTGGCCATTAGATGCATCATTGCTCAAATAGTCATTAGGATCATCACTCGTATCCTAAGATGATCTACAACCTGATCATTTGAAGGCTTAATGATCTCGAAATCTAAGCAAATGAGCTCCTTATCAACCCTCTCTAACTGATCTGTAACTTTCTTTCCTTTTCTTTCCCTTTTTTGCTGCTCTAAGGAACTGCTTTTTTTCCTTGATTGCCCCTACCTGTTTGGTTCTGCTAGGTAGCTCAAATTGGCCCACCACCTTGATTGGCCCCACCTTCCTGATTGGAACAGATGTCAGATTCAGCATCTCCCTCTCATATTTCTGAGTGGATGTTTCAGAGATGGAACCTTGCGATCCCAATTGGCTACTAGTGGCCTCCATGGTTGCTCTTGTTGCTAGGAATTGACTGGTTCTGATTGTGGCATGTATTGTTGTGCTTATTATTCTGCATTTGACCAGCCTCTTTTTCTATGACACTATCTAGTTGAAGAGATTATCCTAGCTCCTCAAACTTTGGTTGTTGCCATTGGTCCTTAAGCTAACTAATCATGGAATCCTCATCATCATTTGCAAAGTTATTATGAAGTGGGTCATTGTATTTCAACTCCACCTGGTAGATGTGGTTCATTTTGAGCCATGGATTGTAGTTCATGTACACCAAGTCATTCATTCTCCTATATGTTAAGTGGTTCCTTTGTTTACTGTGTATCAAGATGATACCATCTGTGAGAGGATCTAAATTGCTAACATCCTGAGGTTTTTAGATGATAGTCCAAAATAGAACCACCATTTAGCTGTAATGCAATCAAGTGAGTATTAGACATTCACACCTCTAATGGTGCTGACACAAAATTAATGCATCATTCTCCAAATTCCAACCCACGTCATTTATCCTTATCCTTCTTCATTCATGAATTCATTTTAGGAAATTTGATAAATACATGTCATAAACCACCTCATTCATCACCATAAATTATACAAACTGGATCTTACAATGTTGCTGGCCTGAAACTTGATGTATTTAAACCTCTTGGATATAACATAAAATAGCTTATAGGTAGCATCACGAGTGATGATACACCTTGCTCATGTTGGTAAAGAATTTCTGCAGGTATCATAGGTCAAAATAGTTGCAGAGGAGTTTGCTTAGGCTCAAACTTTGAGGAGCTGAGAATGTGTTGTACAATATGTTCTTACAATTCCTTTTTATTCTTGTATTGTTCTTTATGAATTTCTTTTGGATTTACAAAAAAATCACTTAGGAGTGAAATGGATTGGATAATATCAGTTTAAACTCATTCTGAATGCAGATTTTAGTGTCTGACTAATATCCATATTTGTAGGTGTATCCATCAGAGAAGAGGATATAGATTTACATACACAAATATCATATGCATATCCAGATCTCCTTTCATCCCTATTTAGTCTCATAATTTTCTTCCATTTTCAAGTGACAGCATCAATATATTTTCAATATTTTTTTAATCTACGATCACATTGTAAATATGGTTGATGTCATCCTTAACTGTGAGCCATTTAACCCAAAGTCTGTAATTCAGAAAGTTGTTAGGATCAACTAAAGAATTGTCATTAAGTGGATGCAATTGCTTCTTTGTTGTTTTTCACTTTTTTGTATGACCATCTATTTCTTTTAGAACAGAAATAGAAGACAGCTGGGAGGCTTATATACTAGATTTGAGTTATTAAAAATATAAATTTGAAAAATATCCCGGCAAAAGATTCTATGGTAGCTTATTTATATCAGCATCCATATCTGTATTTTAATAGTTGATTAGTATCCCTGTCCATATAAGAAAGATTTGGAAACAAATTATAACATCCAATTAATTTCCATGTCTTTATTTTTTTTTTTTGGGTAATCCGTGCCCTTATCTGTACTTGCCAAATAAAAACAGATATGGATATGCCTTTTCTTTTTTTCAATAATATGTTATTCAGTTTTAGGCTTTCAGCCTAAATCACATGTTTGGTTTGGTTGGGCTTCAACAACCTGCACCTTTTTAAATGATGTGGATAAGAGCTACCAATCTAGACCTGTTTAAAAACCAGATATGGTCAAGTAGATATAATATAACTTTTTTTTTTTCTGTTTTTGAAAGTAAGTTAGAATTCAAAGTTGTACATCCACAAGTCCGAAGAAATGTCTTGCTTTAGGCCTAATCAGGCTATGCTTGGGTTAGGTCTTGGATTTGCTTGTCCCATTTTCAAGCCTGGTTGGTCATCACATAATGAGTTGTTCTACAACCCATAGATAGAAATCCATCGTTGCCAACGAGCGTAGGAGATCCCAGCCATTAAACCCTCTCTATTACCCATGTAGTTGTCCAGACAACTATATGATTCCCCATGCAGTTAAATGCAAAGCTTCTCAATTTAATTTTATTCGATTACTTTAGTAGATTATGATGAGCTAATATTTAATAATGCCTTAAAGCATATATAATGAATATATTGAACAAATACTTATTAGAAATGACACATGTGGAAATCAATTTATAGTTTATCTGGTTTAAAAAGGTAAGAATGTTGAATTCTTAGAATACCTTCTGGTTCTGTTTGTCAATTTTCCCCCTTCGGTGCACTAAACTCACCTCACTACCTGCCATTCTTTTTCACAGTTTCGGTTTTCTAATATTTCTCACTTGCTCTATTTTATGCCCCTTATCTTTAATGTGGATTGCTTGAAGAGAGCATTATGCACCTAGCAATTGTGTGGGTTGATGAGAATAGTTAGTCTTCCACAATTTCTTTGCAAGCTTTTCTATTAAAATAAATATTCATACTTAAATTAGACTACGTACTGTGAGAGGTATTGGTTTTGTGATCATTGGGTTGCTAAAATCATGGGATTCCATATAGAAAAACAAGAAATCGAAAGAACGAAAGTTTTGGAGATCTTCTGACGTTCTGGATTGACATGGTTCCACTTCCATTCCCTATATCTGCATTTTGCATTTGCCATGTTTATATGTGAGAGAAGGAACAAAGGTTAGAGGAGCTAAAATGAAGGGAAAGAAGGAAGAAAAGTAGAGATTCCAACCTCATATACAAAATTCCCACCTAAAAGATTACTGGAAAAAAATAGAGAGAACAAAACAAGCGAAAGGAAGGGGAAAGAGGGGGGAAGAGTTGTAGGAGAGAAAATCTTGATATCTTGACATGCTTATATCTTGGAGTGGTTACTTGCAAGACCCAAATCGGTTAGCTCTCTCTCTCTCTCTCTCTCTCTCTCTCTCTCTCTCTCTCTCTCTCCCTCTCTCCCCTCCCTTCGTCCTCTATTTCATTCCCTTTATTGGGTTCAAGACTATACAACACAATTTTCTAAAACATTGTATAGCAACTTTTTTTTAGCATCTTTTATTTTTCTTTAAAGTTTCAATTTTTTTCAATATTTCTTGATCTTTTGATTGACTTTGAAACTTGGAGCAAAACATTGGATGCTGCCAAAATTTCCAAAGCCAAAGCTCCATTGAGTGGGCACCTTGTTTCATGCCCAATTGTAACAACAGCCAGTAGGTTCATTTAACTTATCCTGAAAATGGATTTGCCTGCATGAACATAGACATTAGTAGCTGGAATCTTTTACCTAGGCGATGCACCTGCTTCAGAATGTTCCTGGAATCATGAACTTGCGCTTGCTTCCTAAGTGCTTTCTTACTGTAAGTGTTTTTAGAGTATCTGCTTCCTTGCACTTGCTACTGCAGTTGCCCCCTAACTGACTTCCTGACTCTGGCAGTTAAGCTATAGACAATCAAGTCATTGCAGAACTCTACAATTCATCATCATTAAGAGATGAAACTGATAAAGTGATTTTACACTTACTGCTTGGTTTCCATGGAGTTATCAGTCCTTTCAGAAGGAGTCACTAGGTGTAAGGTGATCTTTAGAAGAGTTGCTGATGCTTTTTCTGAAAATGAATCTGCCAATCAAATTATCTTATCTGGGTCCTTGTATATTGACTTTATTGTTGATATCTTTATGGGGAAAAAATCTTCCACTGTTCACCCCATTGTCATCTTAAAAACTCTATGACAGTTATCTCTTGTACGAGAAGGAAATGGACCGACCTAGCTAGTCTTGTAGCCTCAATGTTTGACTGATGAAGAACAGAGCACTGTGGTGAAACCACGACCATGTCTTTGAAGAGGCAAATGGCCTTGTTGACTAGTTGGTGGTTATTAGCTGCTATAACTGCAACATCTCATTTTTGGCACTTGTCAGATGAACTGGGAAGACAAATGTGGAGCAGGTACTGGAGGGTATGTTTTTGCTAGATTAGTGTAATGGTGGTGGCTCTCCCTTTTCGTAGCATGAAAAAGGAAGAAAAAATGAATAGCATGCCTTCCATTACAACACAGTTACAAGCGTGCATGAGGGACGATTTTGTTGTTTAGAGACAACTTGGCATCGGTAGTCTTCATGTGGTGCTTATTGGTCTGACATGATATTTTAATGAATAAATTTTCTTGACTTATGTCATCTTCATTAACTGCCGCTATTCAGATTTCTATTATTGTCATCATGCCCAGCAGTGAATGTTTCTTTTCAGTGGATGCTTGTTGGCTATATGGCCTGTCCCTCCGTAAGTGAAATATATTGGGTTTATTTTTTTATCTTCACTGGTGATGAAACTAATCTGTGAGGATTTGCAGAAGATTAATTAATGTCTAGCTCTAACTGCAGACATATTGTTTGAAGGATAAGTTGGGCTCTTCCATGGAAAGTAGTACATTGGGAATGTCATCTTGCATGGTATGCATCCATGTTTCATCCATCCTATCTGGACATTCTCTGCCTGATAAAGCACCAGACCATATAGCAGGACTAATAAATTGTTTCTGTATTTGATGATGGAGTAATTTGCTGCTGCAAGTTATTAAAGACTGAATGAAAGGTTGCTGAAAATATATTAGAGGGGTAAATCTGACATAACTGTCGAAAATCAAATATCTAAAAAAAATGTTATGCAACTCTATGTCCTCATTTCTTTGGAGATACCATGCATATATTTGTTACTAATTTAATAAAAGTGAGATTGAGCATGTAACCTCATTATTTATGTCATGCTCTGGTGAAATGGTACTATAATCATCTACACTCCTGCAATCCTGTATGTCTAATCCTTGATGGTACTGTATGGTTCTGACTTCCAGTACAGTTGGTAAGCTGTAGTTACTTTATATTGATGTTATTTATTTCACCTAGTGGCTGTCTATCCATTCTGTCTCTTGGATTTGTTCAATAACCAATTACTTTGCTGGTTAGAATTGGTTTCCCTGGCAGAGCACGAAACCTGAAAATTTTCAGACAGGTTGCATAACCGTGCATCTGCATTTAATTAAGTAATTCAATTTGGATCTCCATGTTTCAGAAAAAGCATTTTTCTTGTCCTTATTTCTGGAAGATGTTTGTCTATAGGGCCCTGATGTCATATTTTATTATTTCTTCGCAGCTACAACATTAACTGGACTGCATTTTGCCACAACGACTATCATGACAGCCGTACTTAAGTGGCTGGGATATATTCAGGGCTCCCATTTACCATTACAGGACCTTGTAAAATTTGTTCTTTTTGCAAACTTATCAATTGTTGGGATGAATGTGAGCTTGATGTGGAATTCTGTGGGGTTTTATCAGGTAAGTTACTGGCCATATTATGCTTCAATGATTTGGAAATGTGTAAAAGGACAATTACAAATTGACATAATTGTTTGATTTTCAGATTGCAAAGCTGTGTATGATCCCAGTTTCATGTCTTTTAGAAGTTCTATTTGATAAGATCCGTTATTCCAGAGACACAAAGCTTAGCATAGTGGTGGTTCTTATAGGCGTTGCGGTCTGTACTGTTACTGATGTGAGTGTAAATACTAGAGGTTTGATAGCTGCCATGATAGCAGTCTGGAGCACTTCTTTGCAGCAATATGTAAGTGATTAAGCAGATTAGATGATGCACCCATATTTCTCTTAATATGTGTGGAGATATGCAATCTTTTAAATGGATTTTTTTTTTTTTTTTTTTTTTGATTTGTCCTATCTTTCAATGGTTTTTTATCTCAAAATTGGCAAACACAAGAATTAGAATTCAGCATAGGTTTTGCCTTTAAGATTTGTACATAGGTTTCTGTCTGTATATGTGCAGCTTATGTACATGCTCGATATGTATGACCAGGGTTGCTTTTCATTGAAGTTGTCATGTATCGTTTTCTTGCATTGATGTGCTTTGAAAGTTAATTATTTGGCTGAAACTATGGTATTTTTGTATGGATATGAACTTGTCTGACAGTTCTGCTATTGTTTAAATTTAATTTAGTTGGACAATGCAAAAGTTTCAGTCTGATTAACGGATCCCCTGAAGTTCTCCATCCAGTTTTATGCGTAGCTGCCTGTGACAATTATAACTGCATATTTAGCTCTGCCATCGTTGAGGATCACTAGTTTCCTTTTATCTCACAAACTTGAAAGCAATCATTTGCTTGTGTGTAAATGTGTCTAGTTAAGAGGACCATCTCATATTCAAGTATCTCTGAACATGTCTCAATCTTCTTTGCTGGTATAAGTTTAAAACTATGCTTTTTTCGATGGTTTTGCTTTTACAGTGTACAAGATCCAGTTTTCCCTTCGACTTAGTGATGATGATGCATAACAATTACAGTCCTTTTAGCTCAAAGTCTATAAAACTAAAAAAGAAGCATCATGCCAGCTTTTGGAAGTTATAACCTTATTGTTCTCTTGATTTGGCTTCTGTAGTATGTCCATTTTCTTCAACGAAAGTACTCACTTGGATCGTTCAACCTCTTGGGCCATACTGCTCCAGCCCAGGCAGCATCACTGCTGATAGTAGGGCCTTTCCTGGATTATTGGATGACAAACAAAAGAGTGGATAAGTTTGACTATAATGTTACTGCAGTGGTAAGTACTAAATGATTTTTTTTTTTTTTTTTTTTAAAAATTTTAACATTGATTGTCAATGCAGGTTCTCCTGGTATTTGTTGTTCTCTAATCTGCATCGCTTCTTTTCCTGCTAATTTAGATGTATCTCTTACTGACATTGCTGCATGCCTTGCATGGTGCTGCATTCCCTTGTGCACATATTATTATGCTGAAGTCATTCACTATTTGATATTTGTCTGTAGTTCTTCATCATATTGTCTTGCACCATTGCGGTGGGAACCAACCTTAGTCAATTCATCTGCATCGGAAGATTCACGGCGGTGTCTTTCCAAGTCCTTGGTCACATGAAGACTATTCTTGTCTTAGTTCTGGGTTTCATCTTCTTTGGAAAAGAGGGCCTTAATCTTCATGTAGTTCTTGGTATGATCCTAGCAATTGTAGGAATGATTTGGTATGGAAGTTCATCATCAAAGCCTGGGGGAAAGGAGCGCAGGAGTTATTCCATGTCGGGTGACAAATCCCAGAAGCATGGGGTGTTGTCAGATTCAGGGGAGCTTGATGAGAAGGTGTGAGTAGAGTTTTTTCAGTTATCTTTCTCATCAGCCCACATATTGAGCATTGAACTGACAAAGCATTGGTAGGGCACCGATTGCCTGGTAATCTTTAAAAAGGTCAGAAACATTTTGCTTTTATTTTTTTAAATTTCTTTTGGATTTATTTGGGGAATGCCGACAGAGTCAGTGCATATCTCCCCACAAAGGTTCTCTTTGCTCACGTCTATAGTAATTTATTTACTTAAACATCATCACATTTTACAAAAAAAATTGAAGGATGTAATTCATATTCAGTAAAATTTTCTTATGCATGTCATTTATCCTGACTGGATGGGCTTTACGTATTTGACAGCATACAAAATTGTTTGGTTATGATCGTTGTAACCTTCCAGTCTTCATTGTTGTTAACTAATGCATGTATTCATTATCCTATTGATCTAATATTTGATCAAAGTCCATTAAGTGACTAAGATAGAAGATGGAAGGGGAATGAAAAAACACAAAACTCATTTCAGCCAGCATTACCTTTTCAAACCAAACTACTGAAGCCTCATGCCTATTTCGCAACACCTAGCTTTCTGCATGGCAACAGGCATCATCCCAAGCTCATCTCGCTTGAAGGAGCTGATTTAGTAGGCTTAAACTGGAGTAATTGAAAGGGAAGGTGATGTAGGAAAGCTGTAGCAAAGGGCCAATGAGAGTAGCTTCCTGATGGATTTTGGTCATAAAGATACAGTTCTGGACTTGGTATTCAGTAGAATGTGTTTTACCATCATCTGTGCTACCGCCTTACTAAGTGCTGAAGATTTATACGTGGAACTGATCCTTTTGGTGGCTTAGATTCCAGTGTGCATTGCTTTTTGGTGCTCTTAAATTGTCTGCTAGCTGATATAAATTGATGTATATATATGTGTGTGTGTGTGTGTGTGTAATGAAAGTTGATATATCTTGAGACATTAGCTAGTGCTTCAATTAAATTTGGTGTGGATTTTTTTATCTCTTTTCAACTTTTATTTTTTATTTTTTGTCTTTTTTGAGAAAGGAGGGGCAGAGCCCCACCAATCTTGCGGGCTTTCAAATGATGAAATATTGGCATCAATACATAAAACAGCAAATTTTTTTTTTTTTTTTTTTTAACAACTATTAGCATATATATTTTTTTTGATTTTGTTAAAAAAATGATCAAGATATTTTAGTGCATACTATTTTGAAATTTTGGATTTTTCATATTGGTTGTTATGTCTGGATATCTTGTCTACTCAAGTTGCTTTTAGCCATACTAATTCTATTGAGATAAATAAATATCTCGATTCGATTCTATAAACCATAAAGGTTATATATTGTCTTGGGATGTAATGTTCATTGTGTTGAAACATTAAGCTTTTCTGGATATTTACATATTGCTGATCCCTTGCTATCAAGATAAAGACTTTCCCACATGAAAAAGACGGTCCATCCCAGCAAAGATATTCCTATACTCGATGGGTCTAAACCCAAGCTTAACATGTTGTCTGAGTTCACACAGGCCTTGAGGTCAGTAAAGTGCCTTAATTTGGAGAGAGGTCAATGTAATGCTGTATTTGTTGTTTTTGAGCAAAGAATGTGTATATTGCTTATATTTGTTGGAGGGTTGTGGTGGACTGAAATCATCAGAAATTAATTTGGACGTCTTGATCGCTGAGAAACCAGTTATGTTTATGTAAGCCTTGTTTTTCTTGACTTCAAGATTGACTGAACTTCTGGATATATATCAACATCAGTTGCTCACCAAGATGGTCTGAACCTCGAATTTAAATAACCTTGACATTGTATAACAATTGAACTACATTGACACTTGATTGGATCGTGTTGTCCGCAATTTGACCGGCTTAAGAACCCCAATGAAACTCATTGTTCTTTTGTTTTGCATAAACGAGAGAGTCAGCTGGGTAAGGTACAAGCATTTGAGAGTCCTTGGTGGCATGTACCATGGGTGTTGTATGTTGGCCCCGTTGATAGCCTTCTCAAAATTACTGGTACAAGAGGTGGCCGGCTGAAAAGATTAGAGTTCTTCTACCAGGAAAAAAGAAAAAAAGTGATTAGAGTTCTAAATCTAGGGTGCTCTTATGACACCATCATGGCTGGTAGATGAGAAAGATTGAGGGTTAATGTTAGACAGATAATCGGTCTAAAACAAAAATATAAATTTCTTCTGTTAGGAGGTTTGGATAATTTTAGATACAGTTTTTACTAGAAAAATTTATCAAAAAAGGATCTATAAAGCTTATCTCAGATGGCTGAGAAAAGGCTGGGTGGTAGGTCAAGATACTATTGAAAAGGATAGTCCTATTCACCACTTCTACGAGGTTTTTAAAATTACAACTTTTGTCAATCTTGGTGGATAGATCAAACTAAGGTGAACTGAGCACTTGGTTTAACATCGCCGTTGTGGGATGCTATAGAGAAAAATGAAACCACTAAAATATTTATAGATATCAACTGATATATATATATATATATATATATATATATATATATATATATATATATATATATATATATATTGTTAGATGGTGATTAATTGATCTGGTGTTGTGTCTGCCCTCCGATGACATGGCAAACATTGGCACGATGACATGTCTGACTCTTGATGATGTGGCATGCATCTTTGGTCATGGATCGATCACTTTTGATCAATTTTTAGGGAGCTTCAGTTTTACTAGGTAACGAATATTCAAAAACTGGTATTAGTTAGTCACCAACCATTTAGGGGTTAGCTCTCCTATGAAGTCCTAGCATTGGCATCTAGTTGATCACATGCAAATTGGTTCCACTACTTTGCCAACCATTCTGCAATGCAGTGCTAGGATGGGAGCCACTGGTGAGATGATGGCTTCAGTCTTAACATACAACCATCCTTCTTCCAAGAGATCATAAGCGAATCGGTTCAAGATGCTGCAGGTCGAGACTTGCGATGGCTCGACCAATCCATATAACCACCTAGAGGGTTACAAAGTCCTCATGATGTTGTAGGAGGTATCCAATGCTTTTCTAGTAATGCTCAGAAAGATGACAAGGATGTGGTTCTTCAATCTTCCAAGATGATCTATTCACAACTTTGAATAGTTGGTAATGCAATTTGTCACGTACTTTGGCAGCTAAAGACCGTCACCCAAGGTAAGCGACAGCCTCTTCTCCATCCAATAGAGAGAAGGAGAGCCACTGAGAGAGAATGTGGCATACCATCATGTTAGACATTTGTGACTTCAGCAAGTCCATTGCCATATTGGTCATTAAGCGAGGACTTAGAGAGATATGCATAATCTTCTCCTTGAATAAAAACTTTTTCAAGGACTACTCCAAACTTCTATCCCTGGTGCGAAAGTATGCGTAGACCGAGGAGAGTGAGATCCTTCATTGGGAGGAGGAAGGGAGGAATAACGACAGGAAAAGAGGTCCCATAAAGAAGATCGTGGGACGAGAAAGATCGGAGGAAATGGCAACCCCCAGAAGTAGTAGAGAACGAAGAGTCTCTAACACCGCTTCAACCACTACACCCCACTCTCTGCTCCATGCTCTCAAATCCTAATGGAGGTTGACAGCAAAGACTTCTTACATTGGCCATGGTCGATTACATTCCAGCCACATAAAAGGGATTGAAAGAAGTACTATCAATTTCATCGAGATCATGGCCACAACATTAAAGAGTGCCGCCTGCTGAAAGAGGAGATAGAAGACTTGATCCGCCGGGGCTATCTTGGGAAGTACATCAAGAACAAGGATAAGGAACTGGTAGAGGGGTCACTTCAATCGAACACTGACTTGGATGGTGATCACAGCAACCTTCCAATGGTCGGTGTCATTAACATGATCTTGGGGCTTGCTGGTGGCTGGGGGGGAAGGAGGTGGAGGAGAGAAAGTTGAGGGATCCATGCTGAAGAGATGGTGGATCAGGGAAGTAAGCTATTCTCCAAATGATTTTTTTTTTTTTCTGAAGTTAATATAAGTGGGGTCCAAACTTTATACAATGATGCTGTTGTCGTCTCAATGACAATAACAAACTATGATGTAAAAAAAAAATTAGTAGATAATAAAAGCTCTATCGATGTATTATTCTATTATGCATTCCAAAGAATGAAGTTGTCCAAAAATTAGCTAAAGTCGGTGAGCACACCACTGGTCGGATTCTCCGCTGACTCAGTACCTATAGAAGACGAAGTAGAGCTGCCAGTAAAAAAGCACATCGATAAGCTATCATCCTTAAGTTCCTCATAATCCAAATACCCTCGGCATATAACGTGATCTTAGGGTGATCTAGACTGAATTCTCTAAAGGCCATCGTCTCCATGTGTCACCTACTCATCCATTTCCCGACAAATAATGCAGTCAGAGAAATGAGAGGAGATCAGATGCTCACAAGACATTGCTTCATGGTCACAATCTAGGGGAAGAAGCCCAAGAAGACTCTACCAATCAAGGGGATAGACTCGAGAGGAGATGAAGCCCAAAGCCGAGAAAAACCAGCAGAAAAACTCATCGAAGTAAGTCTCAGGGATGACCTTGACCAGACTGTGAGAATTGGGGGGCAACTACCTAAAGATATCAAGGAGCACCTAATCAAATTTTTTCAGTCAAACACCGATGTGTTCGCTTGGTCGGCCTCGATATGCCAGGTATTTCTCCTGACGTCGTCACTCATAAGTTAAATATGGATCCACATCATCATCCAGCTCGGTAGAAGAAGAGAAGCTTTGCGTCCTACAAGTAAAGGGCAATAGAAGAAGTGGATAAGCTTCTTAGGGTAGGGTTCATTCGGGAAGTGCATTATCCTAAATGGCTTACTAATGTGGTCATGGTGAAAAAGGCCAATGATAAATGGAGGATTGATATTAATTATGTCAATCTAAATAAAGCCTATCCAAAAGACGACCATCTATTACCGAGAATAGACCAATTGATTGATGCCATTTTTGGGTATAAATTGTTAAGTTTTATGGATGCATTCTGTGGTTAATCAAATTCGGATAGCATCCAAAAATGAGGAGAAGATGGCCTTCATAACTGAGTGAGGCCTCTACTACTACAGGATGATACCATTCAGATTAAAAAACATGGGTGCAACTTACCAGGACCTAGTGAACAAGATCTTTAAAAATTAGATCGACAACAATATAGAGAGGTACGTGGATGATATCTTAATCAAAAGCATCGAAGTAGATCAGCACATCATCAATCTAGATGAAGCCTTCAATAAGCTCAAGTGCTATCGGATGAAATTAAATTAGAATAAGTGCACCTTCAGGGTAAACTCCAAAAATTTTTTTGGTTTCATGGCAACTTAGAGGAGAATTGAGGTCAATCCGGAGAAAATTTGAGCACTCATGAAAATAAAGCATCCAATAAATAAGAAGGTACAGAGCTTGACTAAGAGAGTAGCTGCCCTCAGTTCATATCCAGATCGATCGAGAAATGCCTTCCATGTTTTAAGGCAATATGGCAAGCAAAGAACTTCAATTGGTAGGAGGAAGGACGATCTACCTTCAAATATCTCAAAACTTATCTGAGGTCACCACCTTTTCTATCAAAGCCTGTAGAGGGCGAGAAACTCTCATGTACTTATCTATTGGTCTGCAGGTGGTTAGCTCAATTCTCATTCAAGAAGATGTTGAAATACAGAAATATATCTATTACACCAGTAAACTACTAAGGGATGCAGAAACAAGGTACATGAGGATCGAGAAGATGATCTACACTTTGATCATTGCCAGCAAGTATCTTCGATTGTACTTTCAGGCTCACATATTATGGTTCTAACTGACCAATCCCTAAAAACCATTGTTCGAAGATCAGATATATCAGGTCATCTGGCTAAGAGGACAATTGAGCTTGGTGACTTCAACATCGAGTTCTGATCTCAAATAGCCATAAAGGCACAGGCCCTAATTGACTTCATAGTCAAGTGCACGGTTCTTGAAAAGCCCATTGCTACAAGCACTCAAAAGCTAGAGGTCGGCACATCGGACAATTGGTGGATACTCCACGTCAATGATGTATCAAATTTTCAAGAAAGGTGCAGGACTTGTTTTGGCAAATTCTGATGGCGTCCTCGCCAAGTATACATTGAGGTTTAACTTTGGCATGACCAATAATATCATCAAGTATGAAGCCCTCATAGCTGAACTAAGGACCGCCAAAGAGCTTGGTGCCAAAGAACTCAAAGTGTTCTCAGATTTTCAGCTCGTCGTGAACCAAGTGCGGGGCAAGTATGAAGTCAAGGATCCTATGATGTCCAAGTATCTTCAAAAGATAAAAGATCTCTCTTCAAATTTCTAGACATTCAGTAGATACTAAGGTTGGGGAACATCCGAGCTGATGCCTTGTCACACCTGACGACCTTAAATCCCATCGACCTGGGGTGAACAATCTACATCAAGCACCTAGAAGCCCCAAGCATTGAAGAAATACCAAGCATCTACCAAATCGACCATGAGCCAAGATGGATGGACCTGTTGGTCGAGTATTTAAAGGATGGAGTAACCCCCGATGATGAGAAGGAAACAAGAAGAATAAAGTGTCGGGCACTTTGGTATGTTCTCCTCGATGGCCAACTTTATAAGAAATCCTTTTCTTTGCCTCTTTTCAAATGTCTCAAGCCATCTGAAGCTGACTATGTACTTTGTGAGGTTCACAAAGGTATATATGACAATCACTTGGGAGGCAGATCATTGGCATATAAAATACTTCACTAAGAATATTATTAGCCGACTATAATGAAAGATGCGGCGGACTTCGTTTAGAGGTGCGATCAATGTCAAAGACATGCAAGTATCCAGAGAAGGCCATCATTTAAGCTGACATCCATCTCATCTTCTTGGCCTTTTCCCATGTGGGGCATTGACATTCTTGGTCCTTTCCTAATGGCATCAGATCAGAGAAAGTTTTTGATCGTTGCCATTGATTACTTTACGAAATGGATGAAGGCAAGACCCTTGGTATAGATAACCAAGCAAAACACAAGAGACTTCATCTGGAAGTTGATAATATCTCACTTTGGTTTGCCGAGGGCGATCATCACTGATAATGGCCGATAGTTTAACAATCCAAAGTTCAAAAAGTTCTGTTTAGAACTCCACATCAAACATTGGTTAACTTCTATTGGTCACCCTCAATCTAAAGGAGAAGCTGAAGTCACAAATTGGACAATTCTTCAAGATTTGAAGTGGCTTGATCAAGTCAAAGACTTATGGGTGGATGAACTCCATAGTATGCTATGGGCCTATCGAATGACACTCCGAGCTCTAACTAGAGAAATGCCTTTCAAGCTCGCTTTCAATGCCAAAGCTGTAATACCGATGGAGATTGGCCTACCATCTCATGAGATAGAAAGCTTCGGCAAGCAAGAAAATCCTGATCGTCTTTGCTTTGAACTCGATTTCATCGAAGAAGTATGGGAATGAGCTCAAATCAGGATGACTTCTTATCGATAAAAGGATGGCTTGATATTACAATTTTCGGATGAAGCCAAAGTCCTTCAGAGTTGGTGATCAAGTCCTCTGTCATTCCGAGATCTCTAAATCCATGGAGCAAGGCAAGCTATCACTGAACTAGGAGGGGCCTTATACGATCTCCGATATGATTTGTTTGGGCTCCTATCAGATTGAAGGACTGGGAGATACTCCTATACCTAGGACTTGGAACTCTAAAAATTTGAAAATGTATTATCAATAAAGTTCTTCTTAGACTCGATTCGATTTAGTTGTTCTTATTTAACTTATCTCCCAAATTGTGAATTTTTTCGTATTATTTCATCAAACATGAAGATTTGCTTAGGATACCATGCAAAAAAATATATAATTGAAAATTTTTTTTTCATTAACTATCTACTACATAAGGTCACTATATTTCCTAAAAGAAAAGAAAATCAACTACAAAAAAAGCTACGAGCGTTCTTCACTATATTCGCCATCCCCTAGCTCTCCTCGGTGCTCTCTCGTGACCTTAAGAGCTATTAAGAACCCTTGTCGGCCTTCCTGAGGTCTATGGATTCTCAGTCCCTGGCTCCATGATGAAGCCCATGCCCTCCTGAGCCCCACCGGTCTCTAGCACCACATCAAGGGACATCTTAGCAATCTTGAAGGATGTATCCAAAGGAGAATCCCAGAGCTCAAGGAGGAGTTGTTTAGCATCAATATCGAGCAATGTCAGAAACTTCGTATCAATACTCAAGAACTCCTTCACCTTCAATTTACGTTTGTTGAATCCCTTCTCATAAGCCCAGAAGAACATGCTCGTGTTCTTCAAGATGGCATGCATTTTTGCTGCTTCAAGATGGTACTTCGGGATCTTGTCTTGATCCTCAAAGTATACTATCCTACTGCAGAAGTCACAAGCCCTCCACATCGACTGTACATAAATGAAAAAGAAAAAAATTTGAAACAATCCATGGAGAAAAGTGAAAAGCATCAGAAGACAACAAAGTAAGGAATCCAAAAGCAAAGGAAGGAGAAAATTCCATTCTTTATGCTGAAAGGTTTCCAAGTACAAAGCCCATATGATCAGGACTAGAACAAAACAAGATAAAAAGTATATTAAACTAAAGGAGGTTTCATGCTTCAGTGGGGACCTTCTCTTGCAGCAGCCTTTTGGACAAGTCTGCTTCAAACTCATTAGCAGGAGCTGAAGATGATGCCAATGAGTGGCCTCGGGCTGAGCATTAGCTGGAGCCTGGTTGAGAGCAGAGATCGGTGCTGGAACATCGATCGAAGGTAGAGAAAGAACATCGACTTTGGTAGCCACAGTGATCTTAGCGCCCGTGACTGCGGATGGTGTAGACAATTTGGTTGCTATGGCCTCACTCTCCCCTTCACCGTGCTTGCTGGTCTTCAGTGTGACACAGCCAAGGTCGAGATCTGGGAAGACTTCCTTCAGCTTCTCCAAGCATTTCTTGAAGCCAAGGTGGTAGGTGAATATGGCCCCCTTAGTGACTTCGGATTGAAACTCGGTCGATGCTTTAAAGGTCTCGACCGTTTCTACACACGTATGCCTTATGCGGTCCTCTATAGCCAGCAGTACCGCATTAATTTTCTTCTTGTATTTTCGATGATCGGCCAAGTCCCTTCTCCGCTCCTCTTTCTCCTACTCTAGGTCCCACTCCAGGGTGCTCACCTTCCTCCGAAACTCTTTGAGATCATCCTTAAGCCAATCTTGGTCCTCCTCCGCTCTCCTCAAAATGGCTTTGGCCTCCTCAGAAGTAGCTCTTACCTCCTCACAAGTGGTCTAAGCTGACTTTCATGCCTTCTCCAAACTTTTTAGCTTTTTCTTAAAGGATGCCTTGGCACAGTTGGAATTGGCCAAAACATCCTTGATGTATCAAAGAGTATGCAACATCTTTATGAAAAAAGAAAATTATGAGAAAAGGAAAAGAGAAGATGAAGGATTCAAATTCGGGGGACAAGCACTCACCTTTATGATGCCAATCGAGCCTACAATTAGAGCTTGCTTGACGGGCATGCTCCTCCTTAGAGCCTAGTCCATCGGATGGAAAATGAGGTCGGTCAACTTGGTCGCAAGTTGATCATCCCTCAAAGCCAACGAATTCTTTTGGACTGACTTCATCAGGCTCAGCATTTTGCTACGATGGTGAAGACGTCGGGAGATCGGGCACCACTCGATGAAGACCCTGGAACCGCAACCTCAGGGATTACGACCTCGAAGCTGGGAACATCAATCTCCTGCCAAGTCAATCATGGCATCCTCTCCATCAACACCTTCTCTATTGGTACCTTTGTTGCCCAGCTAGACAACCCAAGATGAGGGGGGAGGAGGGGTTGTTGACCCCTTGGATTGATTTTGATGAATAACAAAATATTTGAGTATATAATAGAATTAATATTTGCATAAAAGTAATGTTTCAAGAGAACTTTAGAATATTGAAATGATGACTTTAAACTCCTAGATGAAACTCAAATAAAAATATTTTGGAAGCCTATATGGTGTGAAAGACCTCAAAAATCAATGTGAAAGTGAAATCCAAAAGTTGGATTCAAAAGACCACTCATATTGAAAAATATTCAAAAAAATTAGAGGGCACATATTTGAGTCAACTCAAGCTAAAAAATAGAAGAAAAAGAAGTTCTGGCATGCTTAAGTTTTAGCCGGCATGCCCTTGAGTTGACTTGAATCCTATCCGAGTCAACTCTAGTGAAAAAGGATAGCAAACTGTATTTCAACAATAAAAACTTCGAGCGGCAACTCGAGTTAAAGTTTCAAAAAATATAGAGTTTTCGAAGATTTTAGGCAAGCAGACCAAACAACAATCGAGACAACTCGAATTCCATTCCATTTGACTTGAGCCTCCAATGGTTAGTTCTATAGAATTTTGCAGAATTGATCCTAACGACTTTATTTTAGATTTCAATGATCAAAAATGACTTTTTGAGCTTCTAAACAATATTTAACACTTACCTAACTCATTGAAAAGATAAAAGAAAACAAGAAAATTAAAGAACAAACAAAAAAATAAAAGAAAAGTCCAAAAGCATTGAAAAGTGTGCTTTTATTTTCCAACTACCAAAAACATCAAATCAAGAGTGACTTTTCAGTGAGAAGAGAAGCTCTCCAACTCAAAAAGCTCCTATAAAAAGAGATTCCTCAAGTCTCACTGATATCAATTAGCTTATTAGAGGAGCTTTTGTTTGTTAATTATATTTGTTTCAATATTTTACTGTAACTAGCTTCAATTGGGGATTGAAGCAAGGGGATGGGCCTGTCCAAACCTTTAAATTGGATTGTAAGCCTGAGATTGGCTTAGGAATAGATTATGATTGATGATCCTGTATAAATCAATATGATTTTGGATACTGAACCAAAAAAAAATATTTGGCTGTAATCTTGGAAAAGATTATGGTGAAAATTTTTAAGAAAAATCTTGGAGAGTGGACATAAGTATTGAGGTACACCGAACCATTATAAAATTGATTATATTTGCTGTGTGCTTATATTCATTGCTACTTTTCATTTATATTTCATTATTTTCTCATCTTTAGTATTATATTTCAACACGACCACTTCACTATTCTTCAATTTAGCACCTAGTTGTTTTAATTTTTTTTTGAAAAATCTAATTCACCCCCTCCCTCTTGGTTGTCTAGTTGGGCAACATGTAGTATTAGAGTAGACACTCTCATTCACTTGTGTATCTTATGATCTAGAGTAAGAGGTCAAGATGACAATCCAATTGAATGTCTCTCTTATTGAAGGTCAGTCCATTAACAGACCTTCCTTGTTTAATGGTTCAAACTACACATATTGGAAAAGATGTATGCACATATTCATTTAAGCACTCGATTATAACCTATAGAATGTTATAATCAATAGACCTCACACACCCACTATCATTGTTGATTGTAATATTGTTTCAAAACTAGAAAAAGATTGGAATGATGTTGACAAGAAAATGGCTCAATTGAATGCTAAAGCAATGAATGTACTTTATTACTCACTTGATGCCAACGAATTTAATAGAATTTTCACCTATATTTCTACCAAAAAAATATGGGATAGGTTTGAGGTTACTCATGAGGGTACAAACTAAGTAAAGAAATCCAAAATTAACATGTTAGTGTATAAGTATGAGTTGTTTAAAATGGAACAATCTAAAACTATAACTAAAATATTCACTCATTTTACTGATATAATATATGGTCTTAAAAGCTTGAGTAAATCCTATTCTAATAGTGATCTTATGAGAAGAATCTTTAGATTTCTATTAGAATTTGACGTCTCGAATTCAATCCACAGTAGAGAAGAATCAGTATCAGCAAGCATTCGAGCTGGCTCGAATACAGGGTCGAGTCAGTTTGAATTGAGATCGAACTGGCTTGAACCACAGTTGAGTTGATTCTCTCAGACAGACAGAAAGTAGGAGTTCGGACAAGATGCAGTCGAGCCAGCTCGACCCCTGACCAAGCCGACTCGATGGAGGCAAACAAAATAGATGAGATTTTCTATTTGGACTCGGATTATGATTAATCCAAGGGATCTATGAGAGTTATGCATGGACCACAGGATCCAGTGGCTATGGAGGGTTGTGGTCATGATCTGAAAGTTGAAAAATATTTTAAGACTCCATCAAGATCATGTTCGAGTCATATTAGGAGAAAAAGTCCTATTAAGAGTCCTGTGAACTACTGAGAAAAAGATTTTCATCCTATTTAAAGGACTGATATGCTGTGGAGCAGCAATGTAGTAAGTATAGCGTGAGAGGCACGTAGAGAGGCTCAGACAATCATCGAGAAGAGCTTAACAGAGCATCGGGTATGTGCAGCCCGTGAGAGAGAAAAGCAATAGGTGTATAACATCCGACGAGAAGACTGTGAGGGTAGAGCATCTTGTAGCTTCTGAGGGTCTCCTTAGAATTCTGAGAAAATTTTTGTGAGGATAGCTTTTAGTTGAGAGTGATTTGTATACGATAAATTGAGAGTAGGTGTTCTCCTCTTGTACCTATTTTTTTTTATAGTGAAGCTTTGCATACCTCATGGAGGCAAGCCTTTAGACTGATCTACGTACTTGATTATTTTTTATTTTATTTTTTTCTTCTTTCTACCATAATAATTCGGTATTAGATTCTTAACAAGTGGTATCAAAATAGCTGATATCCCAATAGATTGGTATCAGAGCGGTACCGCTTATCACAATAATTGATATTAAAGCCAGATAATATCGAAGTGCAGATTGTAGTAGTGGATAGAGATTGAAAAATATAAAGAAGATAAGTACAATCAAGGTGGAGATCAATAGGTTCGATAGGAAGGATAATTTCTTCTTATGGCAAGCAAGGGTAAACGATGTCCTCATCCAATATGGATTAATTGATGCTCTCTTGTACGACGAGATGTCAACTACTATGAAAGTGAAGGATTGCAAGCAGATCCGAATGTAGGCGGTGAGCACGATCTGCTTATACCTAGTGGATGATGTGATAATCTATGTGCTTGGCGAGATTTTTCTGATGGTGCTGTGGTCAAAGCTCGAGGATCTGTACATGACAAAGTCAGTCACCAACATGCTATTCTTTTGGTGGTAGTTCTACTAGCTGCAGATAGACGAAGGCCAAAGCGTGTGAGAGCATCTATCCAACTTCTAGAAGATCTTCACCGACCTCCTTAGCATTGGCAAGAGAAGACCAAGGCGTTGGTCTTGCTAATGTCGCTTCCCCCTTCATATGAATCTTTGGTGACTACTCTTCTAGTAGGAAAGAGCACCATCAAGATGGAGGAGGTCATTACAGCGATACTCTAGAACGAAATTCTCAGAAGGAAAAATCCAGCTTCGAGCTCAGATGGTAGCAGCTTAGCTTTGACGATCTCTGAAGGAGTAAGAGATAGTAAATGGAGCAGTAGAAAATCATGAGAAGGATGATCCAGGTCCAAGATGAGGGACCAAAGTAAGATCAAATGCTATAGGTGCGATGAGTTAGGATATTGAATCAAAGATTGCCTATAACTTAAGAATCAGATGAGGGCTACTGCAGTGACAGCCAATAGTGAGTCATATCTAATGAGGTATCTACTTTTTTTCAGTAGTAGATTTTAGATTCTGCATGCACATATCATGTTTGTTGTAGAGAAGAGCAGTTTGACTCTCTAAAGAATAGTGAGGGCACTATTTATCTGCCAGATGAATCGAGCTATGCGATCAAAGACATCGGGATGGTCAGCTGGAGGACACATGATGGTACGGTGAAAAAATTGGAAGAGGTTCAATACATATTCGATTTCAAGTAGAATTTTATCTCACTGAGCAGACTGAATTCAAATGGCTATAGATGGATAGTTGGTGATAGAATCCTAAAGATCATACACGATGATAGGATGATATTGGAGGAGAAGAAGAGGATGAGAGAATATTACTATCTGGTAGGGAGTCCAGTGCGAGGTGAAGCTTTAGGAGCTAGAGAGAGCTCAGTGCGAGGTAGAGCTTCAGGTGGAGGTGTATCAGGCATGAGATGGAAGACTCGAGAGGATGAGAGGCGATGTCGTAAAGTAAAATTTCTATTACCATAGGAGAATTCTCTGAGCAGGTCTTTGGTCAGAGTGGACACAGTCCATAATGGAGGTATGATCAAGCGGCCTAGCTTGACTCCCATATTTGCCCATCTATGATCAGTAGGCAATTGCCCCAGGGCATGGGGGCGAGACAGATCACAAGCTCTTAAAGTCAGATAAAGATCGAATGTCGAGTCGAGATAGAGATTGTTAGAATTTGATGCCTCGAATTAGATCCATAATAGTGGAGAATCAGTATCAGCAAGCATTCGAGCTGGCTTGGATATGGGATCGAGTTGGCTCGGATTGAGATCAAGCCGACTCGAACCACAGTCGAGCCGACTCTCTCAGGCGATAGAAAATAGGAGTTCGGACAAGATGCAGTCAAACCAGCTCGACCTCTGACCGAGCCAGCTCGATGGAGGTGAACAGAACAGACAGGATTTTCTATTTAGAGTCAGATTATGATTAATCTAAGGGGTCTATAGGAGTTGCACGTAGACCATAGGATCCAACTGCCATGGAGAGTTGCGGTCATGATCTGAAGGTTAGAAAATATTCTAAGACTCCATCAAGATCATGTTCGACTCATATTAGGAGAAAGAGCCCTGTTAGGACTCCTATGAATTACTAAGAAGAGAATTCTCATCCTATTTAAAGGGTTGAGGTGCTATGGAGCAGCAAGATGGCACGTGTGGCATGAGAGGCACGTAGAGAGGCTCAGGCAACCACCGAGAGGAGCTTGGCATAGCGTCGAGTATGTACAGCCTGCGAGAGAGAGAAGCAATAGGTGCATAGCATCTGGCGAGGAGGTTGTGAGGGCAGAATATCTTGTAGCTTCTAAGGGTGTCCTTGAAATTCTAAGAGAGCTTTTGTGAGGATAGCTTCTAATTGAGAGAGATTTATGTATGGTGAGTTGAGAGTGGGTGTTCTTCTCTTATACCTACTTTTTTCTTTCATAGTGGAGCTTTGTATGCTCCATGGAGGCGAGTCTTTGGGCTGATCCATATACTTGATTATTTTTTTATTTTATTTTCTTTCTTCTTTCTGCCATAATAATTCGATACATATCCTTAATAAGTGGTATTAAAGTAGCTGATATCCCAACAATTTCTTTCTCAGGCTTGAGAGGTAAAGGTAATGGTGATACAAGAAGCAAAAGATTTCAACACCTTACCACTTGAAGAGCTCCTTGGTTCTTTCATGATACATGAGTTAACTATGAAACAAAACTTGGAAGAAGATACTAAGAAGAAGAAGACAACAGCTCTTAACTTAACAACTAAAGTAGAGGAGAGTGAGGACTCGGAGGATGAAGATGAAAATGAACAGTTGACCCTCATAACCAGAAAATTCAAATGCTTCATGAAGATAAGAAAGCCAAATTGCAGAAAGAAACCATTCTCTAAAGGATGAGCCAAGTAAAGAAAGAGAGATAGACAAATAAAAGAAGCTACCTACATGTTTTGAATGCAAGAAGCCGGAGCACTTCAAGATGAATTATCCTTTATTAAAGAAATCATTCAAGAAAATCAAGAAATAGGCAATGATTGCAACTTGGAGTAATAGCGATGAATCAAGTTTGGATGAGAAGGCATAAGAAGTGGTGAACCTTTGCCTCATGGCTCGAGAAAAAGAGCGATAAAATCTGAAACTCAATCTAAGTTTATCTTTGATGAGTTACAAGAGACTTTTTATGGCTTAATTGATGACTTAAAAGTTTACTTTGAAAAACAAAAGTCTTAAATTTTCAAACCAAGCCTTAATCAAAGAAAAAAAGAGCTTTTGAAAGAATAAGAATCTATCAATGCAGAAAATCAGAACCTAAACAAAAGGTTGAAAATTATAAATCGATAAATAAAAAATTCACCTATAGTTTTGAAAAGTTACAAATGATTTTAAGTGACCAAAGAGCTAACTTTAACAAAACAGGCCTTGGATTTAAACCCCAAAATAAATAGAAATTCTTAAAAAACTTCTTTATAAAAGAATCATCCACTACTTCTCAAAAAATAATATATTTTTGCTGTGATAAAAGAGGACACAAAGCCTATAACAATAATTTTAGAAAACTAAAAAATGTTAAAAAAATTTAAAATAGTTTGGGTTTCCAAAGAAACCATGTCCAATAACTCTAAAGAATTCAAGATGACTTGGATACCTAAATCTTCTACTTGATTTCTACTTGTAAATGTATCTTGCAGCTAAAGGAAAGAAAGGAATGTAGTACCTTGATAGTGGCTGCTCAGGGCACATGTTCGTCGATAGATCAAAGTTTGTCTTCTTAGAAGCAAAGGAAGGAGGAATGGTGACCTTTGGCGACAATGGCAAATGACACATTGTTGGTATTGGTAATATATGTATCACTCCTTCCACTTGCATAGAAAATATTCTTTTAATAGATGGATTAAAGCATAATCTTTTAAACATAAGTCAACTTTGTGATAAAAAATTTAAAGTAGTTTTTTAATCTTTGATGTACATAGTGTCTAGTCCTATTAATAATGGCATTATCCTCATTCGATGTAAGCATGGGACTGTCTATATAGTTGATCTAGATGATTATTCCATAAAGCATAGCCAATGTCTAGTAGCAATGAATGCCAAGATTGATGAAACTAGCTAATTATGGCATCATAGACTAGGACATGCTAGCATGAATTTAATTTTAAAATTAATCAAAAATATTTTATAAAAAATTTACCAAAACCTAATTTTGAGAAAGATAGAATTTGTGATGTATATCAATTTAGAAAACAAACTAAAAATCCTTTTAAATAAAAAAATATGGTTTCAACTTCTAAACCTTTTGAACTACTTCATATGGACTTATTTAGACCAACTAGGACTATAAGCCTAGGAGGAAAAAAATATGAACTTGTGATTATAGATGACTTTTCAAGATTCACTTAGGTATTATTTTTGGCTTAAAAAGATGAAGCATTTTCAGCATTCACCAAGTTTTATAGAAAAATCACAAATAAAAAGAATTTGACAATCCTTTGCATTAGAAGTAACCATGGAACAAAATTTAGAAATTAATATTTTAAAAAAATTATAATGGAAAGGGCATTGAACATAATTTTTCTACTTCTAGAATACCTTAATAAAATGGGATTATTGAAAGAAAAATAAAATCTTAGAAGAAATGGCTCGAATCATGTTGTGTGAAAGTCATCTTTTAAAATATTTTTAAGCTGAAGCTATAAACACAGTATGTTATATTTTAAATAGAGTATTAATTTGATATATTTTGAAGAAAACTTCTTATAAACTTTAGAAAAAAATAGAAAACCAAATATTAGTTATTTTCATATTCTTGAATGTAAATATTTTATACTTAATAATGAAAAAGATAATCTTGAAAAATTTGATGTTAAATCAAATGAGGATATCTTCATAGAATACTAATCATCTAGCAAGGCTTATAGAGTTTTCAACAAAAGAATATTTATTGTTGAAGAATCCATACATGTAGCATTTGATGAAACTAATGAGCAATCTTCTAGAAAAGAAGATTTTGTTGATAATGATATATAGATAATTTATAAAGGAATTGAAAAGCTCCCACTTAAAGAATCCTTAGCTCAAGATAACAAGAAAGAAAGCAAAAAAGCTAAAAGAGAAGTAGAACATCATCAAAATGAAAGCTTGCCAAAGAAATAAACATATGCATATGGGCATTTTATAGATTTAATTATTGATGATCCATCCTATGGGATAAAAACTTGCTCTTCCTTAAGAAATATTAATAATTATCTAGCTTTTGTATCTCAAATTGAACGTAAGATAATAGAAAAAATTGAAAATGATCCAAATTGGATGATTGCTGTGCAAAAAGAACTTAACCAATTTGAAAGGAATAAAGTTTGGAACTTAGTTGATAGACCTATTAATTATCCTATAATTGGAACCAAATATATATTTAGAAATAAATTAGATGAAAATAATATAATTGTTAGAAATAAAGCTTGATTAGTTGCTAAAGATTATAACCAAGAAGAAGGTATTAATTTTGATAAAATCTTTGCACCTGTAGCTAGATTAGAAGCAACTAGGCTATTACTTGCATTTGCATGCTACATGAACTTTAAACTCTACTAAATGAATGTTAAAAGTGTATTCTTAAATGGATATATAGCTGAAGAAGTTTATGTTAAACAACCATCTAGATTTGAAAATTATGCTTTTCCAAATCATGTTTATAAATTGCATAAAGTCTTATATGGTTTGAAATAAAAATCTCATGCATTGTATAAGAGACTAAGTAAATTTCTGCTAAATAATAATTTTATTAGAAAAAATATAGATTATTTTAAAAAAAATGATAATTTGTTAGTAGTATAAATTTATGTAGATGATATCCTTTTTGGTGCTACTAATGAATCTCTTTGTCAAGAATTTTGCTAAGCTTATGCAGGATGAGTTTAAGATGAGCATGATGGAAGAGCTAAACTTTTTCTTCAGACTCTAAATTAAGCAAACTAAAGAGAGAATCTTTATCAATCAAACAAAGTGTACGAGAGAAATATTTAAGAAGTTTGGGATGGAGTCTTCAAAATTAATTGGCACACCAATGAGTCCCTCTTGCAAGCTTGATAAAGATGAAAGGGATAAGAGTATAGATATTAAATTATATAGAGATATGATAGGATCTTTACTTTATCTTACCGCTAATAAGCTAGATATCATATTTAGTGTTTGTATATATACTAGGTATCAATCAAATCTTAAAAAATCTCATCTACTTGCTATTAAAAGAATATTTAGATATTTATCTAGTACTCTTAATGTTGGCTTATGGTATGTTAAATTTTCATTCGTCGAATTGATTAGATATTTTGATGTGGATTTTGTTGGTTGTAATTAGATAGAAAAAATACTAGTGGCACATGTCAATTTTTTGGAGTTAACTTAATCTTATGATTTTGCAAGAAACAAAACTCGGTAGCTTTATGAATGATCTAGGTCGAATATATTATAACTAGGAGTTGTTGTGCTCAAATCTTATGAATTAAGCAATAATTTAAAGATTTTAATATTAAGTTTAATAAAATTCTAATAAGATATGATAATACAAGTACAATCAATTTAACTAAAAATTTAATTCAATAATTAAGATCTAACCATATAGAAATAAAGTATCACTTCATAAGAGATCATGTATAAAATGATAATGTAATACTTGAGTTTATTAGCATAGATAAATAATTTACTGATATTTTTACTAGATCCCTTAGTGAAGAAAGGTTTAGCATAATTAGAAGAGAGCTAGAGATTTGCTATCATTTAGATTAAATCTATCTCACCCTTCTTTCTCTTTCTCCTAAATTTAAATTGATCCAATATGAATTGGACTCAATTCAATCAAATTCTCTTAATATGTCTTTATTTGAATTCATTAGAATAACTTTGACACTCTTAGAACTCTAACTTTTCTTGAAAAATAATGGTGTCTTAGACTCGTGCTTGAGTCGACTCATGCTTGAAGAGGCCTCTGCTCCAGGCTGAAGTGGAACAAAGATCAAAAGCCAGAACGAAAGGAATATCCTTCCAATCATCCATTCTATGCCAAAAAACTGATCAACCATAAGATGATCTGGATTATGTACCCAAAGAATAAAGTATAATTTCTCCATCCGCACCTTAATCCTCTCCATTTGAGTAAATGGCAACCCGGGTAATTTCAATGGTAAGAAAAATAGATTTTGATTTTCTTGCAAAATATAAATTTTCTTTTGGATATTGGATTGAAAGAGTGGGTTGGAAGGGTTTTTGTTTTTTGGATCTAGCCATGTACCCACATCTAGTGAGAGAGTTTTATGAAAATCTGAAAAGAGGAGATTTAGAAATTATTTCGAGCATGAGAGGAATTGAATTTGAAGTATCTAAGAATAGATTAGCTCATATTTTCGGATTACCTAGGGATGGGATTATTTTCGAGAGACTTGAGGATAAGAAGGAAGCACTACGAATTATTTTGAGAAAGCAAGCTATTGTTGGAGATGTTCTAGCCAATACACTATCACTTGAGATGAGATTACTTCACCATATGATAGGAGGGATCTTTATTCCAAAATATGGCCAACTTGATTTTATATCAGAGAAAGAGTTGACGATTATGTTCTATATAGCCAAAGGAAAACCACTAAATTTGTCTGGAATAATAATGCATCAGATGATAGAGGTAGCATCAAAGAAGAAAGTATGTCTGCCTTATGGGATGACACTTATTAGAGTTTTTATAGAGGCAGGGGTACCACTAGAGGGTGAGACTAGCAAGAGGTTATCTCATTTTGATGTATATGATGACAAAATCTTAAACCGAATAGGACACAAACTAGTTAGAGAAAGATGGGAGAAGAAGATGTCGGGTCAAGATAGGTAGGAGCAAAAATAGGAAAGACAGAAGAGCCTTCGACCCCGATAGCTCAGGCACCAGCATCATCCCCTCCTTTGGCATCAGATCCAACACTTGTATCACCTGCTATACCTCAAACTAAACCTGTTGCACCACCTACAACCTCACATTCTGTAGCTTTTAAGCCAGCCCTATTTGATCAATTATCTAAATTGATCACCAGTACTATTAGGGCTGAGGTTCAATCCCTATTAGAGAGGTTAGATGGGCTACAGATCAAGATTAGATCTATATCTAATAGATTGACTGTACTTGGGTAGAGGCAACTGGGGCCTGATACTCTAGAGGATTTGTTTGATCTAGCCATGGAGGCTGGCAGATTGAGGGGGAGTCTAGAGTCTGGCTTTGTAGAAATTCAAGCTTCTATTAGAGGACTCAGATGATCTCAACAAGAGGGGATCCTCTCAATTTTGACTGCCATGAAAAGTTTGATTAAGATGGTTGAGAGGGTTGCCCCAGGCTCTGTGCCAACAGTAGCAGCAGCCAATGCAATAGCCACTGCAACCATCAGAGCTTCGATGCCTCATCCTTCTCAGCCACCTCCACAGCCACAACCCACTCCACATCCTATGCAGCCCTCGACCAGTCGAGCCCAGCCTTCCTTCTGAGTTTACTCTAGAGGTGGTGTTGGTTTTTCATCTCCTCCAATCATAGGCCCCTTGATCAAGACCAAAAGCAGGAAAGTCGAACCTTCTACTTCGAGAGCTAGCTCATCAGAGACTTTAGATATTCCATCTGATAATGAGCAGAGCTAGATTTATGTGACTATTTAGGTTATCTAGGGCATCTATGTATTTAGATTTATAGGACTGCTTAGGTTATCTAGCACCCTTATTGCCTAGCTAGACAATCCAAGAAAGGTGGGGTAAATTAGGTTTTTCAAAAATAAATTAAAACAGCTATGTGCTGAATTTAAGAATAGTGAAGGGATTGAATTGAAATGTAATACTAAAAATGAGCAAATAATGAAGTGTAAATGGAGAGTAGAAAGGAACACAAGCATAGAGCAAATACAATCAATTTTAGTATGACAAATAGTACATAGGCATAATATCATTATCTAAATACATAGATGCCCTAGATAACCTAAGCAATCCTATAAATCTAGCTCTGCTAATTATCATATGGAATATCTAAAGTCTTCGATGTGCTAACTCTCGAAGTGGAAGGTTCGATTCTCCTACTTCTGGTCCTGGACAAGCAACCTATGACTGGAGGAGATGAAAACCCAATATCAGCTCTAGAGTAAGCTCAAAAGAGAGGTTGGGCCTGACTGGTTGAGGGCTGCATAGGGCGTGGAGTGGGTTGTGGTTGTGGCTATAGAGGTGGCTGAGAGGGATGAGGCATGAATGCTCTGATGGCTGTGGTGGCTACTGCTACTGTTGCTATTGGTATAGAGCCTGGGGCAACCCTCTCAAGCATCCCAATCAAACCTCCTATGGTAATCAAAATGAAGAGGACCCCTCCTGCTGAGATCATTTGAGTCCTCTAATAAAAGTTTGAATCTCTACAATGCTAGACTCTAGACTCCCCCTCAATCTACTGGCCTCCTAACTAGATTAGATAAAGCCTCTAAAATATCATGCCCCGGCTGCCTCTGCTCAAGTGCAGTCAATCTATTAGATATAAATATAATCCCGATCTATAGCCCATCTAACCTCTCCCATAGGGGTCGAACCTCATTTTTAATAGTACTGGTGATCAACTCAGATAATTAGTCAAATAGGGCTAGTTTAAAAGCTATAGAATGTGAGGTTATAGGTGGTGTAGCTAGTCTAGTTTGAGGTGCAGTAATTGAGACAGGTGATATAGGTACTGGATCTGGTGCTAAAGGAGGGGATAAAGCTGGTGCCCGAGCAATTGGGGTTGAAGGCTCTCCTATCTCTCCCACTCTTTGCTCCTGCCTATCTTAACCCGACATCTTCTTCACCTATATATCTTTCTCTGACTAGTTTGTATCCCATTCGACTCAAGGTTTTATCATCATATGCATCAAAATGAGATAACCTCTTGCTAGTCTCACCCTTTAGAGGTACCGCTATCTCCATGAAAACTCTAATAGCTACCATCCTATAAGGTAGACACATTTTCTGCTTTGATGTTGTCTCTCTCATCTAATGCATCATTATTCTGGACAAATTTAGTAGTTTTTTCTTGGCCATATATAATATAACCGTCAACTCTCATTCTAACACAAAATCAAGTCAGTCATGTTGTGGAATAAAGATCTTTCCTATCATATGGTGAAGTAATCTCATCTCAAGTGATAGTGTGTTGGTTAGAACACCTCCAACAATAGCTTGCTTTCTCACGATAATTTGCAATGCTTCCATTTTATCATTAAGTCTCTCAAGAATAATCTCATTCTTAGGTAATCCAAAAACATGAGCTAATCTATTTTCAGATACTTCAAATTTAATTCCTCTTATACTAGAAATAATTTCTGAATCTCTTCTTTTCATATTTCCATAAATCTCCCTCACTAGGTGTGGGTATATGGATAGATTCGGACAAATAAAAATCCTTCCAACCCATTCTTTGAATCCAGCATCCAAGAGAAAAGTTATAGTTTGCAAGGAAATCAAAATCTATTTGAAATTACCTTGGCTGCCATCCACTGAGATGGAGGGGATTGAGGTGCGAATGGAGAGGTTGTACCTTATTCTTCGAGTACATAATCTAGGTTATCTTGAGGTTGATCAGTTTCTTGGCATGGAATGGATGATTGGGAGGACATTCCTTTCATTCAGACTTTTGACCTCCATTCTACTTCAACTTGAAATAGAGACCTCTTCAACTTCCACATAGCTTACTGTTTAGGTGCCATTTTCTTAAATCAAAGATGAAATCAAGGGAGAATTAGCAAATAGAGGGCGAAGATGATGGAAGGCACTATTCCTAGAGCTTAGAATAAAGAAAGCAACGAACTGGAACAGTGAAAGAGAAAGTAGAGAACCATGGTAGAACAGTGGGTCTGCTTTTAGGGCTTACGGTCCCGACAATCAAGTTGAGTCAACTCGAGTTTTCATTTGAGTCAACTCAAATAAGAGTTGCTTGGGTTCAACTTGAGTCGACTCAAGCAGGAGCCTGAGACACTATTATTTTTCAGAAAAAGTCAGAATTCTAATAGTATCATAATTGTTCTAATGAATTCAAATAAGGATAAATCAAGGGAATTTGATTGAAGTGAGTCCAATTCATGTTGGATTGATTTGAATTTTGGGAGAAAGGGAAAGTAGGGTGATGTTGATCTAATCTAAATGATAGCAACTCTCTAGCTTTCTTCTAATTATGCTAAACCTTTCTTCACTAAGGGATTTGATAAAAATATCAATTAATTATTTATCTATACTAACAAACTTATTAAATGATGTCTTATTTCAATATGTTTAGATCTCGAGTATTGAATTGAATTTTTAGTTAAATTAATTACACTTGTATTGTCACATCTTATTGAAATTTGGTTAAGTTTAATACCAAAATCTTCAAGTTATTGCTTAATTTATAAAATTTAAGCACAACAACCTCCAGCAGTAATATATTTGGCTTCAACCATTGATAAAGCTACCAAGTTTTATTTCTTACTAAACCACGAGATTAAGTTAACTCAAAAAAATTGACATGTGCCACTAGTATTTTTTCTATCTAATTTACAATCAGCAAAATCTACATCAGAATATCCAATTAATTCAACAGATGAAAGTTTAGCAACCATAAGCCAACATTAAGAGTGCCAGATAAATATCTAAATATCCTTTTAATAGCAAGTAAATGAGATTTCTTAAGCTTGCAAGAGGGACTCATTAGTATGCCAATTAATTTTGAAGTCTCCATTCCAAACTTCTTGAGAATTTCTCTTTTATATTTTATTTGATTGATGAAGATTTTCTCTTCAGTTTGCTTAATTTGGAGTCTGACGAAGAAGTGTAGCTCTCTCATCATGCTCATTCCAAACTCACCATATATAAGCTTAGTAAATTCTTGACAAAGAGATTCATTAGTAGCACCAAAAATAATATCATTTACATAAATTTATACTACTAATAAATCATCATTTCTTTTTTTTAAAATTAAAATTTTATCCATATTTTCTTTAATAAAATTATTATTTAATAAAAAATTATTTAGTCTCTCAGACCAGGCACGAGGTGCTTATTTCAAATCATATAAGATTTTATATAATTTATAAACATGATTTAGAAAAATATGATTTTCAAATCCATAAGAATGCACTTTTAACATCCATTTGGTAGAGTTTAAAACCCATTACTTTTAACATCCATTTGATAGAGTTTAAAGTCCATGTAGTATGCGAATCTAAGTAATAGCCTAATTGCTTCTAATCTAGCTACAGATGTAAAGATTTCATCAAAATCAATGCCTTCTTTTTGGTTATAGTCTTTAGTAATTAATCTAGCTTTATTTCTAATAATTGTATCATTTTTATTTAATTTATTTCTAAATACCCATTTGGTTCTAATTATAGGATAATTAATAGGTCTATTAACTAAGGTCCAAACTTTATTTCTTTCAAATTGGTTAAATTCTTCCTGTATGGCGATTATCCAATTTGGATCATTTTTAACTTCTTCTATTGTCTTAGATTCAATTTGAGATGCAAAAGTTAGATAATTATTAATAATTTTTAAGAAAGAATGAGTTTTTACCCCATCGAATGGATCACTAATGATTAAATCCTTTCAATGCCCATATGCATATCTCCATTCCTTTGGTAAGCTTTCATTTTGAAGATGTTCCACTTCTCTTTCAGCTTCTTGGCTTTCTTATTGTCTTGAGCTGAAGATTCCTTGAGTGTGAGCTTTTCAATTTCTTTATCAATTATCCATGTATCACCATCAGTAAAATCTTCTTTTTTAGAAGATTGATCATTAGTTTCATCAAATACTATATATATAGATTTTTTTATAACAAGTATTGTTTTGTTGAAGACTTTATAAGCCTTACTAGATGATAAGTATCCTAGGAAGATATCCTCATCTAAATTGGTATCAAATTTTTCAAAATTATATTTTTTATTATTAAGTATAAAATATTTGCATCCAAAAATATGAATGTAACTAATATTTGATTTTCTATTTTTTCAAAATTTATAAAGAGTTTTCTTCAAAATAGGTTAAATTAATGCTCTATTAAAAACATAACATGCTATATTTATAGCTTCAGCCCAAAAGTACCTTAAGAGATGACTTTCACACAATATAATTTGGGTTATTTCTTCTAAGGTTCTATTTTTTCTTTCAATAATTCTATTTTATTAAGATGTTCTAGGAGCAAAAAAGTTATGTTCAATATCTTTTTTATTACAAAAATTTTCAAAATATTGATTTTTAAATTTTGTTTTATAATCACTTCTAATGCAAATGATTGTCAAATTCTTTTCATTTGTGACTTTTCTCTAAAACTTACCGAATGCTGAAAATGCTTCATCTTTTTGAGACAAAAATAATACTCAAGAAAATTTTGAAAAGTCATTTAAAATCACAAGTCCATTTCTTTTTTCTTCTAGACTTGTAGTCCTAGTTAGTCCAAATAAGTCCATGTAAAGTAGTTTAAGAGGTCTAGAAGTTAAAATTATATTTTAATATTTAAAAAAATTATAATTTATTTTTTAAATTGGTATGCATCATAAATTCTATTTTTCTCAAAATTAAATTTTGGTAAACCTTTTACAAGATTCTTTTTGATTAATTTTGAAATTGAACTCATGCTAATATGTCCTAGTCTATGATGCCATAACTAGCTAGTTTCATTGATCTTAGTATTTATTACCACTAGACATTGGCCATGCTTTATGAAATAATTATTTAGATCAATCATATAGATATTCTCATGCCTATGTCCAATGAGTATAATGCCTTTATCAATAGAACTAGACACTATGCATATTAAAGATTCAAAAATTACTTTAAATCCTTTATCATAAAATTGACTTATGCTTAAAAAATTATGCTTTAATCAATCTACTAAAGAAAAATCTTCTATGTAAATGGAGGGAGTGATATGTATATTATCAATACCAATAATATGTCCTTTGCCATTATCGCCAAAGGTTACCACTCCTCTTTTCTTTGCTTCTAGGAAGACAAACTTTGTTCTATCACCTGACATGTGTTGGGAATGCACGCTCTTCCCACACGGATCGGCATGGCCATCGATGATTAGTCAAGCAATAAGAAAGTACTTCTTAGAGATTAATGCAAAAGCATGATCAAACAATTCAAGGAATAGAGAATAAGAGAAGAAGAGATTTTCGAAAGAAAAGAGCTTTTATTCAGTATATTTCAGCACTATTAGAATCTTGATCTATTTTCAGTATATATATTTTACAAATGGTCAAGCTTGAGCTCATAGAAAAATTCTCCAAATCCAAATAATCCACGTACACAAAATAATAGCCCACAAAAATTGAGCTAACCAATTTCAGACTAAGCCGACTAACTTATGACTGGATTAGCTCAGTCCCAGACTGAGCCGACCTAATTGTGTACCGTGCTAATAGCTTAAAAAATGAGATTGAGCCGACCCAGTTGTGTACCATGCCAACAGCTCAAAAACACTACTTTCTATCTGAATTTTCCTCTAAGACCTGGGACTGAGCCGATCCAATTGTGTACCGTGCCAACAGCTCAAAAATACTACTTTCTATCTAGATTTTCCTCTAAGACCTAGCCGACCTAGTCTTAGACTGAGCCGACCTAGTTTTCAACTTAGCCGGCTCAGTCTCAGGGTGAGCCGATCCAGTTTCTGAATATTTCTAGAAGAACTGATTTCTCTTCCAGCTCGCTCCCATCTTCTCATGACCTATCTTCTTATATTTTCAAGACTTGGGAGTACCACTTCTGAGCTCACATTCTTTATCTTGGTGCTTTCAAGTTCTTATGAACTCATCTCTTCTCAATAGATCCATCCATGCCACACATCTCTGAAAGCTATCACTAGGAAGTACCTTCGTGAGTGCATCAGATTGATTCTCCTTGGTATGGACCTTCATCAGTTTTACTTCATCTTTCTCCATCAGCTCTCTGATCCTATGGTACCTCACATCTATATGCTTTGTGCGTACATGATAGACTAGATTCTATGCCAACGTAGAGCACTCTGACTATCATTGAACAGTGTAACCTTGCTCTGCTCCACCCCTAACTCATCAATCAACCTCCTAAGCCAAAGAACTTTCTTTACAGCCTCCGTTATCTCAATGTACTCGACCTCTGTGGTAGACAAGATCGTGATTGGTTGAAAAATTGATCTCCAAGACACCGATCCATCATATACGCAGAAGAGGTATCCAGTAGTAGACATCCTTATATCAAGATCACTAGCATAATTTGCATCAACAAATCCTTCCAAAGAACTTGAACCTTCACACATCTTCACAGATTATTCTCCAAATCTTTTTGGCTACCCACCAAACATCAAATCATAATCTCTTATTCCATGCAGATATCTCAATATTCATTTTAATGCTTTCTAGTATTCCTTCCTAGGGTTAGCTATGTATCTACTAACCATGCTCACTGCATGTGCTATATCTGATCTACAGCACATCATAGTGTACATCACACTACTTACAGCATTTGCATAAGAAACTCATTCCATGTACTCTCTCTCCTCTTCTGACTAGAGGCTCTATAACTTAGAGAGAGACATATGGCTTAGCAATGGCGTCTCTGCAAGTTTGGCCTTCTCCATGCCAAACCTCTTCAGAACTTTCTGGACATACTTTTCTTGTAACAAATGGAGCACTCCTTTGCACCTATCTCTGCAAATCTCCATTCCAAAAATTTTCTCAACTGGATCCAAATTCTTCATCTCAAACTTAGATGATAATGCTCTTTTCAATCTTTTCACAGCATCTATGCTTCTACTGGCTATGAACATATCATTTACATGCAATAACAAATATAGGACATCCTCCTCATCTACATCCTTGACGTAGACACAATAATCATGTTCACATCTATTGAAATTCAGGCTCAAAACAAAGCTATCAAACCTTCGATACCACTAATGAGGGGATTGTTTCAATCCATACAAAGACTTTTTGAGTAAATACACATTTTCTTCCTGTCCTATCTCCATGAAATCATCTGGCTACTTCATGTAGATTCTTTCCTCCAAAGTCCTATGAAGGAAGGCCATCTTCATGTCCATCTATTCCAATTTCATATTATGTTGTGCCATCAGTGATAGTAAAATTTGAATAGATGTATGACGCACCACAGGAGAGAATTTTTATGTAGTCAATTTCTTTCTTTTGTGAGTATTCCTTTGCTACCAGCCTTACTTTGAATCTGACTCCATCTTGTTCTGAAGGTGCTTCTTTCTTTGTGAACATCTACTTTGAGCCAATAGGTTGAGCACCCTCTGAAAGATCCACCAACTGTCATGTCTGATTCTTCTCAAGTGATTCTATCTCCTCCATCATGGCCTGTATCCATGAATCATGATCCTCACTCTTCATGGCTTCTACATAATTCTCTGGATCTCTATTAGTAGTGATGAGTGCATAGGAGATAACCTCATCAATGCCATATCTGACCGATCTTCTAATAGTATGCTGGGGCTTATGCAAAGCCACTCCCACTGGCACATCTCTGCTTGATGTCTGTGGTTGCTCCTGCACATCTGTTTGAACTATCGATTCTCTATGCTGATTTTCAATCTGAGATAATACTTTTTTGCCCAGCTCCACCTCAATAGGAACACTTCTGTAAGTGGATGTAACCTACATGCCATCATTCTCTGACTGACCACCGCTGTTCACCTTTGTTTCTCCAATTCCATCTATCCCAGACCTCCTCAAGATGCTCATCTCATCAAAGATAACATCCCTGCTGATCACTAACTTATGTGCCTGAGAATCTCATAGTAGGCATCCTTTGACTTCTTGTGGATATCCTATGAATGTCATCTTTTGAGATTTTGGATCCAATTTGCTCCTCTCGGTTGTCTCCACATGTGCATAGGCTGTGCAATTGAAGACTTTCAAATGACCAAGCTCCATCTTTTTTTCACTTCAGACCTTCTTTGGAATACCTCCATTCAACTTATAATGAGGGGACCTATTCATAAGAAAATAAGAAAAATTAAAACATCACCCCAAAAGAACTTTGAAAGTAATGTTTGCAGCCTCAAACTACGTGTCTTCTTGGTCAATGTCCGATTTATTCTCTCCATGACACCATTCTGCTGAAAAATCATCTTCACCATATAATGGCATTTGATGATATTTTTCTCACAATACCTCCTGAACTCCAAGCTGGTATACTCTCCTCCATTGTCCGACCTCAGACACTTCACCTATCTTTCTGACTCCTCTACTTTAGCTCTTCAGGCTCTGAACCGGGCAAACATCTCTGATTTTTTTCTGATCAGATAAATCCACACCTTCCTTGAGAAATCATTAATAAAAGTGACAAAGTATTTTGCCCAACCTCTAGCTGATATAGGAGCTGATCCCCACACATCTGAGTGCATTAAATCCAGCACTCTCTCGCTACGCTTGGTACTTCTAACAAACTTCATCCTATGCTATTTATCAAAGATGCATGGCTCACAAAGATCTGTGCCCTCCTTCTTTAGGATTGGGATCATAGCTCTTCTGCTTAGTTCAGTAAGCCCACGATCACACATATGACCCATCCGATAGTGCCATAACTGATATAAAATCTGCTCCCCCTGTGCCGTTGCTAGCATCTCTGCACTATCATTTACCACTGAGCCTTTCATTCTATAAAGATTGTTGCTCAATCTTCTACCTCTCATCACCACCAAAGCTCTCTTAAAAATTTTCAGACATCCACTCTCAATCTGGCTACTAAAAGCATAATCCTGCTCCTTCAAGTAGTCTAAAAAAATTAATTTTTTTTTTAACTCCGGTACATGTCTGACATTTGATAATGTATGAATGATTCCGTCATACATCCTCATCCTGATAGAGCCAATTTTAGCTACTTTGCATGGATGATCATCTCCAAGGCTGACATTTCCACCATCGATCTTCTGGTAGGTAGCAAATCACTTCCGATGAGAAGTATAGTGGTGCGACCATGCTGAATCCAATATCCATATAGTATCATACTTTGTGGATCCATCCAATATAACTAGCAAGTCTTCTCCACTGCTCACAGAAGTTGTATCATCTTCCTTACTGGCCTTCTCTTTTTCTGATCTCAAAAGGAGATAATCTCTTCTCAGATGTCCAGACTAATGATATTTATAACATTTCAATATCATCTTTCTCTGATCGTGAGACTTTGACCTATCCTTAGATTTCTTTCTTATCTTCTTCTTTGATCTTTCTTATCTTTCGTTCACAGCCAAGATCTTAGACTTAGGGTCTTCCTTGCAGATCTTTTCTCTTTGCTCATTTGATCTGAGCACACCAACAATCTCTTCATAGTTTAGGATCTTCTTTCCATAAACTAAAGTTGTTATAAGACCATCATACGAACCTGGGAGAGAACATAATAGCAGCAATGCCCGATCCTCCTTATCGATCTTCACATCCAAACTCATCACCTCAAAACACACCTAATTGAACCTTTAGATATATGCAACAAGATTTCCACCTTCGGACATCCTTAGACTATACAGCTATTTTTTCAACCATAGCTTATTCATCATATTTTTTTCCATATATGTATTCTCTAGTCTCTTCCAGAGCTCCTTTACCGTAGTTTCTGTATAAACCTCGGACAAAATTTGATCAACCAAGCACATCCGGATTGTGCTAAAAGTAATTTTCTCCAACTCTTTTCAATTCTCAACACTGATCTTTTTTGGCCTTTCTTTTGTCAAGACCTTGTAGATCCTCTGCTGAACCAACAAGTCCTTTACTCTTTGCTGCCATAGGATAAAGTTCTCCTTGCCATTGAACTTCTCAAAATTTATCTTAAATCCACTTGATCCCATGACTTCAAATAAGTCAAGAACAAATCCCTAACACCCTTCATGATCTCACATACCAGCAAAACTATCCTTCAAAAAAGATCTAACTAGTCCTAGATCCTCTTTTCAAATTTTTATATCACCATTCCTTCGTGTAAACAATCTCCATCTCAATCTAGAGACAACTATGAAGCAAACTACAAGTTTTAGGATAGAATCTGGTGCAACAGATTCTAGATGTAGTAAACCCTAGGTGTCTTCGTTCCTTCCATGTAATACCGCTCTGATACCAAATATCGAGAATGCGTGCTCTTCCCACATAGGTCGGTGATTGGCCAAGCAACAAGAAAGTACTTCTTAGAGATTAATGTGGAAGCGTGATCAAATAATTCAAGAAATAGAGAAGAAGAGAAGAAGAGATTTCTGAGAAAAAAGAGCTTTTATTCAGTATATTTCAGTACTATTACAACTTTGACCTATTTTTAGTATATGTACTTTACAAAGGATCATGCTCAAGCTCATAGAAAAACTTTCTAAGCCCGAACAACCCACGTACATAAAATAATAACCTACAAAAATTGAGCCGATCTAGTTTCAGACTGAGCTGGCTAACCTACGACTGGGTCGACTCAATTTCAGACTGAGCCGATCTAGTTGTGTACCATGTCAACAGTCCAAAAATGCTGCTTTCTGTCTAAATTTTTTTCTGAGATCTAGTCAATCTAGTTCTGGATTGAGCCGGCCTAGTTTCCAACTTAGTTGGCTCAATCTCAAGGTAAGCCGGCCCAGTTTCTGAACTTTTTTAGGAAAGCTGATTTCTCTTCCGACTCGCTCTCATCTTTTCATGACCTATCTTCTCATATTTTCAAGACTTTGGAGTGCCACTTCTGAGCTCACAACATGTGTCTTGAGTAGCCACTATCAAGGTACCACATTCCTTTCTTTTCTTTGGCTATAAGATACACCTACAAGCAAAAATCACGTAGATGATTTAGGTATTCAAGTCATCTTGGGTCCTTAATAGACATGGTTTCTTTGGAAATCCAAACTATTCTAAATTTTTGGCCATTTTTGGTTTTCTAAAATCATAATTATAGGGCTTTATGTCCTCTTTTACCACAGCAAATATATATTATGTTTTGAGAAGTAGTAGCTAGTTCTTTTACAAAGAAGTTCTTTAAGAATTTCTATTTTTTTTGGGTTTAAATCCGAGGCCTGCTTTGTTAAAGATAGTTCTTTGGTCACTTAAAATTACTTGTAACATTTTGGAACTATAGGTGAATTTTTCAACTATCGGTTTATATTTTTCAATCTCTTTTCTTAGGTTTTGATTTTCTGCATTGACATATTATTTTTCTTTTAAAAGCTCTTCTTTTTCTTTGATTAATGCTTGGTTTGAAGATTTAAGACTTTTGTTTTTCAAAGTAAGCTTTTTAAGTTCATCAATTAAGTCATAAAAAGCCTCTTGTAATTCATTAAAAGTAAACTCGGATTGAGTTTTAGATTTTACCACTTCTTCTTGAGCTATAAGGCAAAGGTTCACCACTTCTTGTGCTATGAGGCAAAGGTTCACCACTTCTTGTGCCTCCTTATCCAAACTTACTTCATTGATATCACTCCAAGTTACAATCATTACCTTTTTCTTGGTCTTCCTAGAGGATTTTTTTAATAAGGGACAATCCATCTTGAAGTGCCTTAGCTTCTTGCATTCAAAATATGTGGGTGGCTCCTTCTCTTTATCTTTACTTAGCTCATCCTTAGAAAATGGTGTTTTTCTGAAATTTGGTTTCCTCTTCTTCATAAAGCATCTGAATTTTTTGATTATGAGAGCTAATTTTTCATCTTCATCTTCATCCTCTGAGTCCTCACTCCTCTATTTTGGCTATTGATTTATTGTCTTCTTCTTATTGGTATCTTCCTCCAAGTTTTGCATCATGATTAACTTATGTGTCATGAGAGAACCAAGAAGCCCTTTAAGTAGTAAGGTGTTGAGATCTTTTATTTTTCGTATCGCGATCACCTTTGGCTCCCAAGTCCAAGAAAGAGACCTAATGATTTTTCTCATAAGATCACTATTAGTATAGGATTTGCCCAAGCTTTTAAGATCATTTATTATATCAATAAAATGAGTTAACATTTCAGTTATAGTTTTAGGCTGTTCCATTTTAAACAACTTATACTTATGTACTAACATGTTGATTTTGGATTTCTTTATTTGATTTGTACCCTCATGGATAACCTCAAGCCTATTTATATTTTTTTAGTAGAAATATAGGTAGAAATTTTATTATATTCATTAGCATCAAGTAAGCAACAAAGCACATTCATTACTTTAGCATTCAATTGAGCCATTTTCTTATAAAATGTCATCCCAATCTTTTTCTAATTTTGGAACAACATTATCAGCAACAATAATAGTTGGTGTATGAGATTCATTAATTATGACACTCCATAGATCATAATCGAATGCTTAAATGAATATGCACATGTGTGCTTTCTAACATGTGTATTTTGAACCATTAAACAAAGGAGGTTTGTTGGTGGACTGACCTTCAACAAGAGAGACATTCAATTGGGTTGTCATCCTGATCTTTTATTCTAGATTATAAGATACACAAGTGAATGAATGTTTGCCTTGATACCACTTGTTGCCCAACTAGACAACTCAAGAGGAGGATGAATTAGGTTTTTCAAAAAATTAAAACAACTATGTGCTGAATTGAAAAATAGTGAAGTGCTTGTGCTGAAATATGATACTAAAGATAAGCAAACAATGAAATGTAAATGGAGAGCAACAAGGAACACAAGTACACAGCAAATATAATCAATTTTATAGTGGTTTAGTGCATCCTAGCACCTACGTCTATTTTTCAAGACTCTCCGTCGGAATTTTTACTATCATCTTTTTCAACATTACAGCTGGATAGTTTTTCATGCTTACTATTGAAAATCTAATTGATTTTACGTGGGATCACTAACCACAACCTATTTCTAAGTCAATCCCTGGCTTACAATCCAATTCAAAAGCTTGGACAAGCCTATCCCCTAACTTCAACCCCCAATTGAAACTAGTTACAATAGAATATTGAAATAAATATAATTAACAAATAGAAGCTCCTCTGATGAGCTGATTGATGTCGATGAGGCTTGAGAAATCTTTTTTTGTGGAAGCTTTTTGAGTTGGAGAGCTTGTCTTCTTGCTAAAAAATCACTCTTGATTTGATATTTTTAATGGTTGGAAAATGAAAGCACACTCTTCAATGCTTTTAGACTTTTCAGCTTGTTCTTTGATTCTTTTGCTTTCTCTTATCTTTTTAATGAGTTAAACAAGTGTTAAACATTGTTTGGAAGCTCAAAAAGTCATTTTTTACCATTGAAATCCAAAATAGATCAATTCTACAAAGTTCTAAAAATTATGTAGAACAAGCTGTTGGAGCCTCAAGTTGACTTGGATGGGATTTGAGTCAACTTGAATGTCGTTTGAGTCTGTTCGCTTAAAATCCTAAAATTGCATCTCACTGTATTTTCTAAGAACTTTGACTCGAATAGCTCAAGTCTACTTGAGTTGCCGCTCAAAGTTTTTGTTATTGAAATATTGTTTGTTGTCCTTTTTCATTGGAGTCGACTCAGATAGAATTCGAGTTGACTTAAGGACGTGCCACTGAAACTTAAGCATGTTAGAACTTTTTTTTCTTCTATTTTTTCAGCTTGAGTCTACTCGAACTGAACTTAAGTCGACTCGAATGTATGCCCTCTAAATTTTTTTGAATATTTTTTAATATAAGAGGCCTTTTGATTCCAACTTTTGGATTTCACTTCTATATTGATTTTTAAAGTCTTTCACACCATATACGTTTCCAAAATCATCTTATTTGACTTTCATCTAGGAGTTTAAAGTTATTTTTCAACATTCTAGAGTTCTTCTGAAATATTGCCTTTATAGAAACATTAGTTCTATTATATACTCAAATATTTTGTTATTCATCAAAATCAATCTAAGGGATCAACAACCTTAACATGCAGAGAGGATTTTGATTGAGGGAGTGAGGCTGTGGAAGTCTCCACCTTCTTTCTCTTTGTTGGTTCGAGCTCAGCAGGAGCCCAACCACTTCTGATCCTTCTTTTCGTAGGTGAACCTCAAGTCACCCAAGTTCAACTTCATCTCTACATTCAAGATAAAAGAGAGGTCAAATCAAAAATTGGTGATGAGGACCAAAAAAAACTACAAATGATAATGGAACGGAGACATATTATAGGAAGCAACGTGGCTAATGTTCGCATTAGATAATCCTTGCTCGGTCATATGCTCTCTGAACTTCGATCCATAAATACCAATCAATTTTCTGTAGTTTTTGAGATCCTTTTTGGAAGGATCCTTCTTCTTATTTGATTCAAGCCAAGGCTCTCCCCAAATGGTATCGAAGCCCTATGGCTGGTCCCAAGAAATAAAAAAATAATGGTTTTTCTAGTTATGGACAAAGGAAGGCAGGCCATCTACGATCTTGCATCTCGGCCTGGACAAAAAGTACCACCACTCATCATACATATGTCTCTTCAAAATAAAGAGAGATCAGAGCAAAGAGCATCTAGGGTTTATTCGGCTAATCTTGCAAATGAGAATGAAGGAGATGATCGCCCAATCCCATTTGGAGCTATCTAAGTGGGAAGAATCTTGTAGTAGTTGAAGATATTAGAGATGAAGGGATGAAGATGAAATCTAAGGTTGAAGAGAAGTGCTTCCTCATAAAAGATGACACAACTCTCTGGTGGAGAGCTAACCCTATCTCCCTCCCACGGTGCTTCCAGTCTAAAAGAAGATAGAATAAAATATCAAACATGGAGCCTCTTTGTTAATCCTAGGTATGATTTTGATGAATAACAAAATATTTGAGTCAATTTTTGATACTAACAACTTGGTTAGAATATTTAAGATAAAGTTCAGAAAGAACAGGAACTCATTTCAATGATGCTCTATGTTTGATTGAAAGAACCAAGAAAAAAGAACAAAAGGAGATCAAGCCAAATATTTTTAAAGAGTATTGAGTTATGAACCAACTCAAAGAAAGTTTAAAGATAAATTTGGCATGGTTTCAGCATTTGGCATAGATCAGGAGTCAACTCCAGATTGGTAGGAGCCGACTCATGGGCTCAGACAGGCACTAGGCTCAAAACAGAAGACTTTAGTATGAACCCTATCACAAGAGTCGATCAAGAGTCGACTCATGGAGGAGTTGACTCACGAAAAATAGGAGCTGACTCAGAAAAGGCACCAGTCCAAGAATAGAATACTAAATTTTTTTCATCCTATGACTAGAGTCGACTCATGAAGTCTAGGAGTCGACTTTAGCATGCAGAACTAGTACGTGATAGAAATACAGAGAGTCAAAATTGTTCATCCTATAGCTGGAGTCGACTAAAGACTTTGAAAAGTCGACTCCCAAGTTTTTGACAGTCCCAATGGCTAGTTTTCATAACTATCTAGATTTTATTTTGGATGCTCTAAATAGCTTGTTCTGATATTCCAACGACTACAAACCCATTTTTGGAGTTTCTAACTTGGATTAGAAGACTTTTAAGATCAAATTAAGACTTGAAAACTCAAGATATAAAAGCAAGAAAGTGAAAAATATTAGCAACTTTTCAAAGTCTATGTGTAGTCTAAATAGTGAGTGTTAAAGAGCCTTTATTGCCATTCAACCACTCAACCAGCTGTGCAATCAAGGCATTCTCAAGTGAAGAAAGGAAGCATTCATTGCTAAAGCCCTCCAACAACTCATCTTATGCATCAAAGCCTCAAATCTGCTCTTCGAAAGGAGTTTGTTTTTATTTTAAATTTCTACATCCTGAAATCTTTGTATTTCAAGTTTCAAAGGATTGAAACTTGGAGGATATGCTCATCCAAGTCTTGAATTGGATTTGTACAAGCCTAGGAGTGGCTTGAGATTAAGTTTTGATTGGTTAGACTGCAAAATCAAACTGGATTTAGATTATGAGCTTGGTGAAAATAATCTTACTATAATCTTAAAGATTATAGTAAAATTCTCAAGTGGAGTACTTGAGGAGTGGATGTAGATGTTGGGTTTGAAATGAACCACCATAAAAATCTTGAGCTTTTATGTGTGTAATTTCTTCTTTCAGTTATTTTTATTTTCTATATATTTAAATTACTGTATTTTCAGCATATCTATATTTAAGTTCTACATATATACTTAGTAATCCAAAATTTTTTTGAAAAACCTAATTCACCCCCCTCTTAAATTATTCTTCTGGGCAATAAGTGGTATCAGAGCAGGTGCTCTTATATTATTTATTATTTTAGAGTAATCGATCAAGATGGCAATCTAATTAAATATCTTTCTAATGAAAGGACAGTCCATAAATAGGCCATCTTTATTTAATGGTTCTAACTATACATATTGGAAGGCACGCATGCGCATATTCATTCAAGTACTTAATTATGATCTATGGAGTGTCATAATCAATAGACCACACACACCTATAATTAGCATTGAAGGTAATATAATTTCTAAATCTGAAAGAGATTGGGATGAAAATGATAAGAAGTTGGTCCAATTGAATGCTAAAGCAATGAATGTACTTTATTATTTACTTGATGCCAATGAATTTAATCAGATTTCTACTTGTATTTCAGTCAAAAAATATGGGATAGATTTGAGGTTACCCATGAGGGTACCAATCAAGTAAAGAAATTCAAAATAAATATGCTAGTACATAGTATGAACTTTTTAAAATAGAATCAACTGAAAATATTATCAAAATTTTTACATAATTTACTGATATTATAAATGAACTCAAAAGTTTAGAAAAATCATATACTAACAATAAACTTATGAGAAAAATTTTTAGATCTCTTCCTCCAACTTGGGAGGCGAAGGTGATGACTATACAAGGAGTTAAGGATCTCAACATCTTACCCCTTGAAGAGCTTCTTATTTCTTTCATGACACATGAGTTAACCATAAAGTAAAACTTGGAAGATGAAGTTAAGAAAAAGAAGATCGTGGCCCTTAAGTTAGTAGCAAAGAAAGAAGATGAAGAAAGTGAAGATTCTATGGAAGGAGATGATGATGAAGAGATGGCTCTTCTAATCAAAAAATTTAGAAGGTTCATAAGGAAGAAAGACCAAACTTCAAGAGAATATTCTTCTCCAAAGGTGAAGTTAGTAAAGATCGAAAGAAAGACAAAGATAAGGAGCAGCCTACATATTTTGAATATAAGAAATTGGATTATTTCAGGATAGACTGCCCCCAATTGAAGAAATCCTCTAAGAAAATAAAGAAGAAAATAATGATGGTAATATGGAGTGATAGTAAAGATTCAAGTTCAGATGAAGAGGGATAAGAAATAGTCAATTTATATCTCATGGCTCAAAAGGATGAGGCAACACTGGACACTCAATCAAAATTTTTATTTGATGAGTTGCAAAAAGTATTTTATGAATTGTATGATGATCTGAAAAAGTTAACCTTGAAAAATAAAAATTTGAAATCAATCAATCAAAATCTAATCAAGAAAAAGAAAAAAATATTAAGAGAAAATGATATTATTTCTGCAGAAAACTAGAACCTAAAGAAAGAACTTAAAAAATATAAATCTATAGTTGATAAGTTTACATTAAGTTCTAAAAAACTATAATTATTGCTTAATAATCAAAAGCTATCTTCGACAAAATAGGAATTGATTTTAGAACTCAAAAGAAACAAAAATTTCTAAAGAATTTCTTTGTAAATGATCCATCTTCGACTTCACAAAAACCTATCTATTTTTATTATGAAAAAAATAGACATAAATCCTATGTTTGTAATTTCAAAAAAATAAAAAATAGTCTAAACATTAAAACGATATGGATTTCCAAAGGAACCATGGTTACTAATCCTAAACGACCCAAGATGACTTGGATACCAAAAATTTTCATTTAATTTTTGATTGCAGGTGTGTCTTACAGCCGATAGAAAGAAAAAAAATGGTATCTAAATAATGACTGCTCAAGACACATGACGAATGAAAAAAATATTTCATCATCCTTGAAGCTAAAGAAGGAGGAATAGTGATCTTTGGTGATAATGGCAAAGGACACATCATCAAAAGTGATAAAATATATATCACTCCTATATTTTTAGATAATGTACTATTAATAGATGGATTAAAGCATAATTTATTAAGTATTAGTCAACTTTATGATAAAAGATTTAAAGTTATTTTTGAATCACTCATGTGCATTATCACTAGTCCTATTGATAATAGCATAGCTCTTATTAGACATAGGCATATAAACGTATACTTAGTAGATTTAGATTATTCTTCCAACAAAAGAAGTCAATGTTTAATTGCAATGAATGCTAAGACCAATGAAAATAGTTGGCCATGGCATCATAGACTATGACATGCTACATGGATTTGATTTCTAAACTAATCAAAAGGGATCTTGTAAAAGATTTGCCAAAACTTAATTTTGAGAAAAATAAAATATGTGATGCATGTCAATTAGAAAACAAACTAGAAGTTCTTTCAAATCAAAAAATATTGTTTCAATTTCTAGACCTCTTGAACTATTTTACATGAATTTATTTGGACCAACTAGGACCACAAGCCTAGGTGGTAAGAAATATGGACTTATAATTATAGATATTTTTTTAAGATTTACTTGGATTCTATTTTTAACACAAAAGGATGAAGCATTTTCTGCATTTACTAAATTTTTCAAGAAGATTTTAAATGAAAAGAACTTCTTTATTGTTTGTATTAGAAGTGATCATAGAACAAAATTTGAAAATCAATATTTTAAAACTTTTTATAATGAAATAAAAATTGAATATAATTTTTTTGCTCCTAAAATATCTCAATAAAATAGGGTAGTTGAAAGAAAAAATAGAACCTTAGAAAAAATGACCCGAATCATGTTATGTGAAAGCCATCTCCTAAGATATTTTTAGGCTGAAGCTATCAATACAGCATGTTATGTTTTAAATAGAGTATTAATAAGGTCGATATTAAGAAAATCTCTTATAAACTATGAAAAAATAGAAAATCAAATATTAGCTACTTTCATATTTTTGATTGCAAATGCTTTGTTCTAAATAATGGTAATGATAACTTGAGCAAATTTGATGCTAAATCTGATGAAGAAATTTTCTTAGTGTATTCCCCTTCTAGTAAAGCATATAGAGTCTTTAACAAACGTACATTAGTTATTGAAGAGTCTATACATGTGGTATTTGATGAAACTAATAACTTATCTTCTAGAAAAGAGAATATAGCTAATGATAATGCAGGAATAATTAAGAAAAAAGTAAAAAAATTACACTCAAAGAATCAACAACTCAAGATAACAAAGAAAAGAAGAAAGCTGAACTTAAAGATGAAAATTCTGATGATACTCAAACTCAAAGTCTACCAAAGAAATGGAGGTATGCCCTTGGTCACCCCAAAGATTAAATTATTGATGATCCATTATAAGAGGTAAGAACTTGTACCTCTTTGAGAAATATTAATAACTATTTAGCATTTATATCTTAAATTGAACCAACAACTATAAAAGAAGCTAAAAATGATCCAAATTGAATAAATACAATGCATGAAGAATTAAATTAATTTAAAAGAAATAAAGTTTGAAGCCTAGTTGATGTGCCAAGTGACCATCCAGTAATTAGAACCAAATGGATATTTAGAAACAAGCTAGATGAAAATGAAATAATTACTAGAAATAAAGCTAGATTAGTAGCTAAAGAGTATAATCAAGAAGAAGGTATTGATTTTGATGAAATCTTTGCTCCAGTAGCTAGATTAGAAGCAATTAGGCTACTACTTGCATTTACATGCTTTATGAATTTTAAATTATACCAAATGGATGTTAAGAGTGCATTTTTAAATGGATGCATAGCTAAAGAAGTATATGTAGAACAACCATCTGGATTTGAAAGTCATAAATATCCTAATCATGTCTACAAATTGCATAAGGCACTCTATGATTTAAAACAAGCTCCTAGAGTATGGTATGAAAGACTAAGCAAATTTTTAATTGATAATAAATTTTCTAGAGAAAATATTGATAAACTTTATTTCTAAAGAAGAAAAATAAGAACTTATTGGTAGTACAAATTTATGTAGATATTATCTTCGGTGCTACTAATGAAAGTCTTTGCCAAGAGTTTGCCAAGTTTATGCAGAAAGAGTTCGAGATGAGCATGATGGATGAACTGAACTTCTTTCTTGGACTCTAGATCAAGCAAAATGAAGAGGGTATCTTCATCAACCAAATAAAAATCTCCAAAAAAAAAATCTTGAAAAAGTTTAGAATGGAGAACTCAAAACCAATTGGCGCACCTATAAGCCCTTCTTGCAAACTTGATAAGGATGAAAAGGATAAGAAAATTGATACTAAATTATATAGAGGTATGGTAGGATCATTGCTCTATCTTACTGCAAGTAGATCTGACATTATGTTTAATATTTGTATGTATGCTAGATATTAATCTGGTCCTAGAGAATCTCATGCTTTAGCTGTTAAAAGAATATTTAAATATTTGTCTGGAATGCTTAATGCTGAACTTTAGTATGATAAACTATCATCTTTAGAATTAATTAGATATACTAATTTTGATTTTGCTGGATGTAAATTGGATAGAAAAAGTACTAGTGGTACTTATCAATTTTTAGAAGTTAATCTAATTTCATGTTTAGCAAAAAATAATACTCAGTAACATTATCTACAGTTGAAGTTGAATATATTGCTGCTGAAAATTGTTGTGCTCAAATTTTATGGATAAAATAATAATTTAAGGATTTGACATAAAACTTAATTAAATTTTAATAAGATGTGATAATACTAGTGCAATCAATTTAACTAAAAATTTAATTCAACACTCAAGATCCAAATACATTAAAATAAGATATCATTTTATAAGAGATCATGTGCAAAATAATGATGTGATGCTTGAGTTTGTCAGTACAGATAAGCAATTAGCAGATATCTTCACTAAATTCCTTAATAAAAAGAGATTTAGCATCATTAGGAGAGAACTAGGAATGTGCCATCACTCAGATTAAGGCCAAAATTAGACTCTCTTGATCCAATGGTTCCCATATGTATTGAAAGTCTCTCTACTACTCTCTAAGAATCCTATCTAGTGAATTTGCTCATTAATTTAAATCATGTTCTCTCTCTAAACTTTCATAAAGATCTTATATTTTATAAGACTATTGATTTATCAGATTCAATTCTTAACTATTTCTCAATTAGATGTACATATTCTTCTTTTATAAAAATTCAAAATTTCATACTACTTAACCTGAAGTCAACTCATGATCGACTCTTGCTGGAGTCAACTCATGAAAATCTAGAGTCGACTCATCGTCGGAAACCTAGTCTTTAAACCCGAGTCCTCTCCTTCTCATCTCACTTCGCCCTCTCACTATTGAACCCTAGACCCCTTCCAAAGCCATGAAGGACCCTCCACTGATACCTCCACCTATTCTCTTCCTGATTTTTCTTAGATTCATCCTTCACCCATACGAAATGGGGCTTGGAAGAAAAATTTGTGTTGTCCAAAGAAAACTACAGCCGATTAAGCAGCATGAATCTTCAAGCGACAATGATTCCGACTACAATGAAGGTAATCCTATTCCCCAGTCACCTGCTCCTCCCTCTCCCTCTCCACTGGACTGACAAGTGACAACCAAAAGGAATGTGGATTTTTATTTCTTTGACCGGGAGGGATTGCAAATTAGTGGATGGATTCAAAACCAGCAATGAAAATATTTCCCCATCAACCAACTCACCTATCCTTGTTCAGTCAAAGAGTTCTATAGATGCATGACTAAGGGTGAGGATGATTTGAAGAGTACGATAAAGAGAGTCATCTTTCGCCTCACACCTAAAAGACTTCAACAGACTTAGGATCTACCCATAGAAGGATTAGCACCGCAGCACCCATTTGATAGGGATTTTGCTCTTAGGGTGATTTCTGGGCTGAGCAACATAGAAGGAATCATAAAATTAGAAATAAATAGTTTGTCTATTTGTTGCATGAATTATCTTCCCCAGGATCGATCGATTTGATCTAGTCCCGAATAGGGTAATTGAGATTATGGACTACATAGTTTGAGGTGAGTAGCTCAATCTTTCATTACTAATTTTTAGACAGATGAGGGATGGAGTAGACAGGATTAAAGCTTGTCTTTCTTATGGTATGGCCCTGATCTCGATCTTTAGAGAGGTTGGGATTGACTTTGAGAGTGAGCTTTCTTTACATTCGAGACATACAGACACATATGGAAAGAAAACACTCACCAGGATGGGCTATCAAAAGCTGAATGATAGATGGATCAAGAAAGCTTCTGGTAGGAGTAGCCTCCAACTCGAGATGGAGCCGGACCTAGTGAGATTGCAGATATTCCTCCGACACGGCCTTCAACTGAGTCAGCTGCAAACCCATTCACCACTCTCCTAGATCGATCTACTAGAGTTCATCCTCCACCAGCTTAGAGTGATGATGATCAGGCTACATGGATCATCCACTCTATTTTAGATAGACTGAGACCACAGATGGAGGGGATCCAGATTGAGATAGCGAGACTAGCATCTGAGGGGCATCTGACTCAGCTTATGGAGTAGAGAGAGGTCCAATATATCCCCAGATATGATCACATCACTCTTAGCTTCTATGGGATAGCTAATGGATATTTTGAGGATCCATGATCCACGAGGATTGACAGCAACAACGACCGTAGCAGCAGCATCAGTAGCAACAGGGTAGCAACAGCAGAGGTAGCAGCAACAATGACTGAGGCAGTAGTATTAGTATCAGCCATTGAAATAGTTGAGACAGAGCTAGACATTTTCTTTGTCCCATCTCTTGTTTCTGAGCCTCCTCCCAGTGCACCCGATCAGCTACCTACCATACAACCTCCTCCTAGACCCCTTAGGACATATTTTTGAGCTAGAGGACCATCCACTCGCATCAAGAGCAGAAGAGTGACTAGAGCCAACTCCTCCATCATACTAGATGTCCCATCTGACTGATCTATTTGGACCTAGGTTATCTTATATAGGTCTTAGTCTATATCTATATGATGTATTAGGACTTAGTCATGGTATTAGGATTTAGACATGACATGTTGTTATCCATATCATCTTATTGATACTTTATCTTAGGATCTTGTTTATGTTGTATGGAAGTACTTGTATTGCTTGAGTATCTTTTTGTATGCAATACATATCCCTATGAACTATGTATCTCTTTTTATATATGTATGGATGTTTTCTTTTATATCCTTTTTTTTTATTTCTTGCGATTCATTCTTTGATGATGATAAAAAAGGAGAGAAAAATATAAGTATAAAGAAAGGAGGAGCACATAAAAATGAAGGAGAAAAATATAAGCATAAAAAAAAGGAAGCATATAAAAATGAAGGAGAAAGATATAAGCATAAAGAAAGAAAAAGTATACAAATAAAAGTACTCAAGAAAAATGAAATAAATGCAACATGGCACACTAATGGCATATTAATGCTGAAAATGAGACACATACCTCAGCATTCTGAAAATATGGCACATTAATGATATTAATGGTACGTACCGTAAAACTCTAAAATTTCTTAATTGATGGCATATTTTACTTTTAACAAATAAAAAAAGGGAGAATCCTTGAAATCAAATTAATAAATCACTACAAAATGGATGAACTTCTATATAATCTAAATTTACATTAATTATACATATGGAATGCTACTTTCTTCACTCTTAATGCTTTTTGAATTTGCAAATGTTATGCATGAACTCAAAGATTTTGTCACTATCAAAAAGGGGGAGAATATTGATCTTAGATATGATTTTGATGAATAACAAAATATTTGAGTTGATTTTTGGTACTAATAACTTGGTTGGAATGTTTAAGACAAAGTTCAAGAAGAATAGAAATTTATTTCAATGATGCTCCATGTTTGATTGAAAGAACCAAGAAAAAGGAATAAAAAAAGATCAAGCCAAATAATTTTAAAGAGTATTAAGTCATGAACCAACTCAAAGAATGTTTAAAGATGAATTTGGCACAATTTCAGCATTTGACATTGATCAGGAGTCGACTTCATATTTGTAGGAGCTGACTCACGAGCTCAGACAAACACCAGACTCAAAATAGAAGACTTTAGTATGAATCCTATCGTAGGAGTCGACCAGGAGTCGACTTATGGAGGAGTCGACTCACGAAAAGCATGAGCCGACTCATGCCTCAAAAAAGAGATTAGTCCAAGAATAGAATGCTGAATTTTTCATCTGCAATTGAAGTCAACTCATGAAGTCCAGGAGTCAACTCCGATATGTAGAACTAGCACGGGACAGAAATATAGAGATTCAAAATTTTTCATCCTGCAGCTAGAGTCGACTCAAGACTTTGGAGAGTCGACTCCCGAGTTTCTAACAGCCCCAATGGCTAATTTTCAAAACTATCCAAATTTTATTTCAGATGCTCTAAATGGCTTTTTCTGATGTTCCAATGGCTATAAATTCATTTTTGGAGTTTCTAACTTGGATTAGAAGACTTCTAAGACTGGATTAAGGCCTAAAAACTTAAGATATAAAAGCAAAAAAATAAAAAATATCAGCAACTTTTTAAAATCTATGTGCAGTCCAAATAGTGAGCCTTAAAAAGCCTTTATTGTTGTTCACCACTCAACCAGCTATGCAATCAAGGTATTCTCAAGTGAAGGAAGGAAGCATTCATTGCTAAAGCCCTCCAACAACTCATCTTGTGCATCAAAGCCTCAAATCTGCTCTTCAAAAGAAGTTTGCTTTTGTTTTAAATTTTTAAATCCTAAAATCTTTGTATTTCAAGTTTCAAAGGACTGAAACTTGGGGGATAGGCTCATCCAAGCCTTGAATTGGATTTATACAAGCCTAGGAGTGGCTTGGGATTAGATTTTGGTTGGTTAGCCTACAAAACCAACTAGATTTAGATTATGAATTCGGTGAAAATAATCTTGCTGTAATGTTGGAGATTATAGTAAAATTCTCAAGTGGAGTACTTGAGAAGTAGACATAGATGTTGGGTTTAACACGAAACCACTATAAAAAGCTTAAGCTTTTATAAGTGTGATTTTTTCTTTCAGTTACTTTTATTTTCTGCATATCTAAATTACTGCATTTCTAGCATATCTATATTTAAGTTCTGCACATACATTTAGCAATCCAAAAATTTTTTGAAAAATCTAATTCATCCCCCCTCCTCTTGGTTGTTCTTCTGGGCAACACTCTTCATGTCCAATTTGATGACGAAGGCCTCCTCATGGTCAAGGCCTAGGGATGGCCTATCCCGACCATGGGAACTCTTAGCACTAACTTTTTTCAGAGTCACCCTATGCCTATCGATCGGGTGAAGAAGAGTTGCTCTCTTCAGAGCTGCTAACTACCTTAAACTTGGTAAGAGCCATATATTTGAAGGAGAGTAGAACAAAATCTAAGAGCGTACTGGATAAAAAATAGTAAGAAGAGGACCAACCAAGGGAGATCTTCTTATCGAGATTTCAATTGAAGAAAAATCAGAAGTCACACTGGTTCAGGGGAGAAAATTATGCACTTGCTTTCTTCTCTACAACAATGATGGAAGAATGAAAGCCAAAATTGAGCACTCGTTTAAATACAAAGCTCTAACGGCCTTGATTCTCTACCTTCTACCATTTGATGGCATGGAGTTTGCCACCAGGTGGAATGTCGAAGGTCGAAAAGATCCATCAAGAACTGCCATCTTTTGAAATTGTGTCACCTCAGATCGCACCTAACATCATGCCAAAAGGACATGGCAGTTATACTTCGGATAGCGTACCCCCTCGTACACCGTGTCTAGTATTAAATGTAGCGTCTGACAATGCATGAATGTATTTCAGGCCATTATAGTTCTACAGGAGATCAAATCCCACAACATATGACCTCCTTACACTTCAGTTAGAGCCTCATCCCAGAGACAATCTGATGCGTAACATTGATATGTTCTCGAAGTTCTTCGTTCACATCGATGAAACTTGATATCTCAGGGAAAAGCCAAAGAATTACTTCGTGAACCCATTTTGACAGGCATATCCGAACATAAGGTAAATATAAAAAGCCCAATTTATTTATCTATTTACTTATATTAGCAGGTGCCCGAAGAGAGCATCGGATACACAAAAAGAAGAAAAGGAGAAAAAAGAATGGAGTCTTGATCCTCGTCAGAGGAAAACACATCGACCTCTTCGTCACTAGTGCCAGGGCAAAGGCACTACAGTTTCAGTTGCGGGAGCATCTTCTGCAGGCGGACCTTGTAGTTCTTGAAACCTTGGATGAAGGCAGTGACCAAGGTGACAACCACCTTTTCTCTAAACTGCATCGAAGATTTGAACTCTTCATGCAGCATTTTCGAAATTCGGCTGGGATCCATAAGAAGGAGCTGGAGGAGCTGTCAACTCTAAATTTCTAGATGATCAAAGTTACCACCATCCCATATGCCAATATATTGTTGTTTCTGCTGATTGCTTGCTACATGGGCTTCATCATCATTGATGGTGGTTGATTGACCTTCTATTGACTAGATTGTACATCACACAGACATTCCAATTAGAAATATTGTCTAACTTTTTTGACTTTAGGAAGAACACTTGGGAGAGAATGTGATGCAGAAGGCAAATCTTCATGCTCAGCTCACTGTTGTTTACCTTTTCTTGGCCATTATGGTCTTTCATGCCTGGAATTTTCTCAAGCCCTTCCTTTTTGTTCTCTAGTCTACTAGAGATTTCTCCTTTGGAGGGCATCTTCAACATCTCTCCTAATTTCATAAAATCAAAAGAAATTTGAATACCCATGGCAATTGAAGATTTTTCTTCTATTGAACTTGAATTTTGCATAAAATTCTTTAGCTAACTTGAGGAAGATGGGTTCCTTGAGGGTGGTTAGGTATTCGCACCCTTAACTATTGATATAGTCCCCGATTGGGAAGTTCACTTAATCTAAGATCAATGTTTCTTCCAGTAGTAACTATTTTGTTTGAAATAGAGCACTTACCAGAAGAAATTTTTCTTTCATTGATTGTCCAGTCTTGCACTTTCATTTCAAAAATCCTTTTTTTTTTCTTTTTCTTTATGTTTCGGCATCCTGCTTCCTTTGTCCATGTGAGCTTGGAGTCCATGGAGCCTTGGGTGAACTTAAAGTTTGATGGATTTGATCTTCTAAGGCTCTTGGAGAAGGAAAAGTTTAGATTTGAGGATGAAAAGAAAGCTTAGGAGTTGGCTCTAAAAAGAGTACTTAGGAATTTAAAAGAGTCTGCTCAAATCTATTGATGCCCTAAATTAGGAGATTTCTCCTACACACTAGCAGTTGCTCCTTTTCTGATTAGCCAAATTGAGAGTATGCTCTAATTCACAAGAGTCAACTCTAGGTCCTCCTATAGTCTTTAAAAGGTGCCTCCTCTTTTTGAGGAGCCGGCACCACATCCCTTAAATTAACCCAGTGAACTTTCTATAGCAAGAGTCGTCTGCTCTTCTCCAAGAGTTGGCTCCTCTAAATAAAAACTCAAAGATTAATCCAAAAGATAGCTCTGACTATTAGAGGTTAGGTATTGAGCTCTTAAGTCTCTATGAATTCTAGGGATTTTTTCTAATTTTCAGTGGTTCTCTAAGCTAGCAAGTCAAATAACCCTATTTCTCTTATAATAGCAAAAAATCTTTTTTCATTCGGTATTGTAGTGAAAATATCAGTCAATTGATTTTCAGTATAAATAAATTTAATTAACAATTATGTCACATTTTTATATATGATCTTTTATAAAGTGATATCTTATTTCAATATAATTTATTCTTGAGTGCTGAATTAAATTCTTAATTAGATTATGACACCTGTATTACCATATTTTATAGGAAGTTGACTTAGTTTCAATCCATAGTATTCAAGTTGTCATTTAATATAGAGAATTTTAGCGTGACGATTTCTAGCAACTATATATTCTACCTCAGCTTTGGATAAAGCTATCAAATTTGCTTTTTATTAAACTAAGAAATTAAGTTTCACCTTAAAAATTATTAAGTTTTACAAGTACATTTCGTTCTACTTTACAACCCATAAGACCAGCATCTGAATGATCAGTTAAATTAAGGATGAATTCTTTAGAATATCATAATCCTAAGTTTTATACTAATTAAATATTTTAATATTTTTTTTATAATAATTAAATATTATTTTTTAGAGTTAGATTGAAATCTAGCAAATAAACATGCACTTAATAAAATATTAGGTCTACTCGTAGTTAGGTACAATGACACTCCTATCATATCTCTATATATATCTTAAGATCCACAAATTTACCTCCTTCATTCTTGTCCAACTTAGTTGGGGGGCTTATAGTTATGTTCATTGGCTTTGTTTTATTCATATCAAACTCTTTGATTAACTCCTTTGTATACTTGGTTTGAGTGATAAAGATTTTATCTGCTATTTGCTTATTTATAGAAGAAGTTCAGCTCATTCATTATACTCATTTTAAATTCTCCTTACATAGTCGCAACAAATTCTTGATATCGAAAGTCATTAGTAGTATCAAAAATAATATCATCAACATAAATCTATGCTATAAATATATCATTAGCTATTCTCTTAATAAATAAGATGGTATCTACCTATGGGATGCTCCAAAACATAAAATCAAATGTAATATTTAGGCTCTAAAACATCATCCAAAACTCATCCACATCATCGAACCTTGAGTCTTTCAATGAAAAAAATTGCCATCAAAGCTTGCTGATGGCAAGCTTTTGCTGTCGGACCTTTCGTTTCAAAAGTTCCACTTTTTTGAAGGTATTGCCATTTGGACTCCGCCACATGGTTGCTCTTATTATCATTCCACATTCTGGACTTCATCACCCTTTTTAGCTACCTACAATAGCATGGAATGACCGAACAACTGCTTGATGTCTAGGGAGTAGTGTTTTGTCATCTGGGAGTTTGGACTGCAGCATTCTTGGATCCTCTTCATGGAATATGGCTGCCATTAGATGACCGTTTCAGCCATATTATTCTAATTGCACAAGAATTTTAAATTTAAATTTGGATAACTCAATCATGTTCTTGAGGACAGCCATAGATCCACAGTCACTCACCTAGGAAAATTTGGTTTGAGGGTGTTGGGGTCTAGAATCGGATTGAGAATGGATGACTCTCTTTCCAACTGTTTGGTTGGAAAGAGTTTCATTTCGATTCTAATTTCGGAATGGAAGGGATATAGCCCAATCTATTTAAAACTCAATCTCTATTATCTCTTAAGGATTCAAATTTTCATTCCAACTTCAATTTTGATTCTAATTTCAGTCATGAATCAAATGCTTTGGAAGATTATGTCTTTCGATTCCGATTCCAATGTATTTTGATTCCTATTTTGATTTCAATTATGACCATGAACCAAACGTCAATGTGCACTCCACTTCAAAACTTTGAGTGATAGGAGTTCCAGCAAAGCTACACTAATATGAAAGGAGTGACCAAGCTCCTCTTTATTAGAGGCACCCCCAAGTTGGGTGGGCTGTTCTAGGCCCATCTCCCCCTTTCTTCTACTTATGCTCCATTTTTTTTTCATTCATGCATTAGAATAGTACCTACTTTTAACTATTTGAAACCCGGTATCTTGAGTCATGGTAGTTTTATCTCTTTATACATGCAACATTAATTTGCTATTCCTCATATATTCTCTTTTTTCAATTATCTATTGAAATGTACATCGTAGCGGCCAACGGTTGATTTTGGTCTGTTCAACTCCAAGGTGCTATCCAATTCACATGATAATTGAATTTGCTAAAAGTCTTGAAGATTCTCTAATCTAGAACAAACCTAAAAATGCTATTCTAGGCGGATAGTAGCATTCCTTGAAAAATGGAAAGGTTCCTTCTTACTCCTAAAGCTCTCTGAAGATAAAGAATGAACGAATTTTTTAAATAATATAAGAAAAATTTTAATTATTTGAAAAATAATTTCACTAAGCATACAATCTTCGAAAGATTAAAATTTGAAAATAATAAAATAAAAAAAAATACTAAATATATTAAATTTGAAAACAATTTCACTAAGTATACTAAATCTATCTGTCTTTCAATTTCCCAATGTGACCAAAATTTGAAAACAATTAATGTACTTTGAAATGTTTAAGCCAAATCTTCTTGATCAACAAAGGATTATCCCCTTCACCATGAAAAATACCATATCCTAAAGCTTCATCAGTTCCTCTACTTAAGGTCTCTTATGTATCACCTGAAACAGCATCTGCCGATTGGAGCCTACCACCTCTATCTATCTTTTCTTTCTTTTTTTTTTTTTTTTTTTTAAGTAAAAAATGAGGAAAATAAGAAGCTTCCTTCGTTGATATATATATTATGATAATAATTATAGTACAACGTAGGTTAAATAAGTAAGTACGAGTCATTGAAGTATCCTGGGAATCCGGGGTTTCTTGCACTCTTCTCACTTTGGGCTAGATGGTAAAAAATAGTATAAAGACTAACAAGAGGGTGTTGGGATTTGTGTGTCACGTCATCCGATGTCGATCGAGTGGAAAAAGGACTAAGTATAGTAAAGTATCCTAAATGGACACTTGTCAGGAGTCATCATAACCTTTTGAAATATATTATATTTAATATTGAAATCCGGCAATGCGTGGATTCGGTTGCACAGGTTTTTTTTTTTTTGACAAATTGGCGGCAGCAACCATTTTTGAAGGCTCAGAAGGAACTTTAGTCGGAGCGAAGTACCGAATAGAATTGATTAAATTCTATTTTCTTTGAGTTTTTTGCCCAGTCACTAATAAGAAAAGTGATCGTCCGAACAATCTTCTAATAGCTATAAGCTTCTGAGCAAAATAGTCTATGATTCTTTTCTTTCCAAAGGGTCCACAAGATCACTGACATGAACACATCGAAGACTTTAGGCTTAGAGATTTTTTTATGTTTAGCTCTCCACCCATGCCACAGATCATTAATGTCATGTGGGAGATCGAAAATATGGCATTTGTGAAGCATCAGGTTCCAAACCTTAGATGAAAAGCTGCATGGAAGCATTATGTGGTCCATATTTTCACTAGTAGAGTGACAGAGGGTGCATCTGCTTGGCCTAGCATAGCCTTTCTTTTCTAAAATATCAGCCATTAAAATCTTACGATGGTAGCAAAGCCAATTGTAGAGCTTGCATTTTTGTGGAATTGGCAGTCTCCAGATGATTTTTCTCAAATGAGAAATTATGCTATCATGCATCAAAAGTAATAGCAAGTCAAAACTATATAGGTCCAAGATCTCTTATCTTCCTGGTCTGTTGGTTGAATTATCAACAGAAATGAGACGACTCTCTCAAATTTTTCTAAGCTATTTGTAGCAATGGATTTCTAAAGTGAAGGAATCAATCTTGCTTGTTAAGGAAGTTCACAACAGTATAGTTTTTATCTAAGCAAAGTAAATGTAGAGAAGGAAAGCATGATCGAAGATTTATATCAGAGATCCAACAATCAGCTCAAAATGATGTAAGATTTTCTTTTCCAACCTTTGCAGAGGAGAGAGCTAACATGTTGTTACTGAGGTCCAATGTATTTCTCTAGAAAACTGATATTTTCTGTTGCAGGTATCAGTAAGTGATTAAGGTAAAGCCTTTCAAATAATATCAGTTGGTAATGAGCTCTTTCAGATGCTGAAATTATCTGAGTAAAATCCGTCCCACCATCTGAAAAGTAAAACGGTGTTGAAGACTTTGAGATTAATGATTCCTAAACCTTCCAAGGTTTTTGATCGACAAACTTGAGACTAGCTTGCCAAGATTTTAAAATTTAAATATAGTTTGTCTCCATTCTAGAGGAAATTATGATAAATTGTATCAATTTTCTTAATGATAGCTTCGAGCAAAGGTGTGACTGACCTCCAGTAAGAAGGAATAGCCCTTCAAATTGAGTTAAGTAATGTGAGTCGGCCAGCAATCGATAGAATTCTCTTTTTTCCATCTGGCAAGTTTTCTATTGATCTTTTCAACCAGGAAGCTCCACTGTATTGAACGTATTGTCTTGTTATCAAGCGGTATTACCAAATATTCTTGTAGCCTAGAATGGCCATGCAGCCGAGGGATTTCTTCTTGTTCAATCCTAGTCCCACTAGTTGTGATTTAGAGAAATTAATTTTTAATTCGGTTGAGATGTCGAAGGTGTATAGAATAAATTTGATGATATTGAGTTGAGCACTACATGCGTTGGAGAAAATCACGATGTCATCTACATACAAGATGGAATGTAGGCTGCTTGAGGAGTTTTGAGGTCCGACAAGGTCCAAGAGTGTCTCAATAGCTGCTCGCTTCATCATTTGAGGAAGGATATCTGCAACCAACATAAATAGGAGGGGAGAGATGACAAGTGCAAATTTGGAGTACGTGAGGATCTTGGATATCTAGCTAATGAACTTTAAGCTAAATTTCTGTTTTTGAAACAGTTTGAATAAGATCTCCCACGAGATGTTATCAAAAGTCTTTTCGAAGTCAATTTTAAACAAGATACCTTTTTTATCGTATATCTCCTCAATAAGATTTTTCTTTATATGGTTACTGGCCATAATGTGGAAGTATCTAGTGTTTTTATCGCCTTCTTTGATCCATTGACCTCTTGATCTCTGTTTTTAGTATCTCTCTTCTTGAACTGAGATATCCTCAAGTTGAGTTTTAAGGTGTATTCTTTGCAATCTTTCCTCAAGGGTGAGCCCGATTTCTTCTTCATCTTTGTCGAGATCTTTGATTCTGATTGTTAGTTCTTTTTTTCTTCTGAAGATGTTCGCCATGGTTAACTTGCTCCAACATCGAAAAGTTTTCCTAAGCCGCCTGAGCTTAGTGACAAGGATAGAGCAAGGATTTAAGGTCTGAGTGCTTTCAACCTAGGATGAATTGATTATGCGCTCCATATCCAGATAACTGTACCAAAAGTTTTTGAGTCTAAAGATCTTAGCTTTGGCTATGGAAGAGGTGACAAGAGGAGAGGAGGAGATCTTAAGGGGCACATGGTCGGAAGTAGTGCGTGCCAAGGCGGAGCGGTTAGTGAGAGGGAAGTAGATGTGCCACAGCAAATCGACGAAGCTTCCGTCGAGTATGGCCAAGCTTGGTGTTTTCCTAAAATTCGTCTAAGTGTATCTTCTTTGGCTCAAGTTAATTTCGATCACTTCCAGGTCATTAAGAAGATGATTGAAAGCAATTCAGGAGTTGGAGCAAATTGTATTTCCTTGCCTATCCTCAAGATGTCTGGTTACATTAAAGTCTCCCAAGATGAGCCAAGGTATCTAAATTCTTTGTTTGAGATCCTTGAGTTTAGAGAAGAATAAAAGACGATCCTCATGGTTGGAGGGACCATAGGTGTTAGTGATCATCCATTGACTGTTAGTGTTAGGCTTCTAAAACTGAATGGTTAGAGTAAACCGATCTTGTGAAAATAGAAACCATAGTAGGGTGTACTTATCCGGCATGTGATGATTCCACCAACTGAGCCCTCCGCTTCCTTAATATCCTATTGGTCGAAGAATCTCCTACAAGATAATTTTAACAATTTCTCATTGAAGTGTGAAAGTTTTGTTTCTTGAAAGTAGGCTATATTGCATTTAGAAAGCTGGATCGTATCTTTGATTAGGTGTCTCTTTGATGGACGCCCCTGTCCTCTCACATTCTAGCATAAGATTATCATTTTTTGTGATAAAAGTAACGGGCCCTTCTTTATATCTTGCATTAGCTGAGAAGGTGGGGAACATACTTCTCGGTAAGCTAAGAGTATAAAAAGTGGGGATCCATCTATCAATCTTAAGAGAAGGTGAGCTAAAAGTTGGATATGAGGACATACAAGTTGGGGTTTAGTTTGCAGAATAACCCACTATTTTTCCAAAAAGGTGGATGTATCATTGTCTTAATCAAGCTGCACTAGGCAGCAACTCATTCCATGATTTGCCACATTGATTCTGCTCAATAGTTTTGTGGTGTTGTGAGGGTGAAGTGGTGGACGATGATGAATGCTGAAACGGGTGTTAAGTTGAGGTGTTCGTCGGGAGCAAAGAAAAGGTTATGATGAGCAGGAAGGATGGTGGAACTTCCTCTTGGAGCATGCATGGTTCCAAACTCCAATGCGGAGGGTATAAATTTTAAGAAAGCGAGTACTTCTCGGAGGATGGTGCGAGTGGATTTTTGTAGGTGATAGGAGGATACCATGGGGAGCAGATGAAGACGAAGTTGGATGGGGAAAGGAGATAGATTTTCTCACTCTAAGATTGCCGGAGCATCTCTCTGTAATAGCCATTTTGAAAATTGAAACTCCTAGAATGCCTAACCCACCACCTTTGCCAATTGGATAATCATTAAAAAAATCTTTAATTTATTTGTTCCAATGACATTTAATTACTTGTCATTTAAGAATATATTTCGTGTATGATTACAACCATGCCATTTAATTAAATGGCATTATACTAATTTAGTTTTGCATAATCATAAAATGGCCTTTCACTAATGAGAGTGTTTTTAGAGAGAGATTAGTTAAGCTCCTATCATTTTATTAGGAGAAAGAAGTACATATCAATGTTTTGAAAGCTAGCCTAGACGTTGAGTTATTTTAGTTTCTAGGTCATAGGTCAGTGAATAAGATGTTCCCAATTCTCACAACTTACTCCATGATTAAAGAAGACGTATATGTTTAAGCAACAAATAAGTACACTTCTTAAGTTTTTATTTTGAGAAAGAGAGAAAACGTAGCTTACAAATTTGCAACTAGAATTTAAATGGAACCTACAACATAAACCAAATTGGAAAAAAAAAAAAAAAAGGATCAATGGTAGGTGAATACTTAGGAAATTGAGGTCAGGTCACCTAGATTTTTAGGAAGTCTGAGGGTCTGTTTGGCCAAGCTTTTAGGAAGAAAGAAGCTACTTATTTTTAAAAAATAAGATATTTAGCCAAACTTATTTTTAAAAATAATCTGCTTCGAGTGGTAGCAGAAGCAATTTTTCTACTGTGGAAAGAAAACAAAAAATTGGAGCTTCTCCTTGAAAATAGAAGTAGAAATAAAAAAATTAATTTTTTAAGACATAAATATCTTTATTCAAAATTATTATTTACTATAACTATCTTTATTTATTTTCACCTAACCCTTCCATTATGCTCACACTACCTAACATCCTCATTATTTTTTATATTTTAATTAAAAAAATAAAAAAATAATTAAAATTAATCATAATAAATATTTAAAAATATTTATCTATTTAACTAATATTAATTATAAAGTAAATCTATACATATTTTTTTCATAATTTGATAGTCAAAAGTTTTTTTTAAAAAAAATTTATCAATCACAAACTACTTCTCAAATACTGATAAAAGTGCTTATCAAATGATTTTACCAAATACAAACTACTTCTCTCTCACAGCACTTTTTCTAAAATTTTATTTAAAAAAATTATTTTAAAATAAGTTAATTTTCATAGCTTGGCTAAATAGGATCTAAGTCTAGAATTCACCTGATCAACGTAAGCTTATAAGTCATTGGTGATTAGGTCGACCTAGGGTCTTAAAACTTTATTGATAGCCAAATTGAGTAGCTTGGGAGCAATCAATAATGAAAGAAATTTAATAATTGCTTTGTTAAAGAAGATTCATAATACAAACTTGATATTTTATAAAGCTTCTTATACAGTAACATAGCCTACTACCACTATGAGAAAAGGGGTCAAAGGGTGGTGTCTTTTTTTTAAAAATCATTTGGTGGCACAAATGTGCGCCGCTAATTTCCGCACTACTGCTTTCAAAAGCATCACATACGTCTCAGTCATGTAAGCATGGAAAATAAAATTTTCAATGCAAGGCTATCACATCACCTTTAATTTCTTGACCAATGCTTTTAAGCATTGCCGATTGATTGATGATGCTTTTTAAAAGCATCACAAAGTATCCATGGTTTGTAAATTATCGTGGTATAAAAAATGATTCTTTCATTAATCAGAGGCTAATTATATTTTTTGGAAGTATTGAAAGGTCTGCACCCATGGTAGGAACGACGACGATGCCTAATTTGTAATACTTTAAAATATCATCATGTTATGTGTTGGTACATAATCTGATTGACGTCGGATCGAGTTGGAGTCGAGAAAGATAAGATCGCCGTCGGTGACCTACAAAATAAAGTTTCATCCGGAGTCGATGGTGGTGACTCCGGTAGAACCCTCCGACGATCAAGTCAACTCTTCTGACTAACAAAAATGAACTGCTCAGAAAAGAGTTTCGCAAAATTTTGAGAAGAAGAAGAGAGCTTAGAGGAAACATATTTGGAGGGTCCCTTTTTATAGATGAAGCTTGATTGATAGTGACAGCTATATTGTCCAGTAGTGGGCCGCTCGGGGCCGCATGGGATTCGATATAGAAAGAAAGGTGTCGTCAGACTGATAGTGACAGCCATAATCATCCGATAGTGGACCGCTCGGAACCGCATGGAATTTACTATGGAGAGAGGAGCGTCGTCAAACTGATAAAGACCATTCATTGAGATTTAATAGTCGTGGTTTGGAGGAAGTAGGTGTTGGTTGGTGAAGAACTTCGACATATATCAATTTCAGAGGAGTTCGGACTCCGGAAGAAAATACATCTGGAGGAAATCATCCAGAAGGAATGCTAGCTGAAATATAAAAGTAATTTGCTGGAGGAATCCGACTGAAGGAGAAGTTCAGAAGGAGTTCGATCGAAGAAGAAGATCAGAAGGAGTTCGACTGCTAGAGGAGTTCGATTGGGGCTTGACCACTGAGGAGTTTGGTCGGCTAAGGTTTGACCACTGAAAGAGTTCGACTGAGGCTCAGCCACTAAGGAGTTTGGTCGGCTAAGGTTTGGCCATTAGAAGAGTTTGGCTGGCTGAAGGAGTTTGGCTAAGGTTTGATCACTGGAGGAGAATTTTTGATCGAAGCTCTTCCATGATTACTAGCTGCATTAGGCTAAGCACTAGGCTGGACTTCGATGGGAACGAGGTTTATCTCCAACAACAGTCCCCCCACTCCCGAGTTCGAAATTCGAAGGAAGGAAGTACCAAAAAGGCAACCATCGAAGTTCTCTTCAGGGCTCTGCACCAGTTCAGGTTGAAGCTCGGAGGAGATCTTATCTCCAACCAAGGTCGACGTTGAAGTTGAAGCTTGAGAAAAATCTTATCTCCAGCCGAGGTCGACGTTGAAGTTGAAGCTCAGAGGAGATCCTGTCTCCAGTCCAGGTCGATGTTGAAGTTGAAGTCTAGGAAAGATCTTATCTCCGATCGAGATCTAGGAAGATTTTATCTCCTGTTGACGTTGTGATCAAAGCTCATGGGAGATCTTATCTCCAGTCGAGATTGATGTTGAAGTTGAAGCTCGAAGGAGATCTTGTATTTAGTTGAGGTCCAGAAAGATCTTGTCTCCTATTGACGTTATGGTTGAAGCTCGTAGGAGATCTTGTCTCCAGTCGAGATTGACGTTGAAGTTAAAGCTCAAGGAAGATCTTATCTCCAGTCGAGATTCAAGAAGATCTTATCTCCTATTGACGTAGACATTGAAGCTCGAGACAGATCTTATCTCCAACTGAGATTGAAGAAGATCTTATCTCCTATTGACGTAGAAGCTTGAAGGAGATCTTATCTCCAGCCGAGGTTGAAGGAGATCTTATCTTCTATTGACGTAGACATTAAAACTTGGGAGAGATCTTATCTCTAGCCAAGGTTGAAGAAGATCTTATCTCCTGTTGACGTAGATGTTGAAGCTCGGAAAAGATCTTATCTCAGTCGAGGTTGAAGAAGATCTTATCTCCTATTGACGTTAGAACGTTGAAGAGGAAAGATCTTATCTCCAGTCGAGGTTGAAGGAGATCTTATCTCCTATTGACGTAGACGTTGAAGCTTGGGAAGAGATCTTATCTCTAGCCGAGGTTGAAGGAGATCTTATCTTCTATTGACGTAGATGTTGAGGCTCGGGGGTTATCTTATCTCCAACCAAGGTTGAAGAAGATCTTATCTCCTGTTGACGTAGATTGAAGCTAGATCTTATCTTCAGTTGAGGTTGAAGAAGATCTTATCTTCTGTTAACGTACACGTTGAAGCTCGAGAGAGATCTTATCTCCAGCTGAGGTTGAAGAAGATCTTATCTTTCTATTGAATAGAGACTCGGGAGAGATCTTATCTCCTATCGAGGTTCAAGAAGATCTTATCTCCTATTGACATAGACGTTGAAGCTCACGGGAGATCTTATCTTCAGTCGAGATTAAAAAGATCTTATCTCCTATTGACGTAGATGTTGAAGCTCGGGGGAGATCTTATCTCCAGCTAAGGTTGAAGGAGATCTTATCTTCTATTGACGTTGAAGCTCGGAGAAGATCTTATCTCCAATCGAGGTTGAAGAGATCTTATCTTCTATTGACGTAGATGTTGAAGCTTGGGGAAGATCTTATCTCCAACCGAGGTTGAAGGAGATCTTATCTCCTGTTGATGTAGACATTGAAGCTCGGAAAGAGATCTTATCTTCAGTCGAGGTTGAAAGAGATCTTATCTCCTATTGACGTAGAAGCTCGGAAGAGATCTTATCTCCAGTCGAGGTTGAAGAAGATCTTATCTCCTATTGACGTAGACGTTGAAGCTAGAGGAAGATCTTATCTCCTACCGAGGTTGAAGGAGATCTTATCTCCTGTTGATGTAGAAGCTCGGAAGAGATCTTATCTCCAACCAAGGTTGAAGGAGATCTTATCTCCTGTTGACGTAGACGTTGAAGCTCGGAGGAGATCTTATCTCCAGTCGAGGTTGAAGGAGATCTTATCTCCTGTTGACGTTAGAAGCTTGGGGGAGATCTTATCTCCAGCCGAGGATTGAAGGAGATCTTATCTCCTATTGACGTAGATGTTGAAGCTCGGAGGAGATCTTATCTCCAGTCGAGGTTGAAGGAGATCTTATCTTCTATTGATGGAGATGTTGAAGCTCGAGGAAGATCTTATCTCAGTCGAGGTTGAAGAAGATCTTATCTTTTGTTGACGTAGAAGCTTGGAGGAGATCTTATCTCCAGTCGAGGTTGAAGGAGATCTTATCTCCTATTGACGTAGACGTTGAAGCTCGAGGGAGATCTTATCTCCAGTCGAGGATTGAAGGAGATCTTATCTCCTGTTGACGTAGAAGCTCGGAGGAGATCTTATCTCAATCGAGGTTGAAGGAGATCTTATCTCCTGTTGACGTAGATGTTGAAGGGAGAAGATCTTATCTCCAGCCGAGGTTGAAGGAGATCTTATCTTCTGTTGATGTAGACGTTGAAACTCGAGAAAGATCTTATTTCTAGCCGAGTTGAAGGAGATCTTATCTCCTATTGACGTTAGAAGCTCGGAGGAGATCTTATCTCCAACCAAGGTTGAAGAAAATCTTATCTCCTGTTGATGTAGACGTTAAAGCTCAGGAGAGATCTTATCTCCAACCGAGGTTGAAGGAGATCCTATCTTCTGTTGACGTAGAGGCTCGGAAGAGATCTTATCTCCAGTCGAGATTGAAGGAGATCTTATCTCTTATTGACGTAGACATTGAAGCTAGGATGAGATCTTATTTTCTGTCAAGATTGAAAGAGATCTTATCTTCTGTTGACATAGAAGCTCGGAGGAGATCTTATCTCCTGTTGATATAGACATTGAAGCTCGGAGGAGATCTTATCTTCAGTCGAGGTTGAAGAAGATCTTATCTTCTGTTGACGTAGATATTGAAGCTCGAAAAAGATCTTATCTTCAGTCGAGATTGAAGAAGATCTTATCTTCTGTTGATGTAGAAGCTCAGGAGAGATCTTATCTCCAATCGAGATTGAAAGAGATCTTATCTCCTGTTGACGTAGACATTGAAGCTCGAAGGAGATCTTATCTTCAGCTGAGATTGAAGGAGATCTTATCTCCTATTGACGTAGAAGCTCGGAGGAGATCTTATCTCCAACTGAGGTTGAAGGAGATCTTATCTTCTGTTAACGTAGACGTTGAAGCTCGAGGAAGATCTTATTTCCAACCGAGGTTAAAGGAGATTTTATCTTCTATTGACGTAGAAGTTCGGAGGAGATCTTATTTTCAGTCAAGGTTGAAGAAAATCTTATCTCCTATTGACATAGATGTTGAAGTTTGGAGAAGATCTTATCTCCAATCGAGGTTAAAAGAGATCTTATCTCCTATTGACGTAGAAGCTCAGAGAAGATTTTATCTCCAACCGAGGTTGAAGGAGATCTTATCTCCTATTGACGTAGATATTAAAGCTCGAGGAAGATCTTATCTCCAGCCGAGGTTGAAGAAGATCTTATCTCCTATTGACGTAGATGTTGAAGCTCGATGGAGATCTTATCTCCAATCGAGGTTGAAGAAGATCTTTTCTCTTGTTGATGTAGAAGCTCGGAGGAGATCTTATCTCCAGTCGAGGTTAAAGGACTTCGACTTGCTCATGTCAGGATGAGGTTCTCCTTCTATTCCTAACATGGTCACTATTGATTGCTTCTTTTCTATCATCACATAGTTTTTGCACTAAGAAACAATAATATTAAAATGGGGGAGTTTTATTAAAGAAAAATTACTGATATTACATCCTCAGATTTTTTGAATTCCAAGGTCGTAGGAGCGTTGTTCCTTCGAGCTCCTTCAGGTAATAAGTTTCATGCGGACGATCTCCTCTATTTCATACTAGCCTTTTCAATTTGGGACAAGCTTCTCCTAACTTTGAGGTCGAGAGATGGTGGCTCGTCGAAGTACTAAGTCTCTCGAAGATAGTGTTGATGATGTCGAGAGGCAGTCGATCTTCTTTTTATTTCTTTCTCATTGGTGGTTCTAGCTATGGTAGCATCCTTGGCCGATCTTTTCTTGCTTTAGATCCACGTCTAAGGAATCGATCCAGCCAACCTCTCCTGATGAGCTCCTCGATTTTATCTCGGAGCTGAATGCATTCTTCAATATCATGAACGTGGTTACGATAGTAGAGGTAGTACTTGCTTCGATCGTGCTTGTTTGGGGTAGACCGTAATTCTTCGAATCTTGGTAGCTGATTCTTAATTTCCATCAGAACTTAAATTTTAGGAGCATTAAGGGGGCGTAGTTGTGGAACCTTTCAGGGGGAGAACTTCTTCGCATCCTTCTATCGAAACTTCTTCGATGATGAGCTCGAGAAGGGATTCGGACTCGCTTGTGCTTAGGGAGAGTCCGTGAACATGGTCGAACTTCATTCGATCCTTCATTAGTGGCAGATCTATTAGACTCGTCTGTCCGCCGCTCTCCTATAACTTCTTCATCCTTCAATTTGAAGGTTTCTTCCGTACGGACATATCCCTCGACTCAGGCTAGCAGATTGGTAAAGTCCCTATGATACTTCTTCTCCAGGAAGAACAGCAAATCATTCTTCTAAAGGCAGCCCTTGAGTGCGACCACTGCAATAGATTGATCCAGATTTCGAACCTCCAATGCAGCAGCATTAAATCGAATGACATAAGTTTAGATGGATTTTTTCTTCTTCTGCTTGACATTCATCAGAAAATCCAAACCTCGACGTGGATATCGACTGCTGACGAAGTAAGCCACAAACTAATGGCTCATCTTATCAAAGAAGAAGATCGTATCCGACTTCAACATCGAGTACCAATTTCTTACTGCTTCTTTTAAGGTAGATGGAAAAGCTCGGCATAATATGGCGTCTAGTGTACCATGGAGCAGCATCATGGTTCAGAAGGCTTCCAGATAATCGATCGGATCAGAGATTCCATCATAGCTTTCAAGTTGGAGAAGCTTGAAGTTCGACGGAATGGGCTCTTGCATAATTTGGAAAGAGAAAGGAGGATCAGTGCAGACGTCATCACGGAGAGCCAGGGCGATATGGTAGAGTTTTTCAATCCATCGATCCATCTTCCATAGTTTGTGATCGAGGACGTCATCTCGATCGTAGATTTTGGATGGCTTTTGACTATAGATGGAGAAGGTTTCTTTTAGAGGAGAATCATGATCCAAGCATAGATCATCTGCTCTCTGTTTCTCCTTTTCAAGGGCGATGGATATGCTAAGCCAAGTGCTCTTTCTTGGGATCGATTTCTAACATTCTGATGGTGGGTTTTTTGATGAAGTCACCATCGAAGGCTGCCGCATGGCCTACACCATTTTGGTGAGGCCCTAAATTCGCTGCATCAGTAGGTTAAACTATCCCAGATCTACCATGACCGTCAGTGGAGGTGGTGGTTGAAGTACCGATGATGGAGTAGGAATAGATGGATTAGCTCAGACCTGACGACAAAAGTGGTAGGTCTCTGGATAGTCATTTTCTTTGGAGATATTTCTTGAGATTGAGAAAGAAGATGGAAATGAACCTTGAAGAAGAAGGTCAACAGGATCGATTGAGCACTCTTTTAAAAATAAGGGTACCTCAGAAATAGAGGGCCCTTCCTCTAGCATTAATTTTGTTGGTGCAGAATCTGATTGATGCTGGATCGAGCTGGAGTCGAGGAAGACGATATCGCCATCGATGACCTATAAAATAAAGTCCCATCCAGAGTCGATGGTGGTGGCTCCGACAGGATCCTCCGATAATCAAGTCAGCTCTTCTAGCCAACAAAAATGGAGTGCTCAGAAAAGAGTTCCACAGAATTTTGAAAATAAAAAGCAAGCTTAGAGGAAACGTATCTGGAGGATTCTTTTTTATAAACGAAGCTTGATTGATAGTGACAACCATACCATCTGATAGTGGGCTGCTCAAGATCGCGTGCGGAGAGAAAGGTATCATCAGACTGATAGTGACAATCATAACTATTCGGTAATGGGCCGTATGGGATTTGCTACAGAGAGAAGAGCATCGTCAGACTGATAGCAACCATTCATCGAGATTTAATAGCCATGGTTTGAAGGAAGCAGGCATTGGTTAGTGAAGAACTTTGACATATATCAATTTTAGAGGAGTTTGGACTCCTGAAGAAAATACGTCTGGAGGAAATCATCTAGGAGGAATGCTAGCTGAAATCTAGAAGTAATCCACTGGAGGAATCCGACTGAAGGATAAGTCTGGAAGGAGTTCAGTTCCTGAAGGAGTTTGGCTGAAGAAGAAGTTCGGAAGGAGTTCGGCTCCTGGAGGAGTTTGGCTGTAGGAGAAGTCCGGAAGGAGTTTGGTCGCTGGAGGAGTTCAACTGGGGCTCAATCATTGAGAAGTTTGATCGGCTAAGATTTGGCCGCTGGAAGAGTTCGGCTAGCTGAAGGAGTTCGACTAAGGTTTGGCCACTAGAGGAGAATTCTCGATCGAAGCTCTTCCATAATTATCAGCTGCATTAGGCTAAATACCATGCTAGATTTCGATGGAAGCGGAGTTTATCTCCAACATTATGTTTATATATTTTTAAATTATAATAAAATATATACAAAACATGTAACAAATATCAAAATGGCCAATATGTATATATTATCAAACCTAAATATCTGTTAAAACTTCAAAACTCCAAAATTAATAAATTTATGCAAAAAGTCATATATTGATGACATAAAAAAGGAACTATAAATAAATACTCAAATCTATTCTCAGTACATAGCACAAAATCTCAAAGTTCTTTCTAAACAAAGCTGGCATCTCTATATGTATATATAGTTCCATAAAACTCAACCTCACCACGCTCCCATCATATTTTTTCAACTATAGAAAATGTCCATGATATGTGATATATGGTGCATGATAATACATGGTATGTGATATATAATACATAATGTGTGATACATAATACATGGTGCATGATACATGATGCATGATATATGGTGCATGATACATGATATATGATATATGATATATGATACATTCAATATAAAGATTAAATAATATGATACATGATATATAATGCATGGCACATGATGGTTATGAGATAAAGAACAATGAAAGCTGTCGGTGATGGGAAAAATGCAACTAGTGGCTCCAATTTGAGAAAGAAATTGCAAGATTGGTAGCTCTCGAGTTATTTTCAATGTGAAGGCTTTCTAGGTAAGGAATATTGTGTGCTTGCTAGTATTGGATTTAACTCTATAATATGGCCTAATTGTCACTTAGTCAGGTTTAACTCATTGGATCAAGTCCTGAATCAATTATGGTGAGCCTAATAAATTAAAGAGTTCTATTCCTAATAAGAGTTAGACTGGAATTCCTACTCTAATCAGAATTAAGTTTTCTAATGTGATAAGATAAGTGCAGGTATAAATAGAGTTAGCCTGATCTTTTTTCTCCAACTTTTAGGAGGGTGTGATGATTCTCATCAATCGTTCGCATTAAGATGGAGGGTGAGGAGAGAGAAGATCAGCTGCCTACAGAAGAAGAATCAAATGCTCTACAGGCTATGTGATCATCGTGTTGGTGAGATGATGGCACAAGATATATTTTATTTTAATTTTGCATGAATATTGGAGCATGATCCAGGCATGAAAGATTAAAATTATCTAATAAGTGGTATCAGAGCTAAGGATCCATGCTTCATATTCATGTAAAAAAAAATTTGATAAATTTTAGTTTATTTTTGAAAAATTAAAATTATAGTTTTATATTTTTAGAATTGATTAAAGTTTAGAAAATTAAATTATAGTTTCTTAATTTTTTTTAAAAATTAAAAAAAATAAAGAAGTAGGAAGAGGGCCGCTGGCATGCCCTCTTCACGATGGTCGGATTTTTTGGTCCATGTCCAGTAGTCACCAGGCCGCCGACGTCCCACGCTGGCCGCCCCCTTCTAGCACCGTGCCAAGGCCTCCCGTGAGGGCCGACGAACGGGGCAGCGATCATGACTACTGCCATGCCAACTATGGTAGATCGATGCTACAAGCTGGCAACGGCGGCGATCACGACCGCATCGATGATGGTCGAGAAAGATGGCAGCGACGATAATGATTGCGGTAGACTGGCGGAAGCCAGCATTGGCATCAGATCTGGGAGGAATTAAGGGCGGTATTCTAGGCGACGGTCGATTGACCGCTTGAGAGAGATTTTCTCTCTCAATTTGGGAGGAAGGTCTTAATGGGTTCGGATTTTGGGTCTAAATCTACAACCCAAAATTCAGTATTGTTGATCCTGAGATTAATTTTGATGATTCCAAAATATTGAGTATATTATGTATCTAATCATGTGTTTCAAGAATGTGTGTAGAATTTTTTAAGTATCCAAAATAAAGAATTTATCTCAAGAATAAATTCTCTCAAGATGCCATGCCAAAATATTTAAAAGAGTAAATTCACATATATTTGGATGGCTTGGTATGAAGAAAGTATAATTGAAAGAAGAAAAATTAAAATTGAAGAAAGTAATTATGTTTAAAAGAGTTTGTGGTCAAGAAACTCAAGTTTGGAAGATCAAATATTGAAGAAAAATGAAGTCAAGATTTTTTGAGACATCTCAAATTTTTTTTCCAAGAGCTCTCGAATGGTCTGGCATAATGAAATAATATTCTGACACAGTCTTGAGAGGTCTCGAGTTGAACTCGAGACGTCTCATTCTCAGGAGATAGAAACTTCATTTCTATGCTCCGAGAGCGAGAGGTCTCATGAATTTCTCGAGAGGTCTCGCGATTCTGGCGAGACGTCTCGTAAAAAATCGAGGGGTCTCAAAATTTCATGAGATGTCTCGTGAAAAATTGAGAGATCTCGATCTGCACGGACAGCCTTCAATGGATAGTTTTCCAACGGCTATTTTTCAACCCCAACGGCTATTTGAGAGCTTCCAATAGCTAAGAACTCTCACTCCAACCTTCTCTAAAGGTATTTAAAGGTGGAGAATCAATTGAAAAAAATAAAAGAAAGAGATTAAGGGATTTAGAGAGAGAATCTTTTAGATTTTGTGAGAAACATTGAATATCCAAAGAAAAAAAAAGAGAGGAGTATTGTGCACAGATTTCAGCGAGCCTTCAAAGCAATCTTCTCCAACATCTTCCACATCCTTTCAAGCATAATTTAAAGAAATGCCAAGCTTCAATCGAGCACATTATCGGCTTGTTCTTTAGGATTTAAAAGAGCTTATACTCTATTTTTTATATTATGCCAAAAGTTTATTGGTATTTTTTTTATTTCTTTATAAGTTTTTTTGGAGGAAAGAAATTTGGAGTTTAGGCCCATCCAAGCCCGAAATTGGATATTGTAGATTTTGGTTGGTGACCCCGAAAAATCAACTGGGTTATTAGTGAACCCGAAAAACTAACGGTGTTAGGTTTTGGTTGGTGCTCCTGTGAAAACCAACTAGATTTGTTTGTGAGCCTAGGAAAGCAAACACACTGTATCAAGGATAGATTATAGTGAAATTCCTAAGAAAAGCTTGGGGAGTGGACGTAGGAGCAGGTTGCTCCGAATCACTATAAATTTTTGTGTGTTTGTGTTGTGCTTTTTTCTTCTATCTCTCTATATACTTTGCATACTTAATTATAATTCTTACTTTACTTTCATAGTTTGATTTTGTTATCTTAATTCCATTGCTCATATTATATACATCTCATCCTCACCACTTAGATTAAAATTAAAGCACATAATTACTTAGAGTTAAATTTGGCCAAAGCTTTTATAAGAACCCAATTCATCCCCCCTCTCCCCTCTTGAGTTGCTACCTCTGGACAATAATTGGTATCAGAGCAGATGCTCTTTTATTGATTATTGACCTAACCATCTAGAGCTAAAGATTATGGCAACCCAAATGAAGTCTTTATTTATTAAAGGATATTCTATAGATAGACCTCCACTTTTTAATGGCTCACATTATAGTTATTGGAAAGCACGCATGTGCATCTTCATACAAGCACATGATTATAATCTATAGAAGATTATAATCGATGGCTCACACATCCCCAAAGCCTTGAAAGAGCATAATAAAGAAATGGCCCAACTTAATGCTAAGGCCATGAATATACTTTATTGCTTCTTAGAGTTAAATGTATTTAATATAATTTCTTCATGTATTTCAGCAAAACATGTATGGAAGAAATTGAAAAAAATTTATGAGGAAGCAAATCAAATAGAAGAATCAAGCTCCCAAGAAGAAAAAGAAGCTCACCCCAACCTATGCCTTATGTCTCGTGAGGATGAAAAGAAGAAGAAACAAAAGAAGAAGAATGCATCAATTAAGGGGGAGCAAAGCAAAGAAGAAAAGAATGAGAAAAAGGAAGAAAGCATCATAAATCCTTGCTTGATGGCTCAAAATGATAAGGTAAACATTGATAATTTTTTTGAATTTACATTTGATGAGCTTCAAGAAGCCTTTAATGAACTTATGAATGAATTTAAAAAGTTAAGATAGAAAAGTAGGAAGCTTAAAAAGAATAATTCCAATTTAATGGAAGAAAAGAATTCTTTAGCTAAAGAAAGAGAAAATCTAATTAAATCTAAAAATTTTTTAGATAAAAAAATTCTTGAGCTTAAAAAGAAAAATGATATTCTAAATTTTTTTCTAAAAGAAAATGAAAATCTTTTAATTGAAAAAAAAGAGGAAGAAAACAAGAAATTAAGAAGAGAAATTGAGGTTTTGAAACCTATAGCTAAAAAGTTTATAATTAGCTTTGAAAATCTTCAATCCTTGGTAAAATCCAATGGGACTGTTTTCAATAAAATAGAAATCAATTTTAATACTTCAAGAAAATAGCAAACTACAAAAGATATTTTTATAAGAGCTTCCATCAAAGATCATTCCTTTAAGTGCTTTAAATGTAATCAAATTGGTCACAAGATTTTGGAATGCAACTTTAAAAAAATTGGTCAAACCTTGATAAGACAAATTTGGATTCCAAAAGGAACCATAAATACTAACTCCTATGGACCCAAGATGGCTTGGGTAACAAAAGTTTTGAAGTAATCTTGCAGGTTTGCCAAGGATCCAATGCTCTTAAAAAAGAAAAACATCTTTATTTAGATTCCTTGGATGTCAAGATGATGGATGATGATTGTTGGTATAATCTAAACCTTTTTTTTCATCATACCATCAATGATTATTAAAATCTTTTTGATTGAATGAATCCTTTAATTAATATGCTTACATATAAAATTTCTTGCTTGAAATACTTCATATGTTTAATGGATTGATTTTGATGCTTGCAATGAATTCATATCATGTTATTGAATGTTTTGATTTGAAAGAATAATAAGCTCTCCTGTATATATCATACTATAGATGAAATGATTTATTTTAAAATTTAGCATAATATTTTAAGTCTTTCCATATTAATTTTATAATTAATAAATTTAAATTAAAAGATGCTTATTGAATATGAATGTTTAAATTGCTAAACCAGTAAGAAAAATTAATTTTTGATATTTCTCCAAAAAATACTTAGATATTGAGATTCTCCTAAAAAGTGCATGACTTAAGTACTTGAAAATAAGACATTCAATTTATACAAGATCAAGTACTTGAAGTGTTAATTTGAATTATATCTTAGGTTAACCCCTAAGGATTTCAAAACTTTCTAGTTGAATTGAACACATAAAGCCTTCATCCAGTTTTTTCTTGATTTGATCTTATTTAAGTTGATTATTAGAACCTCCTAATTGATTATTTTTTATGATCTTCTTGAATCTTTTGAAGACGATATCTAACAAGATGTTTCAAGAAAGTTATCATTTATCTTCAAAGCTAAACTTTTAAAGAGAACTTTAGTTTTAAGTAATTGGTATCAAATAGCTCACTATTTGCCATGTATTTCATTGATTTATCTTTTGACAAAAAGAGAAGAATATCTTTATTTCAAATATGATTTTACACAGCTATATGTTTGATATGATATTATTTGAAATAAATTCAAAAATACATACCTTTTCTGAACCTAATTGCTTGATATTTCTTATGAAAAGGAAGAAATGATCTTTTTGAAGAATGGCTGAAATTTTTTTTATGATTTTTCTTAACTAATTTGCTGATATCAATTCAAATTGATTTATTATTCTAAATTCTTAAACTATTTAATTTGAATTAATTCATCTTGATTTAATTCAAACTAAAATAATTGGTATCAAGCTAAATTTATAAATTAATCTTTAAATGGTATTGATCTAAGAAAATCATGGATCTAAAACATAGTTTAATTGGTATCAAGAAAATCTTTCAAAGAAATGACTCTATTTGTTAAAGTAAGGAGAAGAAAATATTAAAGAAGAAGTAATCATTTAATAAAAAAAGCTTTTGAAATTAAAAATATATTTTAAATTTTAAAAATCTAAATTTAGTGGTTAAATTCATGTTGAATTTGCTTGATTTGAAATAAAGAAGGAAAGAAAGTTGAAAAGTAAATTAATCTTGCTATAAGTATGAAAAATAGGAGGAGAAATATTTTCTAACTTGATTTGATTAAAAAAAATTTAACTAATTTAAAAACATATTCTTACTCCAAGGAATAAATTTTGAAATCTATTTGAAAATTCAAATTTGATCCTAAATTTCTCATGTGCATTGCAAAATTCTTATGAATTATTTATTTTGAAATAATATTTTACTCAAAGCAATGAATTTGAAAATGTGACTATCTTATCCTTTGATACTGTTTATTTTACTTTACTCGATACATTTTTGATACATACCTTTTTCAAATCTAATTGACCAAAATTTTCTAAGAAAAAAAAAGAATATTAAAGTATATATTATGCTTGATTTCATATTCAAATATTTTGAAAAGCTCTATTCCTCTTAAAACTTAAAAGTGTATATTTAAAAATTTGAATAAAGATCATATTCATTCAAAAAGAGGAAAAGCGTATAATATTTAAATTCAAGCTAATTTTTAAAATTAAAATAAATATTTAAAACTTATTTTGAGTCAAATGATAAATTTTTAAAAGAAAGATGATTCATTTAAATTGATTTCATGAATTTAATACATCTCTCAATTTAATGCTTTGATGTTGATTTTGATGACTCATATAAATTAATTTTTTAAACTTAATGTAATTCTTACTTTGATACAATCATATTATTGATTTTGATGATTATTTCTTATTTCTTTCTCATAAGCTTTTTGATGCTGTCAAAAAGGGAGAGAGGAATGTTGAGTATATACTTGAAGAAACTCAATGAATTATATTGATGCTTGAAATAAAAACTTAATACTCACTAATATGAATTGAAACATTTTTTTTATGAGTATATGAAATATGTGCAATGAACTAAAAGAATAATTGAGAACATTCATGAAGTACTCATTCATGTATTTAATCTATACTTCATGATACTTTTTAGCAAATTGCATAGAAAAACATTATTTACTTTTATTGTGCATATACTCAAGATTTTATCATCATAAAAAAGGGGAAGATTGTTGACCCTAAGATTGATTTTGATGATTTCAAAATATTGAGTATATTATGTATCTAATCATGTATTTCAAGAATGTGTGTAGGATTTTTCAAGTATCCAAAATGAAGAATTTATCTCAAGAATAAATCTTCTCAAGATGCCATGTCAAAATATTTAGAAAAGCAAATTCATATATATTTGGATAGCTTGGTATAAAGAAAGTATGATTGAAAGAAGAAAAATTAAAATTGAAGAAAATAATTATGTTTAAAAGAGTTTGGGGCCAAGAAACTTAAGTTTGGAAGGTCAAACATTGAAGAAAAAAAAAAGTCGGGATTTTTCGAGACATCTCAAATTTTTTTTCGAGAACTCTCAAGTGATCTGGCATAATAAAATAGTATTCTGGCACAGTCTCGAGAGGTCTCAAATTAAACTCGAGACGTCTCGTTCTCAAGAGATAGAAACTTTATTTCTGTGCTCTGAGAGCGAGAGGTCTCGTAGATTTTTTGAGAGGTCTCGCAGTTCTAACGAGACATTTTATAAAAAATCGAGAGGTCTCAAAATCTGATGAAAGGTCTCGTAAAAAATCGAGAGGTCTCGATCGACGCAGACAGTCTTCAATGGATAGTTTTTCAATGGCTATTTTTTGACCCCAACGGCTATTTCAAAGCTTCCAACGGCTAAGAACTCTCACTCCAACCTTCTCTAAAGGTATTTAAAGATAGAGAATCAATTGAAAAAAATAGAAAAAAGAGATTAAGGAATTTAGAGAGAGAATCTTTTAGATTTTGTGAGGAACATTGAATATCCAAAGAAAAAAAAAGAGAGGAGTGTTGTGCACAGATTTCAGCGAGCCTTCAAAGCAATCTTCTCCAACATCTTCCACATCCTTTCAAGCACAATTTGAAGAAAAGCCAAGCTTCAATCGAGCACATTATCGGCTTATTCTTTAGGATTTAAAAGAGCTTATACTCTATTTTTTATATTATGCTGAAATTTTACTTGTATTTTTTTGATTTTTTTATAAGTTTCTTTGGGGAAACAAACTTGAGGTTTAGACCCATCCAAGCCCGGAATTGGACATTGTAGGTTTTGATTGGTGACCCCAAAAAATCAACTGGATTATTAGTGAACCCAAAAAACTAACGGTGTTAGATTTTGGTTGGTGCTCCTGTAAAACCCAACTATGTTTGTTTGTGAGCCTGGGAAAACAATCACACTGTAATCAAGGATAGATTATAGTAAAATTTTCAAGAAAAACTTGAGGAATGGATATAGGAATAGGTTGCTCCAAACCACTATAAATCTTTATGTATTTATGTTGTGCTTTTTTCTTCTATCTCTCTATATACTTTGCATGCTTATAATTTTTACTTTACTTTCATAGTTTGATTTTGTTGTCTTAATTCCATGGCTTATATTATATACATCTCATCCTCACCACTTAGATTAAAATCAAAGCATATAATTGCTTAGAGTTAAATTTGGCCAAAGCTTTTATAAGAACCCAATTCACAACCCTCCCCCTCTTGGGTTGCTACCTCTAGGCAACAAGTATTAACCCATTTAATAAAAAGAGACTTTTGTAGATAAGCCCCTGGCAAAGTTTACATTCTGAAAAGACCTTCATGGCAGTTTTGCTATTTAGTCCTTTAAGATAATTTTGTAATTTAGTTTCTAATAAAGTAAAAATATATATTAAAGTCCTTGTCAATTTTTTGAATAGTTTTAAATCTGTTGTTTATAGAAAAGGCCATATATTTTTGTTATTTATAGTTAAGTCCATTAATTTTAATGTTTTTTATAAAATCATTATAACTTGATCATTTTTTATTCAATCTAAGTGATTTTTTAACCATTGGATGTATGATGATTTGAGAAATATTATAATTAAATTTTTTATATAAAATAAAATATTTATTTAATTAATAATTTTACTCGCTATTATACTATTCAAGTATATTTTTGCATAGCCCCAAAGGGCCCGAAGTACTCTATAGATTTTGGATAGCCGAGTTACCGAGGGCTAATGATTTTCTCTCATTACAGTTCAAAAATTACATAAAAGTATATTTATTATAGTAAACTCAAAGATGATCATAATTTGATATAAAATTAATAGTAAAAGATTGACTAACTTAAATTGCACAAAGATGAAAAGTTCTACATCCAAAGATTGAAATAACCTCAAATTTTTGTAATCATAGTTAGTCAAACTATTGAAAGTGAAACTAATATGGTGGGTCATAGCTTAAACATGAATTATATGTACATGCCATAATTATTCTTCTTGCTTATATATTTCATATTATTGTTAGTTATGATTTATGTGATGTATATTTTGGTATTATTTATTATGTTTAAATTTATAATTAAATTAGTTATAACACTTATTATATGCTATGATTCTTGTCCAAAGATATTTTTATAGTTATATAATAAGTATTATTAGTAAAATTATATTATACAATCAGCATCATAATGATAATTATAAGCATGTTTTGTTATTTACAGTCATGACCCCTGTTTCACTCACTATAAGAATTCTGACTATTAGCGATGGTTAAATGCCATCGCTATAATCCATATGCTATAGCTAATAATCTTGTCATTGCTAATACCATCTCAAAATCCAATCTAAAAAATTTTTATCACTAATTATCATTATTAGCGATTGCAACTATTGTCATCACTAATAACTAATTAGCAACAAAGATATCATCGCTAAAAGTTTTAATTTTTATTAATTAAACTGATAAAAATCTATTAGCTACGACATTTTTATCGCTAATGCCATCACTAATAATTTTTATTTAAAAAAAACTAAAAAAATTATTAGCAACGATAATTTTGTCGCTAATACCATAGCTAATATCTTTTTATTTTTTTAGTTCTAAAAAATTATTAGCGATGGCAATCTACCATCGTTAATACTATCGCTAATAATTTTTAATTTTTTAAAAAAATTATAATTAAATAATTTAAAATCTATTAATAAATAATAATATTTTTTAAAAATTTATTAAAAAATAATAATTATTTAACATGATCATAAATATAAAATTAATTATATTATATTAAAAATATAAATTATATAATTTTATATTAAAATACTACTTTACAAGTATCAAAATTATATACAATAAAAAAAAAGATAACGTCCTCCTCGTCCTACTCATCTTCAGCAGCTTGTGGATGAGAGGTAGATATTGCAACATCCTGAAATGAAAAAAATAAAATATTATTCATAAGTTTCGATATAGAGGCATATCTTTTAATACGGAGGCGTATCTTTCGATACTCTCCTTCTTTTTTCGAATAGATTATTCCTATACATTTTATTCTATGACACAGAATTATAAACAATTTCGGTCTATCAATTGGATGGTTAGATTGAATTTTTAGCCCTTAGATCCTCTTTTCCAACTCAAGCCTAGTCTAAATATGTGAAGCTTCTAAATATGAAAACTTAAAATAAGTAAAAGAGTTTACTAATAAAATTATCTGATGAGATGGTTGGAACAACAAGCCTAGCTGGTTGCTCAACCATGGATCCTAAAGATTCTCCATGATCGCATTATGGATGGCATTCTATGTTGTTCCTATGACTGCTCGGAGCCACAGCCATAGATCTGATCTCTTGCATGAACCTGGGTGTTAATCCAGCAAATTGAAGAAGATCTAAGAAAGATGAAAGAAGCTAGGATTTTGGTGTTGGAACTAGAGAGAAAAGAGTTAGGAAGAAAAGCTCAATTGTATTTTCTTTCTTTTGTAAAAGTTACAATATCCTGATTTATATACCCTAGAGTTTCCACATGAACTCTAATAACCCCCAGCTCAAAAACTTTCTTAGACTAATTCAATACATGAAAGCACTCACCAAGCCCAAGTCTCACATGCTCTCATCCCTTGGATCTAATTCTAACCCATATATGAATTAACCCCCTTAAGATCTCTCAAACCAGACCTTAAGACTCCTAGGATTAATCCAGACCCTAGTCCAAAATAGATCCCCATGCAACTCTACCCGCGCACTGAGCTGACTCTATCTCAGCACTGAGCCGGCTAAGTTCCACTAGGTCGGCTCAGTCTAAAACTGAGCCGATCTAGTCCTGTGCCGTGTCTGTAGTTCCGAACGCTTAGCTCTCTATTTTGCCTATGCTCTGAGACTTAGCCGACCTAGTTTTAGACTGAGCTGGCTAACCTATAGAAAATCTTTCTTTTGTAGTCTTAATTCTTTGGCTTTGGTTTCTTATTCTACCTTGAATTTCAGATCTCTGAAGCACCAACCAAGCCCCTTGAGGCCCTCAATACCCGAACCTCAAGCCCGTAGAGAGTTACATGCCGCCTTCACCCTAGGACAACTCCTGTCCTAGCCCTAGGACCACACCTATCCTAGCCTCCCCAGAGCCCTCATCCTAGCTCCGCCTGTGGCCTCCCAAAGCTTGGGAGCACTACACCACTTACAATCTCTATCTTGGTGCATCCAAGCCTTGGCACACCTGGCAACATCCTCCTGCATGATCCTGCTATCCCTACATGTCCTGATAGCCCCTCGTGCTCACCTTGCCACTATCATTCTTCTTCAACTACTGAGCTCTCTTTGAGGCCTTCGAGATGACCGCCTCCACTATTGAAGTCTTTAGCTTATTTCTCTATACCACCTTTGGAGTTGTAAGTATCCTTCTACTTGGCAGTTGCATCACTTATCCTGGACTTTCCTGGAGATCATGCAATGTTCCTTTATCAGCATTCACCATATATCTTGATGCTCCACCTGACATTGTCCCCTCAGAGCCACGTCTATCTCTCCGCACAATCCTCTCCACCTGGATCTATACAACCCCAGGACTGATGTTGGGATATAGGTTCTCTCTCTACACCCCTCTGCTCTGAACCCATGTCACAGCTTCCTCCACCAATTAAGCCACCTCTGCTCGATGCTCCATCTAAAATTGAAATCCTCCTAATGTCGTAGAAGCCGACTCTATCTCTGAGTCTCCTGAGGCCAACCATCCAATGCTGCACTGCTGGGCCTATCACTGTACCATAAACACCATCGCTGATCCTTTGGACCCTCTACACTCTACAGACCAATCCAAAATCATCTCAGATACACTGTAACCTACGGACTCCTCTAAGACCACCAAGAGCTCATCCGAATCTTCACTTTCAGCGACTGTACTAATGGAATCCGAGCTTTCTCCTTCCTTATACTTCTTTCAAAGTGGACACTCCTACTTAAAGTGCCCTGCTTCTCCGTACTTGAAGCATCTCTTGGATTCCTTACTGCCCCTTTGTTCGCCCTTCTTCTTCTCTTTCCTGTGCTTCTTTGAAACCATGAGACTCTCCTAGAAGACCTCCCTCTTCGTCATCCATTCCTACTGCTTGTTGGATCTGAGAACTGATATAATCTTCTTGTATACCAGTATCTTCTTACCATACAGCAAAGTTGTCACCAACGGATCGAAGCTCTCAGATAGCAAACACAGCAACAATAGACTCTTATCTTTCTTTTTAAAATCCATCCCTATATTGGGCAAGTCCATGCTTATTCGATCGAACCGCTGAATATACCCCGCAACATCCTCGCCCTCCTACATCTGAAGGCTATATGTTGCTTCTTCAGCATCAACTTATTGCACATATTCTTTTTTATGTATAACTACTGCAACCTCAACCATAATCCCTTGGATGTTCTCTCTTCCAACATATCATACAAAATCTCATCCATCAAATAAGTCCTAATCGTGGCACATGCCCTTTTCTCCAAGGACACCCACTCCTTGTCTGTGATCTCCTCTGACCTATCTTCCAAGATTGAATCCAACCTCATCTAAACCAGTATATTCCACACCCTTACCATCCACATCGTGAAACTTTTCTTTTCATCAAACTTCTCTAATCCTACCTTCAACCTACTATTTTTCATGATAAATCCGAATCAAATAACAGCAAATAGATAGATCTGAGAAATACCTTGACTAGGGATAGTGGACAGCAGCCCTATGATCTCTTTCTTCCTCACGAAGCTTAGAAAAAGTCTTTAGATCTGAATCTCGCTGCTGATCTCTACTGAAAATTGATCTTCTTCCTCCATGCTCAACCTGACTCTGATACTAATTGTTGTTCCTACGACTGCTCGGAGCCACGATCGTAGATCCAATCTCTTATGTGAATCTGGATGTTAATCTAGCAAACTGAAGAAGATCTAAGAAAGATGAGAGAAGCTAGGATTTTGGTATTGAAATCAGAGAGAAGAGAGTTAGGAAGAAAAGCTTAATTGTATTCCCTTCCTTTTGTAAAAATTATAATGTCCTGATTTATATACCCTAGAGTTTCCACATGGATCCTAATAAACTCCAGCTCAAAAACTTTCTTAGGCTAACCCGATACATGAAAGCACTCACTGAGCCCAAGTCTCACATGCTCTCATCCTCTGGATCTAATTCCAATTCATACATAAATTAGCCCTCGTAAGATCTCTCAAACCAGGACTTAAGACCACTAGGATGAATCCAGACCCTAGCACAAAACAGACCCTCACGTAACTCTAGCCGCGCACTGAGTCGGCTCTATCTCAGCACTGAGCCGGCTAAGTTCCACTGGATCAACTCAGTCTGAAACTGAGCTGGCCCAATACTGTGCCGTGCCTGCAATCTCGAATGCTCAGCTCTCTATTTTGCTTATGCTCTGAGACTTAACCGACCAAATTTTGGACTGAATCAACTAACCTGCAGAAAATCATCCTTCTGTAGTCTTGATTCTTCGACTTTGGTTTCTTGCTCCATGTTGAATCTCAGATCTTCGAAGCACCAACCAAGCCCCTTGAGGTCCTTAATATCCGAACCTCAAGCTCATGGAGAGTTACATGCCACCTCCATCCTAGGATAACTTCTATCCTAGCCCTAGGACCACACCTATCCTAGCCTCCTCGGAGCCCTCATCCTGGCTCCGCCCGTGGCCTTTCAAGGCTTGGGAGCATCACACCACCTACATTCTGGATGCTCTAAAATTGCTGGCTCAGAAGTTTGTGCACAACCTCCTCCACATGGGCATCGCTCTAAATCTAGGACGTCGAGACCTATGAGGATGCCAAGGAGGATTGAGTCACTGAAGGATCAAAGTTGTGATCGAATCCTATGACCTAGCTCCTACTCACCCCTCTGGTGATCCTAAGCCATCCCTTAAGATTAAGGGTGGCCTAAATGGATGGGTCATCATCATACCGTGTAACGACGTACTCCATATAATTCATGTATACAGTTTAGAAATATATTAGTTCTAATATACATATCAGATTCTATGACAACTTAATAAATACAGTTTAAAATTCTTATCGTGATTTGCCATGACCTAGAATCTAAATAATTACCAATCCTTCTAAATCGATGTATGGCCTTCCATAACTATAACTAGCTTGATGGATGATCCAATTACTATGTCTACAATAAGTAAATAATAAAATTAAATTAATTAAAGTATACATATAAAAATTTTTATAGTTTTAATGAAGAATTTTGGTATAAATTTTTTAATAGTCTGTTAGCCATAACATGTATGTCGATGGAGCCATCTATGTACCTGATCAAATCTTGTTGGGCAGCCCGATTCTATCGGATCCGCTGTTACCTACTGGCGTACTCCTCACTTCTCCATTAGGGCACATAGAATAATGACGTATCAAAATTATATGCAAATCAAAAAATAATTAAGTAACGTTCTTCTCATTCTCCTTCTTATCTCTAACAGCTGGTCGATGAGAGTCGGATGTCCCAGCATCCTGAAATTAAATAAAAAAAAATATTATTTATAAGTTTTGATATAGAAATGTATCTTTCAATATGGAGGCGTATCTTTCAATACTCTCCTTCGATTTTTGAATAGATTATTTATATACATTTTATTTGATGATACAAAATTATAGCTATCTCTGGCCCATCAATTAGATGATTAGATTAAATTTTTAACCTCTAGATCTCCTTTTCTAACTCAAGCTTAGTCTAAATATGTGAAGCTTCTAAATATGAAAACTTAAAATAAGTAAAAGAGTTTACTAATAGAATTACTTAGATGTGATGGCTGAAACAACGAGCCTAGTTGATCATACAATCGTGGATTCTGATATATGATATATAATATTATTTTTAAAACTTATACATTAATCAATTTTTTCATAACTCTTTTCGTCGCTTGTATTGAAAATTAAAAAGTAAATATCACATTTTCATGTTATAAACTTACATACATATCATAGTTAAATAAAATAATTATTATAGTAAAAAAATAAGTTGTTTAAAATTAAATTACCTGGTATATAATTTTTTCTTTAATGATGATACTATCTCATCTCTATATAAGAAAAGAAAAATTAATTTTTTAAAAAAAATAATGAGAGAATATAAACTATAATGAATGATTAAATAAACAAAAAAAAAGATAGATGGAGTGGAATTCACTACAAAAAAATAGGGTTTTAGCGATCGAAAAATTAATTACTAAAAAGTAAAAATCAATCGCTAATAATTTAGCGATCGATTTTACGATCGAATATTTTTCATCATATAAAGCTTGGTTGAAAAATATTAAACTAAAAATTTAAATAAGAATCAATCATAATTTTTTAAAAAAATATTTTTTAAAAAAATTGATTGCAAAATCGATCGCTAAATTAATCAAAAAATATTAAACTAAAAATTTAAATAACAATCGATCGAAAATTTGATCATAAATTTTTTTAAAAATATTTTTTAAAAAAATTGATTGTAGAAAATATTTATAATTTTTTAATTTATATATCAATTACTAAATTTAAATATAAAAAATAATTAAAAAATCTTTTTTTGATATAAAATAGCTCATAGAGAAGCACCTATTAATCCAAACAATATAGCAAGTAAAATATACACCCAACAATATCAATTCTAATTCAAATGACATAAGATTTTATATTGATACATTCCCAGCATGATGAATTTTAAATTAAAATATAATGAAATCAAAATCGATATTAGCAAAACCGATATTGAATCCATCAGATTTAATACATCATGTAGGAATAAGAAAAAAAATCATAGCATACCTCATGGCAAGTGTATCACTTGTTTATCATATCTCATGCCAAATGTATTATAATCATGGCAAAATAAATAAGCAAGCATAAAATTTTAGCAAACAAAATCGATCGACACCCATCAAATTTAGCACATCATATGAGAATAGAAAAGGATGTCATAATATATCTATGGAGCTATTCCCTTCAATATCCATTAAGTTTGGATCATCATCAGTGAAACCCAGAAGATAACCAAAAGAATACGACAACCAAAATCGATATTGAACCCATTAGATTTAATACATTATATGGGAATAAGAAAAAGAGACCATAACATATCTCGTGCCAAATGTATCACTTATTTGGTATACCTTCAAACTATTACTTGTATCAAAAACAAGTGATACCAACATAATATATAAAGCCTGTGAGATAATAAGTATCATAAGAGATTATAAAGAACTCTGTCATCATCTAAAAGCATGTCAAAAAGCTAAAGTAAGCTAACATAATATATATTCACAAAATATATGCACAATTCTCAATATAACATAAACTCAATGCCACCCCCCTAGGGTTGCCTCTCCCTTTCAGTCCCCCACCACCCCCTCCCTGACCCCCTGTCCCTCTCGAGATGGACTGGCCCATCTTGACAGCTCTAATTATCGATTTATGATTTATCAATTACCAATATACCATTACTTATTAATTATTAATTTTTAATGTAAGAATTTATCAATCAACAAATTTAACAGATCCTAAATTTAATTAAATATAATATAACAAACTAAAAATAAATTGATAATAATTATTTAAATATATTTTATTAAAAATAAATAATTAAAAATAAATAAAATTATTAAAAAAATCAAAAAACCAAATCAAACTGAATCAAAATTTTTTATTCGATTTTGGTTCAGTTCCTTTCTTATTTGGATCAGTTTTCAATTTTTATTTTTTTGTTATTCAATTTTTAGGTCAGATCAAAAAAATTAATTTTACGTTCAAAAAATCGATCAAAAAAATTAATTTTGTGATTGAAAAATTAGTCACAAAATACTTCATAGGGGTCGTTGGATTATAGTTGTAGGCTTGAGATTTTTTACTTTCATAGGTTATTATAATAGAGTGGGGATTCCGTTGATGGAAAAAGAAAAATAAAGTTAAGAGATTTTTTACTTTCACAAGGACCGAAGGATCAGAGTCACAAGCTTGAGATGATGGGGCAGGGTCGTGGCTCGGGGACGTAGCAATGAAAATGAAGGAGCGGGGATGGGGCCGTGGGAAGATGGCACGGGCTGGGGTGGTGGGGTAGGGCCGCAAGAAGGCAGTGCGGGTCGAGGCCACGAGGTCAGGCTAGTAGGGTGGGGCCGCGGGCTGGGGATGATGGGGCAGGGGCTATGGGGTCGAGCTGGAGACATCAGGGCCGGCAAGGTTGGGGCGGATGCGAGCATGGAGGGATGTGGGCTCAGTGCTACGGGGTTGGACCGACGATGTCGGGGGCAGTGGAGTTAGGGTGGTTGAGGGTCGAGTCGGGGATGTCAGGGCCGGTGGGGTCGGAGCGGCTGTGGAGTTGGTTTGGCGATGTCGGGGCTGACGGGGGTGTGGTGGCCGTGGGCATAGACAAACGCAAGCTTCGGACCGAGGGGTCTGGCTAGCATTGGGACAGGATTGGTGAGGTCAGAGTGGTTGCAGGATGTCGGATGAACGGGGTGGGGAGGGAGGAAAGGAGGGTTGGGGGTGAGAAGGGTTTGGATGCCAGTAAGAGGACGATGAGGAGCGAGAATGAGAGTGAATGAGTGCAAGAGCGAAATTTTTTTTTCTTCGATTGTTTTGATGTTGCAGACTATTAGTGACGACAAACTTGCCATCACTAATGCTGTTAGTAAAAGCATTAGCGACGAACTCCATCGTTAAAAATAAAAATTCATCATTAATACTTTTATCAGATAATTAATTTTTTTCAGTCATCGTTAATACCATCGATAAAAAATTTATTATTATTATTATTTTATTTTTTTATGAATATAATATAATTTTAAAATTTAAAGTCCATCTTCATCATTTATTATCTAAATAATTATTGTTAGAGTATCATCACAAAAGACTGCCTTGATCTGATAGACCTAGCTATGTCATTCAATAAAATTTAATTTTGATGGCCATGAATGACTATTTGATGATCTGATAGATAGAAATCATCGATGAATCTAAAAATTTATAATAATGATTTCGATGATATTTATAGTATACTATCAAATTTTTACTTCAATCAAACATTCCTATCATGGTTAATTCAGCATAGGATAATTTTGATTGTTAAATAAAAAATGAGTAATCAAAAGATCAAACAGTATTTGATTAAGAAGATTTTATAAATAAATGATCTTCGCTACTACTTTAATCATTTGTATGGTGATGATCGTAAAATCCAAACCATACATATATAAACCATCTATGTTAAGCGGATCTTATAAAAATATAAGTATATTACTTGAGAATTTTAAGAATGAGTCTCAAGAGATATATTATTTTGGATTGTTCATATAAGTATTGTTTGGATTTTATGATCGCCACCGTATAAATGATTAAAGTAGTAGCAAAGATCAATTATCAATAAAATTATCTTAATCAAATGCCATTTGGTTTTTTGATCACTCATTTTTTATTTAATGATCAAAATAATCTCATACTAAATTAACTATAATAATGATATCCGATTGAAGTAAAATTTTGATAGTATCCTATAAATATCATCAAGATCATCGTTACAAGTTTTTGAATCCATCGGTGGTCTTTATCTATATTACTATAAAAAAAGACTATGGCAGCGATTTGTAACCACTATCGTAGTCCAAAAAATTATTGCCATAGGCTATGACAGTGATTTTCTAACCACTGCTATTGCGGCCATCACCGTAGCTCTATAACAGCGATTGTTGCAACTATTGTTAGAACCGCTGCTATAGATGTCCTATTGCAGTGGTTTATAAACTACTGTAATAGATCGATCTATCATAGCGGTTATGTAATTGCTGCCATAGGATATCTATGGTAGTAGTTACATAACCGCTGCCATAGGTAATCTATAGCAGTGATTTCTTAACCACTGTCATAGGTCTAGTATAGCGATTGGCATCGAACTTATGGCAACGATTGGCACGGATATGGTAGCGATTATAAAATCACTATCGTAGATCTTGAATAATTTAAAAAAAATAATTTTTTATATATTTTATCTAATAAATATAAATATATAATATAAAAATATATAATAAACATAAAAATTATTTTAAAATACTAAAATTTTATTATCGAATAAAATTTATTATAATATTTTTTTAAAAAAATAAAATACATTAAAAGTCTCCTAAATCTACATCATCATTGTCATTGTCGTCATCGGAAGCTAGAGCCGGAGCTGGAGCTGGAGCTGGAGTCGAAGCTGGAGCTGGAGCTGGAGCTAGAGCTGGAGTTGGAATACGGGCCAATATATTCTCGAAGTCCATGACTCCAAAATGCACGCTGAGCGTCGACATCATGTCTCTCACGATGGCTTCTAGATGAGATGTACGCTCCTCAGCCCGATCTACCCATGCCAATACCTCCTCAAGCTTCTTTCGACTAACGACATCAGAAGTCTATGAGGAGACGCTCGCCTTAGACCAGTAGCTCGTCGATATGTGTTCGGGCCTGTATCGAATCTTCCCAGAGTGCTCAAGCCCCAAGACCTGAGATAGATGGTCATGGGGCCCAGAAGTATCCGGGCCCTCGCTCGCGAGCGCATCTAACTGATTCTATAATTATAAATTAAAATAAAATTTTATAAAAAATACTATAATACTAATCATATATACTAATATATTTAATACTTACAAAAATATGTCCGATCGCGGCATTCATTGGCCTGCCCGTCTTATCCGTGCAGCTGGATCGAAAGATCTCGCTATGGCTGGGCATCACTCCATCTCTCATCAGCTATAATAAAAAATAAATTTATCAAAAAAATGATAAAAAATATGAATTTAATTTATCTAGTAAGATTTAGAATTAATTACCTCTCTATGCACACGACTGGCCATAGACTCGCGGCCTAGAGTTTGCGTATACTCCTGGGCTGCACTATTCTTTCGATTCTGATAGGAGGTAGCCTAATAAGTATTTAAATAAATAATAAATATTTAAAAAATATTTAAATAAAACTTTAAGTATATTAAAAAATTAAAAAATTAAAAATTTTACCTCGAACTCCTGGCTCCTCCAGTGTTTAACCATCCTCTCCTACTGACTTGGAGGACAGTCCTGTATCCAGGGAATAAGCTCTTCTGGAGTGTTTCGTCAATGCTCAAGCCATCCTCTATAGAGCTTAACCTTGTAACCCTAGTACAACTCTTCGATCTTCTTTGGTCGGACATCTCGAACCCTCTCGTGATCGAGAAAGTCGTACCTCCTCTACACAAATTTATCAAAAATCAGTTATAAAATTATTCTAATCAAAAATATATAGTATAAACATATAAAATGCATAAATATAACTAAGATGCATGTACTTATCCATATCTTCTTCCATACCCGATCCCTGATGGCAGCATCCATCAAACGCCAGTCTCTGTGCTCTACAGGAATGATGTCTGACCGCCTCACAAGTACTCCAAAAAAGGAATGCATCCCAATGCGGTCTCTCCTACCGACGTTCCCTCCGCATCATACTGCACCATCACCTGATGCTAACGGTTCCACACGTGTGCCATACGTGTGGGACTGTGAAATATCTGACTGGATGATGCACCTATAATACAAATACGTTATGCAAATATATAAGTGTATAAATACTATATAAAAAATAAAGTTGTACTAATATAATAAAAACGTACACTCAGATGTCTACGATGGCAGAGGCTCAGCTGTCGATGGAGTAGATACCATCGATAGAGTAGATGCCGACAATGAAGGTCTCTGAGTAGTCGATGTCGAGGTGGACGGAGTATGCTCCGACTACTCCTCGGATGCTGAACTGCGCGTAACCCGCTAAGGGGCAGGGATGAAAGCTAGATGGCATTTTGGTACCATCGTGACCTACAACGTTAATGAATATTAATCAATATAATATCATGACATATCAAATTTTATTCGCTCGAAAGTCGAGCTGGCTCCATGCCTGAAACAGTCGGCTCCATGCCTGAGACATCCAGCTAGGGTCCTCCCTCAGTCGGCTCGATCATAATCCGAGCCAGCTCGACTGTGTATCCAAGCTGGCTCAACTGTGTGCCATCCCCTCGATCACTCCCTCTCTCCCTCTCTCGATCTCTCTTATCGGTGATGGCGGCAAGGCCGAACCTTTCCCTCATAGCTTTTCCATCTCTCGATCTTCCTCTCTCCATCTCTCGATCTCTCACGCCGGTGAGGCCGGATCCTATCCCTTCCTCTCTCACTCTCTCGATCTCCCTCACCGACAAGGCCGGACCCCATCCCTCCAAGTGATGTCAGTGAGGTCGGACCCTCTCCCTCCCTCTCTCTCTCTCTCGATCTCCCACTCTCCCTCTCTCGATCTCCCTCGCCGACGAGGCCGGACCCCCTCCCTTCTAATGATGGCGGTGAGACCGGACACCCTCCCTCCCAATGATGGCGGTGAGGCCAGATTCCTTCCTTCCTTTCTCAAATATAGATCCATCAGATATTTAGGTTCGGATTCGGTATCAGTAATTAAAATTGGATCCAAATCTGAATATCCAGATTCCAATCCAAATACAACCCATTGATAAATCTAGTCCACAGCCACTCGACATGGCACGGCCCAAGGCTACCACCATGGCACGATCCAAAAACTATGGCATGCAGATAATTATAATATTTATAATAAATATTTATAATATTTATTATAAATATTTTATAAATTATTATAAATATATATGATTAATAAATAATACTATAAAATTAAAAAAAATTATACCTATGGCTATAGAGAGCGGGTCGCACCGAAAGCTCCGAGGGTCATCGACGATGATGCTAGAGGAGGACGATGACGGCACTAGAGGTAACCTGCGAAATAAAAGCAAGATAGTGAGATAGAGAAGAGAGAAAAAGAGGAAAAGAGAGAGAGCAGGGCGGACCGGGGATGGGGGCCAGGGGAGGGGGGCACAGTGATGAGGAGGCCAAAGGAGGCTTCGCACTCGACCGGGGGAGGGTCAGAATGGTGGTGGTGGGGGGGGGTTTTGTACGAATAGGGGTGTGGGACGAGGGGGTGGAGGAGGGCGGTGGGGGGTTCGGGGGAGCGAGTGGGGGGGTTCCTGAGGGAGGTTCTGGAGTAAGAGGGATGGGTCGTCGAAGGGGGTTTCGCAAGGCTGAGGAGGGTCGGATGGAGGGGTGGGGGCGCTGAGTGGGGGGTGGCAGGTGGTGGGGAGGGTGGTCGAAGATGGGGGCTTGGAGAGGGAGGGGAAGGAGGGGCGACGTCGATCGGGGGGGACGAGGGGTGATGCCAATCGGAGGAGGGAGGAGCCTCACCGACGACGAAGAGAAGGGGGGAGAGAGCGAGAGAGATTGAGCGCGCACGGGAGGGAAAGAAAAATTTAAAAATTAATCTAACCTACGGCAGTGGTTATCAAATCACTGCCATAAATCTATGACAACGGTTATCTAAAACCACTATCATAGGTCTATGACAGCGGTTCTATAACCGCTGCTATAGATCTATAGCAGCGATTTTTGATAACCGCTGCCATAAGTGAAAAATATTTTTTTTTAATTTTTTTTAAATATTATATAATTTTAAAATTTAATGCCCATCTTCATCATTTATTATCTAAATAATTATCATTAGAGTGTCTTCGCAAAAGGTCACCTCGATTCGATGGTCCTAGCTTTATCGATCAAAAAAATTTAATTTCGACGATCACGAACGATGATATGATAATCTGATAGATGAAGATCTTCGATGAATCCAAAAATCTGAAATGATGATCTCGATGATGTTTGTAGCATACTATCAAAGTTTCACTTCAATCAGATATCATTATCATGATCAATTTAGTACGAAATAATTTCGACCGTTAAATTAGAAACAAACGATCAAAAAGTTAAACAGCATCCGATTATGAGATAATTTTTTAGTTAAATAATTTTTATTATAATTTTAAATATTTTATATAGTGATGATAGTAAAATTTAAATCATTTTTATATAAACTGTTCATGTTAAGTAGATATTGCAAAAGTATGAGCATAACAACCATTGAAGTTTCAGAATGGTTATCAGAAGATGTATAATTTTAGATCATTTTTCATCTCATGAGTTGAATTTTATAATCACCACTATAAAAAATGATTAAAATAGTATCCAAAATTATTTATAAAAAAAATTATCTCATAATTAGACACTATTTGGTTCTTTGATCAATCGTTTATCATTTAATGGTCGAAACTAATCTATACTAAATTGACCAAGATAATGATATCCGATTGAAGTGAAACTTTGATAGTATGCTACAAACATCACCAAGATCATCGTTGTAGATTTTTGGATCCATTGAAGATCTCCATCTATCAGATCATCGTATCATCGTTCGTGGTCATCGAAATTAAATTTTTTGATCGACGAAGCTAGGGCCATCAAATTGAGGTGATCTTTTGTGACGTCATTCTAATGATAATTATTTAGATAATGAATGATGAAGATGAGCATTATATTTTAAAATTAAGTAATATTTAAATATATATATATATATGGCAGTGGTTACAATTAATCGCTGCCATAAATCAGATTATAGCCTACTAACCGCTGCTATAGGTTGATCTATGACAGCAATTTTTATAACCGCTATTATAGATCCGATCTATGACAGCAGTTTTCATTAATCGCTGCTATATATCCGACCTATAGCAGCGAGTAATGCAAACCACTGTCATAGGTGCTATGACAGTGATTTCGAAAATCGCTGTCATAGTAAGCACTGCCATAGATCATTTTTATAGTAGTACTATTAAATCATTAAGCTATATTCATAGCCATCGAAATTAAATTTTATTAATCGACATAGCTAGAGCTATTGAAACAAGGCAGCCTTTTGTAGTGATACTCTGACGATAATTATTTAGATAATAAATAGTAAAGATAAACTTTAAATTTTAAAATTATATCATATTTAAAAAAATAAAAAAAAATTTACAATGATAACTCCATTGGAAATAGTGCCATCGCTAATATCATTAGCGATGGCAAACTGATCACTGATACTTTTTTACCATCACTAATAAATTTAATAAATATATATATATATATTTTTTTTATGGCAATGTCTGTCGCTAATCTATCATCACTAAAAGTTATTTAGTGGTATTAGTGACAGCAAAAGCCATTGCTAATAATTATTTTTTATCACTAATAATTCTATAATTAAATTAAAAAAATAAAATTACTTTAGTATTAACAACGGACTTTCGACATCATTAATAATAATCTTTCATTGCTAATAATATTAAAGCTAATATAAAAAAAATAATTTTTACTAGTGAGGCACCTTACCGTCGCTAAAAGTCAAACTTGTCGTCACTAATAATTTTTAATTTTTGCGATGATAGATTATTTGGTCGCTATTTGCTATCGATAAAAATATTATTAGCGACAGCAAAATGCCATTGCTAATAAGTATCTACCATCACTAATAATAATAAAATTTAATTTTTAAAAAAATAAATTTATTTTTTATTAATGATAGTAAAATACCATTATTAATAATTATCTACCATCGATAATAATAATAAATTTTAATTAAAAAAAATTACTTATATTAGCGATGGCTATTTGCCGTCGCTGATACTATTACTAATAACTATAGTGATGATATTTCCATTACCATTGCCATCGCTAATAACTATTAGCGATGGCTAAACTTCCATCATTAAAATTATCGATAAAAAAGATTATTAATGATGGCAAAATTATCATTACTAACTCCATCGCTAAACTCATTACTAGCGATGATAAAAATACCGTCGCTAATATCCATCATTGATACTCTATTTTCTTATAGTGACTCTCATCGTATCTATCTAATATTTTTATACTAAATAGATCAAATTATTTTGATTGGCATGAACAACTTCTTATTGTCTTAGGATACCTAGATTTAGATTTGGCCTTTCGTAAGCCTTAGCCAGATTCACTTACCTCTACTAGTTCTCCTGATCATAAAAAATTATCTAAAAAATGAGAGCATTATAATAGGTTATCTCTCATAATTATTAAAAACTCTATAACGAGAGACATTAGGAAATCTATTCCTAATAATGAATTGGCCTCTGAATATCTTTTCTATATAGAACAACAATTTACCAAATTAAATAAAGCCTTAGCTAGTATCCTAATGAACAAATTAATCTCTATGAAATATGATAAATTTTTTAAAGTGTGAAAGCACATCATAAAAATATATGATATAATTAAAAAATTAAATAATTTAGATATGACAGTATCTAAAAATTTTTTTATCTAGTTTATTCTCAATTCTCTTTCATCCCAGTTTATCTAATTTAAGATTTATTATAATACACATAAGAAATCATGAACAATGAATGAATTCATTTTTCAATGTGTACAAGAGGAAGAAAGATTAAAATAAGAAGGGATCTTAGTTGTCCACGTAGTTTCACAAGAGCATCCTAAGAAAAAAATTGAAGAAAGAAAATAAAGGATCCAACAATCCATCAATAAAAGATTCTTATAAATTAAAATATTTTTTTTATAAGAAGGGGGACACATCAAGAAGGATTATAAGAAAAAAAGGAAATGGTTCGAAAAGAAGAATATTTTTTTATCACTTATTTATTTTGAAATTAATTTTATTGATGTTTCTTCTAATACTTGATGGATTGATTCAGATGCTGCAATTCATATTTTTAATTAAATATAGAAATTTCTTTCAAGTCAGAAATTAAATGATAGAGTGGTGGATCTTGATGGAAAATTGGATGAAATCCAAGATCATTATAGTCGGAACCTGTAGACTTATTACAGACATCGAATTCCAATTAGATCTATATGACATCTTTTATGTTCCTTCAGTAGCTAAAAATTTATTTTTTTTGTCAAAACTTGATTTAAAAAGGTTTTCATTTACTTTTGTAAATTTAAGTTTTAAATTAATGAAAAATTTTATTTTTGTTGGTATTAGAACATTATGTAATGGATTATATAAATTAAATTTAGATTTTTTTTTGAACAATCTTTGTTTATTTTAAATGTCCATGTCAGAATAAAATGTGGTATTGTAAATGAGAGTTTTTCGATGCTATAGCATAGGCGATTAGGTCACATATCAAAAAAAAAAGATGACTAGATTGGTTAAGAAAGATATTTTACCAAATTTAGATTTTAGTAATTTTGGTATGTGCATCGATTGCATTAAAAAAGTAAATTTAAAATTATAAAAAGAATATCACTAGAAGTCAAAAACTCTTAGAATTGATATATACCGATATTTATGACTATTTTATACCTTATTTTGGAGGGCAAAAGTTTTTTATTATCTTTATTGATGATTTCTCATGTTATGGTTATGTTTTTCTATTACATGAAAGTCTGAAACTTTAGAAATCTTTAAAGTGTACAAAGCTGAAGTAAAAAATTAGTTGGATAAAAAAATTCAGGTTGTGAGATCTGATAGGGGTAGTGAATACTACGGTAAATATGATGAATCTGACCGTAATCTTGGATCTTTTGCCAAATATTTTGAACAATATGGCATTATAGCATGGTATACTATACCAAAAAATTTTCAACAAAATTGTGTGGTTGAAAAACGTAATCACATCTTGATGGATATGGTGAGGAGTATGGTTAGTAAATCCTCATTATCCTTAAATTTATGAAAAAAAGCTTTAAAAATTGCTATAGTATATCCTAAATCGGGTATCCAATAAAGTCATTCCTAAAACTCCTTTTGAGTTATGGACAAGTAGGAAATCTAGTTTAGGACATCTACATATTTGGGATTATCTAGGAGAGGCTCAATTATATAACCCATAAGAAAAAAAATTGAATCCTAGAACTATTAGTTGTTATTTTATAGGATAGCCAGAAAAATCAAAGAATTTTAAATTTTATTGTCCATCACACACCACTAAAATTATTGAAACTGGAACTACTAGGTTCATTGAGGATGGTGAAAATAGTAAGAATGGTATACCACATAATGCGGTGTGACAAAAAATAAGAAAATCCTTTTTTATTACAGTAACACCTAGAGATATTTTATTTGAGCCTGCTCGACCTAAAATTATGGAACATCAATAGATGATTGATACACCACTTTTTAAAGAGACTATCAATGAACATGATCTAATTAAAAATAATCATAATAATGATACTGAATCTAAAATATTATGGAGATCTACTAGAATTAGAAGATCGCTATTTCAGATGATTATATTGTATACTTACAAGAATATGATTATGATATTAGAATAAAGAATGATCCAATTTTATTTAAGGATACCATAAAAAGTGATGATTCTAAACTTTGATTAGATGCCATGAAAGATGAGATGGAATCCATGAATAAGAATCAAGTCTGAAAACTTATAGAATTACCTGAAAGATTTAAGCCTGTAGGTTGTAAATGAATTTTTAAGACCAAACAAAATTTCAAAGATAATATCGAAAGATATAAAGCTACACTTGTAGCAAAGGAATTCACTCAAAAGAAAAGAATTAATTATCATGAAATATTTTCTTCTATTTCTAAAAAAGATTCATTTGGAATTGTTATGATATTAGTAGCTCATTTTGATTTAGAGCTATAATAAATGGATGTCAAGACCGCATTCTTGAATGGGGATTTAAAGAAAGAGATGTATATGGAATAGTCTGAAGGATTTTTAGTGCAAGAAAATAAAAGACTAGTATGTAAATTAAAGAATTCTATATATGATCTTAAACAAGCTTCCAAGCAATGGTACTTAAAGTTTAATCATATCATTATTTTCTTAAAATTTATAGAAAATATTGCTGATCAATATATATATATCTGAAGGTGAATGAAAGTAAGTTTATATTTTTGATACTATATGTAGATGATATCTTACTAGTCAGTAATAATTTAAATCTCTTGCATGAAACTAAAAATTTTTTTTCTAAATATTTTGACGTAAAAGATATAAAAGATGGTACAAAAATCCATCATGATAGAAATAAGAGGTTACTTAGTTTATCTCAGAAAAATTATATTACTAGGATCGTAGAAAGGTTTGAAATATCAAGCTGCTCATCAAGTGAAGTGCCAATCATTAAAGATGATAAATTCAATAAATTTCAATATTCCAGAAATGAGATTGAGAAAAATCATATGAAGGATATATCCTATGCATCTGTAGTGGATAGTCTGATGTATGTTCAATTATGTACTCATCCTGATATCAGTTTTGCTTTGAGAATACTTAGAAGATATCAGAGTGATCCAGGTATGGACTACTAAAAAGCTGCTAAGAAGGTGATGTGATATCTTCAAAAAATTAAAGACTACATACTTACTTATAGGATGACTGATCAGTTGGAGATGATTGGTTATTCAAATACAGATCATGTTGGTTGCCTCGATAGTAGAAAGTCTACATCATCTTACATCTTTCTATTAGCTAATGGAGTAATCTCATGAAGGTGCGCAAAATAGCGCATTATTGTCTGCTCTATTATGAAAGCTGAATATATAAGCTGCTATGAGGCTTCCTCACATGCTCTATAGTTGAGAAAATTCATCTCAGGGCTCGGAGTTATGGATTCTATTTCTAAGCTGCTAAAAATTTATTGTAACAATTCTGCTATAGTTTTTTTTCTAACAGTAGCAAGATAACCAATTCAAATAAATATATTGATGTTAAGTATCTTACTGTAAATGAGAAGATCAGTAGTTATCAGGTATCTATTGATCTTATTGGTACTACATGTATGATAGCTAATCTTTTGACGAAAGTTTTAGTATTCAAAATTTTCAAAAAGCATGTAAAAGATATGGATTTTTGTCATTGGAATATATAATTTGTAATAAACACTTATTTTGAAATCTCTTAATGGTTTAATGATTGCTATTACTTCTATTTATTTATTGTTTGTATACATTATGGTTGATTTTTGTCAAAATTAAAGTAAACAGAAGTATCATTTATATGACATAACAGTGGGACCATTATCATAGACATTATAGTTTTTGATAGCCTATGTATTCCAGCATATAAGATTAGGTTAAGTAAAAATTATTGATGTCATGATACATGGAAGAAAGTATGTTAATTAAGATATATAACCGCCATGATTTGCATCACTAGTTTTTATTTAATCAAAGTATAAAGGATCTTTCAAGGAATAGATAATTGAATATTTTTTTATAAAATGAGTACGCACTCGTCGGATGAATTTCAAAATTTTGTTTTAGTATTGTTGTTTTAAAAAATTAAAAAAAAATTATATGTTTTTGAAATATTTTGAAAAAACTAAAAAATTAATTTTAAGTGATAATATATGTGAAGTGGAAGAATGTTGGATTTAACTCTATAATGTAGCTTAATTATCACGTAATCAAGTTTAACTCATGGGGTCAAGTCCTGAATCAATTATGGTGAGCCTAATTAATTAAAGAGTTCTATTTCTGATAAGACTTAGACTGAAATTCTTATTCTAATTAGGATTAAGTCTTCTAATGGAATAAGATAAGTGCAGGTATAAATAGAGGTGGCCTGATCTCTTTCCTCCAACTCTCATGAGGGCGTGATAATTTTCATCAATCATCCGCATTAAGATGGAGGATGAGGAGAGAGAAGACCAGCCGCCTGTAGAAGAAGGATCAAATGCTCTGCGGGCTACGTGATCATCGTATTGGTGAGACGATGGTGCAAGATATATTTTATTTTGATTTTACATGAATATTGAAGTATGATCTAGGCATGAAAGATTAAAATTATCTAATAGCTAGATCTCAAGATTCATCTGATGCCAATTTATAGATGTAATTCTTTAGTGGCTAGATATCCCAAAGTTCTAATTGCTCCACAAAACTAAACCTTATCTAGTAACATAATGGAAAATGTTCTATATATATATATATATATATATAATCCTCACCCCTGCCCCTTCCTATGCCACTTTATCGACTTCAATAGGTTTATTAATGTTTTTAAACTTTAATTTCCTTTTCTAAAGCAGATGGTTTTTTTTTTTTTTTTTTTTTGGGGGGGGGGGGGGGTGGGTGGGGTGCTGTTATTAGATGCTTTCATGGTGGTACTGACCTGAAGGCTTTGGAGGTTGCTGGTGTATCTCACATGAAGGCTATATGCCATAAAAGGAAGCTAAGATAGCAAGCTCTGCAAGGTCTTACCTATAAGTTTTAGCTTCAATAAGAAGCCTAGGAGTTTTAATATGAAGCTTAGAAGCCTAAGAGTTTCAATAAGGCTCATAAATATTATGACACACTAGCTTATAAACCCGTGCATGGCACAGGATCCTTTTTTTTTTGAAAAAATATTTTATTTAGAGATTTATGAATATATATTCTATATATATTTCAAAAATAATTAAAATAATGAAAAATGTATTTGATGCATGGTGTGAATTATAAGCTATTTATAAGCTATGTTATTTTTTTTCTAAATTTGAGGTTCTCGATGGACCTCTTGTGGTCTAGCTCCTCCTAAAATCCTTGCCCTCTTCTATATTAAAATTTATTTTTCTCTATCCTTCACCTCTGAAGCTCACTTTCTCCTTTTTCTTGAGCTCATGTGCGACAATCTCTTTGATCCCCTCCCCTTCCTTAGGGCTTAAAGCGGTTCTAGCAGTTCCTTAGAGTTAATACAACCAACGATTAAATGGTTTCATAATTTGAGATGATAGATTAATACAGCTTTGAAGAGGAGTTAATGCAGCCAACAATTCCGATTTTTCATGAGATGTCTCAAATTTTTTCTATTTAGAGAAGATTAAAGACTATTATGATATGTGGCAAAATATTATAGAGACAAATGTCAAATGGAAGACTCTGCCAATGCAAACATTCGCTTGCTCGACCCCTTTGCTGTCTCCCCTTTCCCCATCCCCTTCTAGAGAATATCTGCAGGAAGAACACCCATTGGTCGAACTACCCTATCTGCTCGCTCTGTGCTCCACTGCCACGATTGCCCCTCCTCTATCCCACCTTCCCATTGCTAGGGTACCCCATGATGCTCTACACTCACCGGAGCAGAGCGTGTGCTGGTCGTGCCCCTCCGCTACCGAGCACCCCTCCGAGTGTCAATGTTAGAATCTCCCTCGACCCACGGTGAATGTGCATATAGCATCTTCTTGCCCCTTCTTCTTGGCCTCTCCCACACCGGCTCCAACACCCACACAGTCCACTGATCCCCGCTCCCTCTACATATGCTCCGAAAGCCGAAGCATGTGCCGGTTGTGCCACTCCTTTGCTATGCGTCCCTTCAAGTGCCAGCATTGGAACCTCCCTCGACCCATGGTGAGCGCACGTATGACATCTTCTTTTGCCTCCACCTCCTTGATCTCTCCTATGCCGGCTCCATCGCCCATGCCCTCTACTGGTCCTTGCTCCCTCTGCAAATGCTCCAGCAGTCAGAGCATGGGCTAGTCGTGCCCCCCTCTGCTGAGTGCTTCTCCGAGTGCCAATGTCAGAACCTCCCTCGACCCACAGCAAGTGCATGTACGACATCTTCTCATGCCTCCACTTCCTCGATCTCTCCCATGCTGGCTTTATTGCCCACGCCCTCCACTGGTCTCCCTCCCTGCCACTGCCACAACCTCTATGAGCGTTGCGAGTACATTACATGCGAGGCCGAAGGTCATCGGCCAAATGGTCGATAGGTGGATGGGCAGGCGTATGTGGCCGAAGACAGCGATGAAGAGGTAGCGAAGGAGTAGGGCACCACCACCAAGATCACAGTCGAAGTTCACTGGCAGGAGAGGAGGGCAAGGCGAACGGTTCGTGGGAGAAGAGCCATTAGGGGGGATAAGAGCTTGGTCACAAAGAAAGGATGAAGGCTGGCCTGAAATTAATAAGAGAGGAGGAGAGAGCGAGAGCATTGCAATAGAAGCATGGAGGTTCTGAAGATAGATGTCAAACAGAGACTCCACCTAAAATCCTGCATGTCAAACGGAGGCTTTTGCCTCCATTTTAATATGTATGTATGTAGGTATGTATGTGTGTATGTATGTGTTGGTGCAAAAACTGATCATCGTCGGATCCAGCTGGAGCGGAGGTGGACGAGATCACCGTCGAGGACCTACAAAATAAAGTTCCATCCAGAGTCGGTGGAGGGTGGCTCTGGAAAGACCCTCCAACGATCAAGCCAGCTCTGGCCAACAGGAATGGAGTGCTCAGGGATGAGTTCCACAGAGCTTAGAGAAGGGGAGGAGAGTTTAGAGCCTAGAGTTAACATATCTAGAGGATTCTTTTATAGACGAAGCTTGATTGATGGTGATGGCCATATCGTCCGACCGTGAGCCACTCGGGACCGTATGGAGTTTGGTACGGAGAGAAAGGCATCATCAGGTGGATAGTGACAGCCATATTGATGGATCGTGTGCCACAGGAGCTAGCTACGGAGAGAGTGGTGTTGCTAGTGGCCATGTCGTCCGATCGCATCGCCTATGGCAGACTGATGGCGACAGTTCATCCAGATTTAATAGTCGTGGCTTTGAGAAAGCAGGCATTGATCGGTGGACTTTGGTATATATCAATTTCAGAGGAGTTCGGACTTCTAGAGGAGTTCGGCCAAGGAAAAGCTTGGAAGGAGTTCAGTTGGAGGAGTGCAGAGGGAGTTTGACTCTCGTAGGCGTCTGGCTGGAGGAGTGCGGCTAAGACTCAGTCGTTGGAGAGTTCAGAAGAAGCTTGACTGCTGAGGAGTCTAGTCGATCGAAGAAGATGTCTGGAAGAAGTCTAGCTCCTGAAGAAGTCCGACCGAAGAAGAAGCATGGAGGGAGTTCGGCTCCCGCAGGTGTCTGACTGGAAGAGCACGGAAAGAGTTTGGCTAAGATCCATCCGTTGAACCTCTTCCGTGGCTACTGATTGTATTAGACTAGGCATCGAATTGGACTTCAATGGGAGCAAAAATTATCCCCAATAATAGTCTCCCTCACTCTTGAGTTTGAAATTCGAAGAAAAGGAGTGCAGAAAAGACGACTGTCGAAGTCCTCTTTTGGGCTTCGTGTTAATTCAAATTGAAGCTTGGGAGGAAGATCTCATCTCCGACCAAAATTGATGTTGAAGTTGAAGCCCGAGGAAGATCTCATCTCTAGCCGAGGTTGAAATAGATCTCATCTCCTACGGTCAAGGTCGGAGGTTGAGCTCCTCGGGGGCGATATTATCTCTAGCAGCCGAGGTTGCCTTGGGAGGATCTTATCTCCTACAGTCAAGGTTAATACGGACGCTCGAGAGAGATCTGATCTCAAGGCGAGGTTGTCTTCGATCTTATCTCTAGCCAAGGTTGTCTCGGTCGCTCGGAAGAGATCTTATCTTTGATCGAGGTTGTCTCAATCACTCGGAAGAGATCTTATCTCTGGTCGAGGTTATCTCGGGTGCTCTGACCAAGGTTGTCTCCGATCTTATCTCTGATCGAGGTTGGCTCGGGCACTCGGATCGAGATTATCACGATCGCTTGAAAGAGATCTTATCTTTGATCGAGGTTGGCTCGATCGCTCAGAAGAGATCTTATCTCTTGCGGCCGAGGTTGAAGGTCTTTGACCTGCTCGTGTTAGGATGAGGTTCGACTTTGCTCGCGTTAGGACGAGGTTCTCCTTCTATTCCTAATGGACCGTGGGGGCACATACAGACCGCTGTCAGGATTTCTTCCTCCATCTCATCTAAGATGAACGAGGCTTTCGACTTTGCTCGCATTAGGATGAGGTTCTTCTCCTATTCCTAATGGACTGTGGGGGCACATAAGGCCCACTGTCAGGGCCTCTCCTTCCATCTCATCTAAGATGAATGAGGCCTTCGACTTTGCTCACATTAGGATGAGGTTCTCCTCCTATTCCTAACAAACTGTGGGAGCACATACGGACCATCGTCCGTGCCTCCCCCCTCATCTCGTCTAAGGTGAACGAGGCCTTCAACTTTGCTCGCATTAGGATGAGGTTCTCCTCCTATTTCTAATGGGCTATGGGGGCACATACGGACCGTCGTCCGTGCCTCTCCCTCCATCTCGTCTAAGGTGAACGAGGCCTTCGACTTTGCTCATATTAGGATGAGGTTCTCCTCCTGTTCCTAATGGACTATGGGGACATATAAGGGCCATTGTCTAGGTCTCTCCCCCCATCTTGTCTAAAGGTGAACGAGGTCTTCGACTTTACTCGCGTTAGGACGAGATTCTCCTCCTATTTCTAACGGGCTGTGGGGGCACATACAGATCGTCGTCTGTGTCTCTCGCCCCATCTCGTCTAAGATGAACGAGGCCTTCGACTTTGCTCGCGTTAGGACGAGGTTCTCCTCCTATTCCTAACGGACTGTGGGGACACATACGGACCATCGTTCATGCCTCTCCTCCCATCTTGTCTAAAATGAATGAGGCCTTCGACTTTGCTTGCATTAGGATGAGGTTCTTCTTTTGTTCCTAACGGACTGTGGGGGCACATAAGGGCCATTGTCAGGAGCCTCTCCCCCATCTTGTCTAAAATGAACGAGGCCTTCGACTTTGCTCACGTTAGGATGAGGTTCTCCTCCTATTCCTAACGGACTGTGGAGGCACATAAGAACTGTTGTCAGGGCCTCTCCCCCTATCTTATCTAAAATGAACGAGGCCTTCGACTTTGCTCACGTTAGGACAAGGTTCTCCTCCTATTCCTAATGGACTGTAGGGGCACATAAGGATCCGTTGTCAGGGCCTCTCCTTCCATCTCGTCTAAAATGAACGAAGCCTTCGACTTTGCTCACGTTATGACGAGATTCTCCTCCTATTTCTAATGGGCTATGGGGGCACATAAGGGTCATTGTCAGGGCCTCTTCCTCCATCTCATCTAAAATGAATGAGGCCTTCGACTTTGCTCATGTTAGGATGAGGTTCTCCTCCTATTCCTAATAGACTATGGATGAGGTTCTTCGAAGCTCGGAAAAGATCTTATCTCTAGCCGAGGTTAATGCGGTCACTCGAAAGAGATCTTATCTCTGGCCGAGATTGATGCGGTCGTTTGGGAGAGATCTTATCTCTGACCGAGATTGACTCGATCGCTCGAGAGAGATCTTATCTCTGGTCGAGATTAGCTCGGTTGCTCGAAAGAGATCTTATCTCTAATCGAGTTGACGCGGTCGCTTGGAAGAGATCTTATCTTTAGTCGAGGTTGACACAGTCACTTAGGAGAGATCTAATCTCTGATCGAGGTTGACTCGATCGCTCGAAAGAGATCTTATCTCTGATCGAGGTTGGATCTCGATCGTTCGAAAGAGATCTTATCTCTAGCCAAGGTTGTTACGATCGCTCGAAAGAGATCTTATCTCTGGTCGAGGTTGACTCGGTCGCTTGGAAGAGATCTTATCTTTAGACGAGGTTGGCTCAATCGCTCGAGAGAGATCTTATCTCTGGCTGAGGTTGACTCGGTCGCTCGAAAGAGATCTTATCTCTGGCCGAAGTTGACTCGATTGCTCAGAAAAGATCTTATCTCAGGTCGAGGTTGGCGCAGTCGCTCGAAAGAGATTTTATCTCTAACCAAGGTTGACTCAATCGTTCGGAAGAGATCTTATCTTTGGTCGAGATTTACTCGATCGCTCGAAAGAGATCTTATCTTTAGCCGAGGATGAAGGTCTTTGATCTGCTCGTGTTAGAACGAGATTCTTCTTCTGTTCCTAACACGACAACTATTGACTGCTTCTTTTCTATCATCACATAGTTTTTATACCCAGAAATAATATTATTGAAAGGAAAGAATTTTATTGAAAGAAAGTTACTTGCAGCACATCCCCATTTTAGGATCGTGGGGGCATTGTTCCTTCAGGTTCCCTCGAGCAGTAAGTCCCGGGCCGGACGACCTCCTCTATCTCAAGCTGGCCTTCTCAATTTGGAGCATGCTTCTCTTGGCTTTGATGCTGGAAGATGATGAATCATCGAATGTACCAAGCTCCTCCTCCTAGGGGTAATGTTGATGACGCCGTGAGGCGGCCGACCTTCCTTTCATGTGGCCAGGCTCCTTTCATTTTTGGTTATGGCGGCATCCTTGGTCGATCTTCTCTTACTTCAGATTGGCATCGAAGGAATTTGCGCAGCCACCCCTTTCCGACGAGCTCCTTAATTTCATCTTGGAGCTGAATGCATTCCTCAGCATCGTGGTCGTGGTTGCGATGGTAGAGGCAGTACTTACTTCGATCACACTTGTTTGAGAAAGATCGTAATCCTTATGGTCTTGGCAGCTTATTAACTTCGATGAGAATTTGAGTTCGAGGAGCGTTGAGGAGGGCGTAGTTACGAAACCTTTCAAAAGGAGGACTTCTTTGCACCCTTCTGTCGGAGCTTCCTTAGTGGCGAGCTCGAGGAGTTCGGACTCATCTGCATCCAGAGGGAGTCCGTGAGTACGGCCGAACTTCGCTGGGCTCTCCATCGATGGCGGATCTATTATACTTGTCTACCTACCACTCTCTTAAGGCTTCTTCATCCTTCAACTTAAAAGCTTCTTTCACATGGGCATATCCCTCGATCCGAGCTAGCAGATCGGTGAAGTTCCTAGGATACTTTTTTTTTCAGAGAGAATAGCAAGTCATTCTTTCAAAGGCCACCCTTGAGTGTGGCCATTGCAACAGACTGATCCAGGTCCCAGACCTCTAATGCCGCGATATTAAATCGGATGATGTAAGTCCGGATGGATTTCCCCTGCTTCTGCTTGACGTCCATCAGAAAATTCGAACCTCGGCGTGGACGTCGGTTGCTGATGAAGTGAGCCATGAACTGATGGCTCATATAATCAAAAGAGAAAATCATACCTGGCTTCAACATCGAGTACCAATTTCTCACTGCTCTCTTTAAAGTAGATGGAAAGGCTCGGTACAGTATGGCATCTGAAGCACCGTGGAGTAACATCATGGTCCAGAAGACCTTTAGATGATCAACTGGATCAGAAGTTCCATCGTAGCTTTCGAATTGAGAAAGCTCAAATTTCGGTGGAATGGGCTCTTGCATAATTCAGAGGAAGAAAGGAGGATCGATGTGGACGTCGACATGATAAGCCGGGGCGACATGGCCGAGCTCTTCAATCCATCAGTCCATCTCCCGCAGTCTGTGATCGAGGGCATCATCTTGGTTGCAGATCTTGGAGGGCTTCCGACTACAAATGGGGAAGGTCTCCCCCAAAGGAGAACCATGATCCGAACACAGATCCTCGGCTCTTTATTTCTTCTTCTCAGGGGGATGGGTACGTTGGCCCAGGTACTTTTTTTTGGGGTCGATTTTCAACATTCCGATGGTGGATTTCCTAGTGGAGTCACCACCGGAGGCTGCTGTATGGTCTGCATCACCTCAGTGAGACCACAGATCTACTGGACAAGCCGATTGAACTGCTCCACATCTATCGTGGGTATAGGTGGAACCTAAGCTTTGGAGCTGAAGCAAGAGCAGATGGATCTAGATGGGATCGAATCGTGGAGGCCGCCGATCGTCGAGTCAAAGCTCTTTGGAAGGTATTTTCTCTTGAAAAAGAACTCTGGAGAGGAAGGAGAGAGATCTCCAGAGAGGAAAGAGAGAAATCATCGTCGAGCACTCCTTTAAGAACAAGAAAACCTCGGAGGTTCGGACCCTTCCTCTAGCACCAATCTATTGGTACAGAAACTAATCATCGTCGGATCTAGCTGGAGCGGAGATGGACGAGATCACCATCGAGGATCTGTAAAATAAAGTTTCATCCAGAGCCGGTGGGGGGTGGCTCCGACAGGATCCTCCGACGATTAAGTCAACTCTAGCCAACAGGAATGAAGTGCTTAGGGATGAGTTCCACAGAGCTTAGAGAAGGGGAGGAGAGTTTAGAGCCTAGAGCTAGTGTATCTGGAGGATCCTTTTTATAGGTGGAGCTTGATTGATGGTGACGGCCATATCGTCCGACCGTGGGCCGCTTGGGGCCGCATGAAGTTTGGTACGGAGAGGAAGGCATCGTCAGATGGATAGTGACAGCCATATTGATGGGTCGTAGGCCGTACGGGGCTGGCTACGGAGAGAGTGGTGTCGCCAGTGGCCATGTCGTCCGATCGTGTCGTCTGTGGCAGATTGATGGCGACAGTTCATCCAGATTTAATAGTCGTGGCTCTGAGAAAGCAGGTATTGATCGGTGGACTTCGGTATGTATTAATTCCAGAGGAGTTCAAACTTCTAGAGGAATTCGGCCAAGGGGAAGCTCGGAAGGAGTTTGGTCGGAGGAGTGCGGAGGGAGTTCGGCTCTCGTAGGTATCTGGCTGGAGGAGTACGGCTAAGGCTCGATTGTTGGGGAGTTCGGAAGGAGCTCGGCCGCTGAGGAGTCCGACCGGCCAAAGGGGATGTTTGGGAAGAGTCTGGCTCTTGAAAAAGTCCAACCGAAGGGGAAGCATGGAGGGAGTTCGGCTCCCGCAGGTGTCTGACTGGAAGAGCGCGGAAAGAGTTCGGGTAAGACCTATCCGCTGAAGCTTTTCTGTGGCTACCGGTTGCGTTAGGCTAGACATTGAATTAGACTTCGACGGAAGCAGAATTTATCCCCAACAATATGTATGTGTGTGTGTGTATATATATATATATCTAAAAGTTTCAATTTGAAGCAAAGAAGCCTAACAAAGGGTTTCAAAAAACCCAAAGAACTTCAAAAAAACATAGGTATTGATCTCTATATCTTATGTAACTCATGGAACTTGAAGTGTGAGGAACAGATTGAGATGCTTGTATAGCTTTCCTAATTTTGAAGTATAACTGCCAAATAAAATAAATAATACGATATATCTCGTCTATATATTTAACTTTGTTATAATGTATAAAATAAAAAAAATCGGGATATTACATACAACTTATTCTTTTATAGGAAATAAATAATGTGCAAGTTCCCCCCATTGTTGGAGCAGATGGATAATTACATGCAATCTCCTACTCCGTCACACCTTCTTTCTTATAATCTTGCTTCAACTTGCCTCGGAATTCTTTTCATTTGCAATTGATCAACTTTAACACCCAATTATGACTCTCTAGAGGGAGAACTAGCTTACTCTAAAATGAAGTAAGTAAAGATAGATTTAGTATACTTATGATCATCAGCAAGTCAAGACATAGTATTAAATCCAATTCTTTACCAGTACCGCTTGAAGGACCTCAATCTTATAATTTTTTTCCACGACTGTGTAATGGTATCATGTGTAGACGCCGCCACTGTATCATCATTCTCATGCCTATTTCCATTATTAACATCCTTATCAAAAAAGTCGTCAGCATCCTCAAACAGCCCTATCTAATCCTCTTTAAGAATAAGAGATATTGGGGAGGGAAGCATGAGAAGAATGATTGGTGACAACGGCATCACAAATATTACTGCTAATATCGATCCAGCAAAATGTGATGAAGATGCGCGAAACTCCATGAGCAGAAGTAGCACTGCCGCTACAAAGTTAAAACCAAGTCTTTGACCGTGCGCTTTCTTGGGTATAGAAATGAACATTTTGTTATCATCATTGAAACCACAATAGAAAGTGATTGAGGTAGAGAAATGTCCATCTGAGAAGAACAAATCAAAATAAGAGAATACATGTTGGTCGGCATCATTATTGTTGAACAACCAATTGCCATCTGAATCTATAATTAATTTGGTGATTGGGTCTTCTATTTCATTGGACCTGGAGCGAAGTGCGATAATGCACCGTACTCCTTAATTCCTTATTCTTTTTTCCATCATAGTTGAGGATTTTTTGCACCTATAGACCTCCATGAGAAAATGATTAAGCTTGTATTTATCCAAGCTTTTGCCCATAAGATTCAGATATTGTGATAAAATGCAACCATCTTCTCAATAAAAGTCTTCAGCTCGGTGAGTTTCTTAAAACAATTTTCTACAACCATGCCTGCCAAAATGTTGAACTCCTTTCACCTTGGTTCAACCCGCTAATAACTTGTCCTAGATAACAAGTTCCTTCCAGGCTTCTTTGATAATATCCAGAAACTCATATTGTTCATGCTCAGTTTTTGTTTTAGGTTGGACCAAGGTTAGTATTTCTTCATGAAAGTTCGCTTCCCATCTCAATGGCTTTCCCAGTACATAAAACCAGGCTTGAAATGCAGGGCTCATTTTTGGCCTTAATGCTAACTCATTGATGCCAGGTTACATAATTCGCAATAAGCTGATATTATTCTTCTGTGCAAAGCTGATCTAAGGCAATTAGGGCACCCTCTCTCTCCCTCTCTCTATTCTAGCACATAATTCGGTTTCTCGATGTGATGGATCCTACTCATGGACTGCTCTTAGGCCCTATTCAATCCTCCTTATATTGGCCAAAGTGGTCCATATTAAGTCTAGTGATTCTCCATGATCAAAACCATGGCAAATTTTGATGGAGGTCTGGAAGATTAATTTCATTGATTGTATGTAGAGTAGATACAAAGATAGAATCTAGATCTTTAGATTGAAGGGATTTGAGTAACGAATCAGGTCCACTGGTAAGAAAGGAAAACCTTCCTAACTTGGTGAAGAATCTGAGTTTAGATAAGGCCAGCTTTGTAGATATAGGAGTCCTGCTCGGTTATCCTAAATGCCACTAATACTAGTAGTTATCATTTCTTTGGTTCCCTTTTGGGCCCTTTTCATCCTTTTCCATTCACTTTATTGTCTAAATATGAAATGGATCAGAGTTGTACCTCGTCTTTCACTCTTGTAAGTCAAAAGATGGCATTCCGTGTGATTGGTCCCCTAGGGCATGATCTAAAGAAGATTTGTTAGATGAACAAACATAGAAGTATTCTAGGGGTTGTTTGATTGGAGGGAGTCCTATTCTGATTTTCATTTTAAGATGGAATAAAAATGGCCCAATCTACTTAAAACTCAATCTCGACTCTTCTCTAAAAATTCAAATTTTTATTCAGATTTTGATTTCGATTTCAATCACGAACCAAACGCTTCAGAAGATTTGGCCATTCCGATTCTCATTTCGATTCCAATTCCGATTGCGAACCAAACACCTCCTAATCATATTTAGAAACTTTTCTATTGGTATTTAAAGTTGAGTTGCCTTAAATATATCCAACATGACTGTGGAGGTAAGGATGAAAGATGTCTACTGTTCTGGCTACAGCAAAGTGGCTAATTTCATGGCCTTTAAGCAATTATATATTTAAGCAATCATATTATTAATATGCCAACTAGTAAGTCATTAGTCAATGATTAAGTCCCTAAGACTGTTTGTATCCTCGCAAAGGACCAGCCATTTAGCTTGATGCTTAGGTTAAACAAAATTCTCAAAGAAATTAATTCTTCTTTCATATTTAAACCTTGACACAACGCCGAAAGACGTTCTGTGGGTGAATATGGAATTGGGTCACCTTTTAGCCCTTGAGACATCGTTCCGAGACTCTACAAATCTTCTAGAGCAACCTTTTTGTTTGGAGAAGAGTAGTCTCAATATATCGAAATTGATCAGATTTTACAAATGCATGGCTAATTACTTTATCATGCTCTGAAACATCACCATCAGGTTTGTGCATTGAAGGCTACTAGTTAGGAAATAGGCTTATTGATTTTTTTTTTATGATAAGGAGAGGTATTAGCACCAAGATTCTTAGTAAGAAATAAGAATGTATAAAAAAACCCAAATGCATGAGTGGAGGTAGTCATTACATGAACCTGTCTTGGAGCTGAAGCAAGTCAGCCTCTTGCCATCCAAAGTAATGAAAGGTTACAAATCTACATTTGAGCTGATTTAAAAGCATTATAATTGCAAGTTTAGTTTTCCTATGCACACTAAGACCCGAGCCTCTAAAGTTGAGATGCATTAAGCTAGAAGTTTGAGATGTTAATTTGCATTGAAGCAAAATCATCTTCCATTCCATCCTTCCACAACGTCTTGCAAAGTGTAATGACCATGCAATCTCATGTAGGTTTCATGATCTCTTTGGATAGATTTTTCCTCCACCCCATCCATAATCTTTCCAAAGATTCTGGCACTTGTTGGATGCTGAGAGAGGAGGTTAGTTGCTATCACATTTCATTGGAGCAAGAACATGAGAGAAGAATGTGATTATAGGTCTCTTCCTCAGTGCCGCAAAGCGGACCATTCAAAGGCACCTAGATGTTTTTTTTCTTGAGATTATCTGGAGTCAAGATTCTATTCTAATATGCAAGCTAACTAAAAACCTTCACTTGTTCAAGCACCACCAGGGGTCACTAAATAAGTTTGGCAAAAATAGGTTCAATATCTCCATGAGTTAGGAATCTATAGCATTTGTTAACAAAGAATTTTTGATCCCCAAACCATTTCCAGATTAGCAAATTAGAATTTGAGTTGAGATTCACCATGTTTGTTAGACTCCTCATTTTTTGAAGTAATTCTTCTTCTTGTGTAGTGAATCACAGAATAGCTGTCTTAAGTCTTTCAATCCGAAAAAATTCTGTACTGTGATGAATGGCATAGTTATCAGGCAGAACCAATCCGAGAACCAATCTTTGAATAATGTATTTTTGATCTAGACATCCGGCCAGAAGGGAGTTTGACCGTCATTACCTATTTTTATCTAGAATTTGGTTGGAGAGTTTTTTCTATAGTAACTTTTCTGTACAAACTTTCTCTAATTTATATCTTTGTCCATGTAGTAGTTGCCCTATCTCTTGATAAGAGAGCAAAAATTAAGAGTCTTTAGATAAATGATGCCCAAACCTTATAACTTTCTTGGCCCGTAGACGTGCGACCGGCTTACTAAGCAATGACAATTTCTACTTCCTCTCTAAAGAAAATCTCTTCTTTTCTTCTCAATCTTTCTCAAAATTTCTACTGGGATGAGGTGCGATGACATTCGATAAATGGGGATAGATCCGGGCACTCATTAATAAGAACTGATCCATCACCGATAGATAAAATCTTGTTCTTCCACATTGATAGCTTCTTATCGATCTTCTCCACCAAAAAATTCTAGTATGAATTTTTTTTAATTTAGATTCATGTAGAGGCATACTATGAGATCCGTGAAGAATTTTCTCCTTTGTTTGACGGTCCTACCCTAATCAATGAGATTCTGTCCGTATTGATTTTGAGCCATGCGAGTAATTCAAATGCATATAGAATAAACTTGAGGTTTGAGGCATACCGTTTGTTAGCTTTACAAATGACAAGAGAGTCATCTGCATATTGTATCTTGTTTGACCCAATCCCTTTGATTAAGTTGTTCTTGGAAGCTTGCTTAAGTATGTGGCCCAACGCATCCGTTGCTAGAATGAAGAGAAAGGGAGAAAGTGGGTCATCCTGCCTCAATTCTTCTTTTGTTTTGAAACAATTTGTCGATTCTCCTTGCTCGTTTTCAATATGAAAGATACCCAGTTGCACCAATTGGCTTCAAATTTCCTATCTCTCATGACTTGTAAAAGAAACTCTCAGTCCACATTATCAAATGCTTTTTCATAATTAAGTTTATACAACAAAACTTATTGTTTGGATTGCGTTGCACATGCTGCAGCAGTCACCGATTTGTCTACCTTTTTATGAATGCTGATTTGGAGTTCAAAACGAGATGATCCATATAGGGGGGCCAGTCTTTTAAGATTATCTTTAATAACCCATCGAGCAAACTTGTGGGTCTACAATCCTTTACGGATGAGCTTTCTTATTTTTTTTGGGATTAAGATGATAAAAGTGTATATTGAGGAGATGCGCGCAAGAAGAGCTTGGTGGTTAAACCATGACATTGATTCAAAAGTAATGAATGAGTCTCACAAGAAATGGATAAATCGATTTGATCGGCATCTTTTTTCTGGATTAAATGGTTTTGTTTATTGAGAAAAGACTTGGTGAAGCCCGATCATTTTTATTCAGAAAATGAAAGAAATACAAGAAGGGGAGAATGCGCGCGCGCGCAGAGAGAGAGAGAGAGAGAGAGGAAGTAGAATTGCTCCAAAACTTCCTCCAAGGATTTGCCTGTCAAACTAAAAAAAAATCATGTTTCTTTCTGACCGAGTGACCCAAGAGCAAGTTGTGGCAAGAGAGTACAAGCCTTTAGTTCATTTCTTCTCAATAAAAACCTACCAGTCCAATAGGACGATATGTCGCCTGTTAAATATGAGATATGAAGCCTCCTCAAGGATCTTCTGAGTAAAGTGAAGCAGGCCAATTATGTTTTCTTAAATTATCTGCTCTTAATATCCTATGCTTCACTAGAAACAAGTGAAGAGTTTTATCCTGTCTCTTGAAGGCATTATCCAAGTCAGCTTCATCAGTGGGAGAGAGTACCTCCATGGAAACTTATGTTGTTAAGAGTAGAGGATCCTCGTTGACTCCATCTCCTAGTCAGAAATTATATCATTTTGCTGCTGCTGCTGCTGCTGTTGTTGTTGAGATTCATGTGTGGTAGGTATTTGATTCAATTGAGAATCCTGATTTCCTTCTCTTCTCGATAGACTTGCGATGTATGGCCAATCTTGCAATAACGAGGGGACATCAATTTTGATCCTTGTCAAAAAAAAAAAAATTAGAATTTGAAATTAAAACTACTTAATCAGATAATAGGTAGATGAGTAGGGAGACCTATATTGGAACAATTTATGCATTGGTTCCCTTTAGGAAGCAGGCATCGGCTTGAGGATTCTTGAATGAGAACCTTTGATAGCTGCTGAGAGAATCTTCCTCCCACATAAAAGAGCAAAAGCAAAAAAGAAAAAAAAAGAAGCATAGAATGGTCCACTTAGAGTAATAACTAAAATAAAATTATTATACCTAGAAACAAATTGATCAAACCAAAAGAACACTAACTGAAATGGAAATATAGGAACATGCATATTTTACCTGCTTCAGAACCTCAAGATCAAAACTATGTAGTTAAGCTCAACATCATATGAAATAGCGAACATCATATAAAGTTAATTTTTTAGACGTAATTGATATCTTTGATATATTTCATTTAGATTACATTACATATTCTCAAATCTTTAGAAATGACTTAACATACCACATAGACATCATGGTTCCTTATTGAAGTTAGGAGGCGTGCCCCTTGCCAAATCATCTTATTGCTTGTTTCAGTTGTATCATCTTTGAGCAATCATATCTCACTCATTCCTTACTAGATTTGCATGATTCCAAGTTCTTTCGATCTCTCTGCTTGACTACTATCATCTTCAATTGAAAATTTCCATCAAACTGCTCGATCTTCTCCTCAAGAGCCTAAAAACCTTGCAAAAGTCACACAAAACCATGTACATGACCAATGTAGCTTTGAGGCTTAAATTCTCTCAAACCACTGCACCAAATTGAATAATGTCACATTCACTTGAAAGTTAAGCTCCAGTGCTTTCAAATGGTCTAAGTTTCACTTAATTCCATAGATCACAGCCCAAGTTATTCCCAAAAAATTAGAGAGGGAAAGCACACCCTATTCCACCTGATTTCCCCTGCTTCTACTCCGCTCACATATCATTTCCGCGCACTCAACAACTCTCAGTCGTCGATGACCAAATGATCCAACGGTCCAAATTTAAAATTAGGAGGGTAAGGATCCGAATGGAGAGAGCGCGGACCAATCAGCGCTCACCTCTTGTCTACCGTTTCGCCCGTCGGTCCCTATTTAAATCGCCAGCTCCTACCATCGACTCCCACGTCGACCCTTCCTTCTGATATCCCTCGTGCCAACCGTAACCCTGAGACTCGTCCTGTTTGTTCTCGATCGTAAAGCCATGTCTGGGGAAGAGCCCGCGCCGGCGGTGGTGGAGGAGCAGGTCCAGGATCCCCCGCCAGCGGAGCCCGCGGTGGAGGATACCGCGGCCGCGGCCTCGGCCAAGCCGAAGAAAGCCAAGGAGACCAAGCCCAAGAAGCCCTCTGCTCCCAGGAAGCCCCGATCTCCTCCTGCTCACCCCCCTTACATCGAGGTGAGACCTAGCCCATTTCGATCCCTAATTCCCTTTTTTTTTTATTATCGATTTCCATGGATCTGATCGCTTGACTGTGCTTTGAAACCCTAGATGATCGGGGAGGCGATCACGTCGTTGAAGGAGAGGACTGGATCAAGTCAGTACGCGATTGCCAAGTTTATTGAAGACAAGCACAAGGCTCGCTTGCCTCCTAACTTCCGCAAGCTTCTCCTCGTCCAGCTTAAGAAGCTCACGGCCAGCGGCAAGCTGAGCAAGATCAAAAACTCCTACAAGCTTCCGCCCTCTCGCCCCCGACCTCCGGCGAAGCCTGCCTCCGCCGCCGCTCCGGCGAAGTCCAAACCGAAGCCTAAGCCGAAGCCTACGGCTGCCACCAAGCCCAAGCCGAAGCCGAAGCTCAAGCCGAAGCCTGCCGCCGCCAAGCCGAAGCCGAAGCCGAAGCCGAAGCCGGCAGCGGCCAAGCGCAAGGCTCCGGTGAAGCCGAAGCCTGCAGCGAAGGTGGCCAAGCCGAAGGCGAAGAGCCGGCCTGCGAAGGCGGCCAAGACCTCATCGAAGGACGCGCCTGGGAAGAAGGCGGCTTCTCCGGGGAAGCCCAAGGCGGCGCCGAAGAAGGCCGCGCCGAAGAAGGTGAAAGCCGGGAAGGTCGCTGCGAAGGCTTCGGCGAAGAAAGCCCCTGTGAGGAAGGCCCTTGCGAGGAAGGCCAAGAAGTAGACGTTGAGGGGCATATGGTTGTAAATTTAATAGTGTTGTAGGGGTATTTTAGTACCTGCATATCTCTCTTTTATTTCCCTCGGAGCAAAAAAAAACTTTGTACACCGCTTCCATCTATCTCATGGTTTTGTTTTGGGCAATAAGACTGCGTGTGGCTCGTGGCGGGGAAATCATGCTTTCGCGGGAGGTACTTGGAAAATTCCGGGCTTGGGTTAGCATTTCCACGGTCTCTCGCCATCGTCTAAGGTGCCATGGGAAGACGGTTTTGCCATTTGGAGGGTTGATACTGCCGAAGTACGTCGTTTGGGTCGGGCATCGAATCTTCTTGGCTGATCTGTTGTTGCGCCTATTTTGTCTTGGCAAAATTATACAGGGTTTTGCTTTGCTGCTTCAAAAGTTATTTTTGTTTTTTTACTGCTCTGTTCTTTGCCGTTTGATTTGATGCGAACGGGTGGGATCTGTCAATTGGCACTCGTCTCTGGCCGGTCCTGGCTGGAGCTGTAAATATCTCAGATCTCAAGTTCATTTTTCAACTGTTCTCAAGCTCACTTTTAATAGAACGGGGTGGTAGTCTAGGTAATTATATGAAACTATATGGTTGTTTTTTCAGAAGCCCTTTTTAAAATATTCTTGCGGCTGGAAGGAGGCGGAGGCTGTGTGGGAGGGGGTGCTGCGCTTCCGTCTGAGGAAGATGGTTGGACAAAGAAGATTTGGAGGCGGCGGCGGTGGTGATGAGGGCAAGGGCATTTTGGCCTCGAAAAAGAAGTGGATGAAGGAGGCGGCGGGGTGGGGAGGTGGATGAAGGGAAGGGGAGTAATCGTGATGGCCCTTTTTTATTTTTATTTTTATTTTTATTTTTATTTTATTTTTGCGGCAACCTTTTTCCTGCAACACGCCCGCATCACTGTCTCCCTCTTCCATCATCTCTGTAAAAATATTTTTTCTTTTAAAAAATAAAAAAAATTAATAATAAAATATTATTTTATAGAAAGTAAGAAAAATAGGAAGTTGGTAACAAATTAAAATTTTAAATATCGGATGGTATAGATTTCTCTTCATTTTTTTATAAAATATTAAAAATATTATAGTAAAATTTAATCATACAATGGCTCTTAATTTTTTTTATTGGAAAGTAGAGCTTGTAGAATTATATCATATAAGGTTGGGTTCGGTTTTTGATTGCGCTGGTCTGATGTTAAATTGATCTTTTATAGTTCATTTCTGCAGGAAACAAAAATATACTTATTTGGATCTTTTAGTTTTCCTTTCTATAGAGTTTACATTGGTCCGCTTTAAAGTTATTTTTAAAATATTTATGAATGTTGACATGGCTTGATTTGATTTGGAGTTTCTGTTGATTGTATTTGTCTAATTTATGAATTTTATTAAGTACTTGGCTTGCGATCCACCTCCCTTGACATCTAATTGTATCAAATCTATAATCAGGATTCCGAATACAATTGCTGTTTGTAAATCTACAGGATCTTTGGTTTTTTTTGCGTGTTCTGATTGTTTCTGCATGCCAAATGATTCGATTTTAAGAGACTACCATTCTTCAACTAAAACAAACATGGATCGATCCAATCACAAACAGTAGTGAATCAACTCGCACGTTTAGAGATGCACTTTTTTATGTGCAGCATGGTTCAACAAGGTCTTGCAAGTTCTTCCATGCACCTTCCAACAAGTCATGGTGAGGTTGGTAGAAACAAAAGTTATCTGCATCAATTGATCGTGCAAACTCTGGTTATAGCATATAAAATATAAATATTAGTACATTAGATTATTCAATAATTAGAATCCTATAATTTCCCTGATATTCAGATGCTTGCTGATAATTGAACATGTAGGTGTTGGAATAGAGGTTAGATTGAACTAAAGGTCTTTTGATAAATGCACGAGAGAATATCATATGGGGCAGATTTTTTATTTCCCCATATTTTCTCTAGCATCCATCTTAGAAATCCAAAAGTTAAATTAGAGTGGGATTCTTCCTACCAAGAAAGTTTACTTAAAAAACAAAATTAATGTGGAAAATATCATCTAATTATATTAGATCATGCAACGTAATTAATAATGGGACAAACATTTAATACTGTTTAGCTACTTTTACGTCAGATTATTACTGATGAAAATATCATTTTTCTTCGTATAATAAAGAAAGAATAGTATTATGTCTTTTTGATACCATATAAGGTAACAAGAAGTAATAATAAGATAATAAAAAGATTATATAAATATTGAGGATAAATCTCGCTCCTATCGAAGTCAAGTTCGATGCCCAGTCTGATACGGTCAGTAGCCACGGAAGAACTTCAGTGGATGGATCTTGGTCGAACTATAACAGCCGACCGAAGTTCTCAGCGATCGAGCTTCGGACTCTTAGCGGCCGAACTTCCCAAGCGGCCGTTCCTTCAACCGGCCGAACTCCTCAGCAGTAGTCCCTCGACCGAACTTCTCAGCTTACTCCTCGGTCGGGCTTCTACGAAAGTCGGACTTCTTGCGGACTCCTCCAACGGTCGAACTTCTCAGTGGTCGAACTTTTATGGAAGCCGAACTTCTTATAGACTGTTGATGGATTTCTGCAGGCGATCCCACTACTAAATGGTTACACGATAATAACGATTGGCATTTATCAAGTCAATAACGATCGGCATTTAAAGTCAATAACGATCGGCATTGATCAGGACAGTTACGATAATCATTAATCAAGGCAATTACAACAAGCTCCCTCTATAAAAAGGATCCTCCAGATACGCTTACGTCAGGTTCTAAAAATCCTTCTCTCTTCCTCTAAACTCTACCGAACTTCACACTGAGCACTCCATTCCTGTTGACTGGAGCTGACTTGATCGTCGGAGGGTCCTGTCGGAGCCACCCCCCATCGACTTCGGACGGAACTTTGTTTTGCAGGTCTCCGGCGGCGACCTCATCGGCCTCCACTCCAATGGATTTCGACGATGATCAGATTCTGCGTCAACAGATTAGCGCTAGAAGGAGGGCCTCGAACCTCCGAGGTTTTCTTGTTCTTAAAGGAGTGCTCGACGATGATTTCTCTCTCTCCGGAGATCCCTTTTCTTCCTCACTAGAGTTCTCTCCCGAAGAGAAAATGCCTCGAGAGCTTCGACTCGGCGATCGGCAGCCTGCGCACCAGATCCGTCTGTTCCTGTCTCAGCCCCGGTAGCCCAGTTTCCACACGAAGCCATCGCAGACGTGGAGCAGTTCAACCTGCTGGTCGGGTCCGTGGCCCCGTCGAGATGATGTTGGCCGTGCGACAACCTTCGACGGGAACTTTGCCAACAAATCCGTCATGAGGACGTGAGGAACCGGCCTTAAGGAAAAGCATTTGGGCATACCAATCGTCCTTAGGAAGGAGAAACGAAGAGCAGAAGTTTTTCCGCAGAAGGTTTCACAAGGAGGTCGGAACGAAGTTCGGTGGAAGCGAAGCCGAACTCCCCCTCGAAGCTCATCACTCAAGTCAGGCCGAACTCCCTCCATCTCGAGTATGTCATCAACGAAACCCCCTACAAAGAATTTATAGGAGGTGGAGTGAAGTTCGGCAGCTAAAGCAAAATCGAGCTCCACCTCGAGCTCATCATCAAGGAAGTCCGGGCAAAGAAAGAAGAAGTTCCCCCACAGAAGGTTTTGCAAGGAGGCGGAATGAAGTTTGGCCGCGTCCAAGGAGGTGGAATAAAGTTCGGCCACGTCCACGATCTCGAAACTCATCATTGAGGAAGCCCCAACAAAGGGGCATGAAGTCCTCTCGCGGAAGCTTTTGTGGGAAAGCGGAATGAAGTTCGGCAGCTCAAGAAAAGCCGAGCTCCACCTTGAGCTTGTTGTCAAGAAAGTCCAGACAAAAGAAGCAGGAAGTTCGGCGCAAGCAAGGGCGGAACGAAGTTCTCCCACCGAATGAAGTTCGGCGTAAGTGAGGCCGAACTCCCCCTCAAACCTCATCGTCGGAATGAAGTTCGGTGCAAGCAACTCCCGCTCGAGTATGTCACCAAGAAAGACCCCTACAAAGATTTCACAGGAGGTGAGATGAAATTCGGCCGCACTCACGACTGCCCCAGGACAAGTGAGGACTTTCTGACTCTAAGGAAGCCCCGACAGAGGGGCGCGAAGAAGCCCTCCTCCCGGAAGGTTCCGCGACTATGCCACCCTCAACGCTCCTCGAACTCAGATTCTCACCGAAGTGAAGAATCAGCTGCCAAGATCAGAAGGGTTACAGTCTCCCCCAAACAAGCGCGATCGAAATAAGTACTGCCTCTACCATCGCAACCGCGGTCATGACACCGAGGAATGCATCTAGCTCCAAGATGAAATTGAGGAGCTCGTCAGAAAGGGGCGGCTGGGTAAATTCCTCCAGCACCAGTCTGAAGCAGAAAAAGATCGGCCCAGGGCGCTGCCATAGCCAGAGATGGCAAGGAGCTCAGCACTGCCATAGCTAGAGACTGCAAGAAGGTCGGCCACCTTATGGCCTCATCCACATTGCCCCTGGGAGGAGCTTGGTGCATCAACGATTCGTCGTTGATGGAAGAAGCAGATTGCCGCATTAAGAATAGGAGGAGAACCTCATCCTAACGCGAGCAATAACCTCGGCTAGAGATAAGATCTCTTCTGAGCGAAGGCTTCGTTCACAAAGGACGAGATGGGGGAGAGGCCCTGACAGCGGCCCTTATGTGCCCCCATAGTCCGTTAGGAATAGGAGGAGAACCTCGTCCTAACACGAGCAACAACCTCGGCTAGAGATAAGATCTCTTACGAGAATCAATCTCGGTCAGAGATAAGATCTCTCCCAGACGACCACCTCGGCTAGAGATAAGATCTCTCCCGAGAAGTTTGGCCAGAGATAAAATCTCTCTCGAGAAGCGACTTCGGCTAGAGATAAGATCTCTCCCGAGAAGTTCGGCTAGAGATAAGATCTCTTCCGAGAATCAACCTCGGCCAGAGATAAGATCTCTCCCGAGCGACCACCTCGGTCAGAGATAAGATCTCTCCCGAGAATCAACCTCAGTCAGAGATAAGATCTCTCCCGAGCGACCACCTCGGCCAGAGATAAGATCTCTCCCTAGAATCAACCTCGGCCAGAGATAAGATCTCTCCCGAGCGACCACCTCGGCTAAAGATAAGATCTCTCCCGAGATGTTCAACTAGAGATAAGATCTCTTCCGAGAATCAACCCTCGGTCAGAGATAAGATCTCTCCCGAGCGACCACCTCAGCTAGAGATAAGATCTCTCCCGAGAAGTTCGGCCAGAGATAAGATCTCTCCCGAGCAACCACCTCGGCTAGAGATAAGATCTCTCCCAAGAAGTTCGGCCAGAGATAAGACTCTCCCGAGAATCAACCTCGGCTAGAGATAAGATCTCTCCTGAGAAGTTCGGTCAGAGATAAGAATCAACCTCGATCAAAGATAAGATCTCTCCGAGCGACCACCTCGGCTAGAGATAAAGAAGTTCGGATAGAGATAAGATCTCTCTCGGCCAGAGATAAGATCTCTCCCGAGAAGTCAACCTCGGATCAGAGATAAGATCTCTCCCGAGAAGCGACTTTGACTAAAGATAAGATCTCTCCCGAACGATTGCTGACAACCTCGGCCAGAGATAAGATCTCTCCCGAGAAATGACTTCGGCTAGAGATAAGATCTCTCCCGAGAAATGACTTCGGCTAGAGATAAGATCTCTCCCGAGCGACCCTGTCAACCTCGGTCAAATAAGGTCTCCCCCGAGCGACCGGGCCAATCTCGGCTGGAGAGCTTCAACTTCAACCTCGACTGTAGGGGACAATATCGTCCCCGATGAGCTCAACCTCCGACCTCGATCGCTGGAGACGAAGCCTACCTCAACCTCGGTTGGAGATGGGATCTCCTCTGGGCTTCAACTTCAACATCAATTTTAGCCGGAGATGAGATCTCCCCCAAGCTTCGACCTGAACCAGCACGGAGCCCGGAAGAAGACTTCGGTAGTCGCCTTTTCTGCACTCCCTTCCTTCGAGTTTCGAACTCGAAAGTGGGGGGGCTAGTGTTGGGGATAAACCCCGCTCCTACCGAAGTCAAGTTTGGTGCCCAACCTGATGCGGTTAGTAGCCATGGAAGAACTTTGACGGATGGGTCTTGGCCGAACTATAACAGTCGACCGAACTTCTCAGCGGTCGAGCTTCGGACTCTTAGCGGCCGAACTCCTCAAGCGGCCGTCCCTTCAGCCGGCCGAACTCCTCAGCAGTAGTCCCTCGATCGAACTTCTCAGCTTACTTCTCGGTCGGGCTTCTACGGAAGTCGAACTCCTTGCGGATTCCTCCAGCGGTCGAACTTCTCGGTGGCCAAACTTTTATGGAAGCCGAACTTCTTACAGACTGTTGACGGATTTCTGTAGGTGATCCTACTACTAAACGGTTACACGATAATAACGATCGGTATTTATCAAGTCAATAACGATCGACATTTAAAGTCAATAACGATCGGCATTGATCAGGATAGTTACGACAATCATTAATCAAGGCAGTTACAACAAGCTTCCTCTATAAAAAGGATCCTCCAGATACGTTTATGTCAGGTTCTAAAAATCCTTCTCTCCTCCTCTAAACTCTACCGAACTCCACACTGAGCACTCCATTCCTGTTGACTGGAGCTGACTTGATCATCGGAGGGTTCTGCCGGAGCCACCCCCACCGGCTCCGGATGGGACTTTGTTTTGTAGGTCTCCGACAGCGACCTCATCGGTCTCCACTCCAACGAATTCCAGTGACGACCAAATTCTGCGTCAACAATAAATATACAGAAAGTCATATATATTATTTAGAATATTATATATATTGACAAAAAATCATATAAGGCATCATAAAGCTATATATATTGTTCAGGATATCATATATATTTATAGAAAGTCATATATATTATTTAGAATATCATATATATTTACAGAAAATCATATAAGGCATCAAGAAGTTATATATATTATTTTAGGATGTCATATAAGACATAGAAAGTCATATATAATATCTAAACTATCATATATATATATATATATATATATATACACACATTTATACAAAAATTATATATATTATTCAAGATGTCATATATTTCAGAAAATCATATATATTATTCAGAATATCATATAATGATAAAGAAAGTTATATATAATATTTAGGATATCATATATATTCATACGAAGTTATATATATTGTTCAGGATATCATATATATTTATAGAAAATCATATAACATCAAGAAGTCATATATATTATTCAAAAAATTATAATAACTACATGATATCATATAAAGATACAGAAAGTCGTATATATTATTCAGGATATTATATAAACTCATAGAAAATCATATAAGATATCAGGAAGTAATAATACCATCCTTTCTTTATTTTATGGAGGAAAAGAATATTTTTGTTAGTAAAAATTTGATGAAAAAAAAACTGAGTGGCATTAAATGCTATTCCATTATTACTTGTGCTATATGATCCAATACGACAATTGATATTTGAGTTAAGTCATTCTTGGGTATTGCTTTTTCTTGACCGAGTCGAGTTTAAGCTTAGATACTTAGACTCTATCGATCTCAAGTCAAGTTTTAAGTCTAAATACTTTAAATCGAGCGAAAGCCGACCCTTTAGCTACACAGCTTGGCTCTGGTCGGTGGTTCCACTAATAAGCTCTTTTCTGGCTATCCTAATCTCGTTCAACCATCCATTTTTTAATTCTCTTCCCAAGGAGAAGCCTCCTTGAGAAAATTTTATTGGTTGCTAAGATCTTTTGGGAACTAAACATCTCATCAATGTAATTTGTTCATTGAGAGCATAAACTAATGCCTAGTTAGGAATTCTTAGAATTATCATGAAAAATAAGAACGACCTAGGATGAGAGACTTTATCATAAAAGGATCGAACTTTATATGACTTTGAAGCCCATCAGGTGATGCTCTGTTTATGGAGGAATATATTAATCAGTGCCCTTCCATTCTTTTGGAATAGACTTCATTTCAAGATTGAAAATGAAAGGAAAAAAAAAGAAAACTCTTTTGGAAGGATAGTTATATCTGCTTTAAGTTGTGTTTCCAAATCTCTTCAGATTTAGTAGAAAGTAAAATGGATCGTTGGCTAATGCTTTTAATATTAGAAATTCTTCTTGGAAGCTTAAATTACCTACTCAACCATCCCAAGATGTTAGAATGCAATTCATTCAGCTCTCTCATCCTTTGGACCAGCTAAATTTAAACCCTGCATGAGCATAAGGTGGTCTGATAGAAAAGGTGACTTCTCCAGTGCTTCTATTTGTCAATTCCTCAATATTAGAGGAGTTAGATGTCGATTTGGTTCTTCTATTTGAATTCTTGCTGTACGTCTAAAATTTAAACGTTTCCTCTGGTTTTGTTGGAAGAAAATAAAATAAACACCAAAGATATCCTTGAAAAATGGACTGGTAGGAGCATAGGAGGTTGTGCTTTATGTCATCAAACACAAGAATGGGTGAATCTTGTTCTCTTCTCGCCCCTTTTTCTCTTTCATTTGGAAAGAGATATGGCGCTCTCTTGGAGTTCTTCACTCAGAACGAATGAAGACTCAAATATTTCTCGAAATAATTTTGGCCTATGATTCTCATGTTGTTTGCGGCGATGATCTAGGCTCTACTTGGAAGGAGAAAAAATTTTAAATTTTTTTTAATGAGCAATCCTCCAACACTTCTATTGCTCGTACTGGTTTTGAAAATTTGGTCTATTCTCTGCAATAAAAAAGAAAGATAAATTATAGTAACAGTCCTTCAAGTTATGCTTATCTTTCAAAAATTTTAATTTTTTAATCAAATTTGTATTGTATTATGGTCCAGCCGTTTATTCCTGTATCTACGAAACATGATATAACTTAAGATATGAAATATAACCCTCCCTTCTGCTCTTTTTCTTGTATTGTTGCTTGCGAAGTACTCACAAATGTTTGAGCATTTTGTAGACAATGCCCTTCTCTTGTGACCCTGGATCTCCACCGCGAATAATCTCTGTATTCCCTCATTCTCCTAATAAAAATAAGACGGCGCCCAGCTTCCTCTACACTTCCAAAAAAAGAGGCATGGCACTTGCTGCTGCTAGGCAAGTTGATCCACCTTCTCTTTCTTCGTAGGATTTCGTTAATTCAATAATCTTTTGCTTAGACCCAAAACCAATCAAGACCCGGCCACCATTAGCGCTAATTTATAGATATTTTGATGACCGAGCAACAACGATCAAGTTTTGCGGGAAGGATGCAGTTAATTTCTTTTCCATTTTCTGCAAGGGTGCTCCAATCAAGATCATATGGACCATAGCACATCCCTGGATTGGGTTTATAAGCCGTCGTACATATAGAAGTATAATTCTTTAAAAGTTTTGGGTATTATTGGAGGGGTGTCTCGCTAGTTTTCTTAATTTTAAAATAGGAGGGTAAATAAGTAATTTGATCGTTGCCATCAGCAGTTTTGGATTCTGCTCGCAGCAATAATCTAATTTTTTGGGGTCCAATTGAAAAGTTAGAATTTTTAGGAGGTAAGTGGGAATCGCAAAAATTCGAAGAGGCGTCACCGTAATTTATCCTTAGAAAAAAAACTCAGGTTTTAAGAAAATTTGGAATAAAATCAAGAATATTCTCTACTCTCTTCCTATAATTTGATTTCCATTGGGGTTCTTGTTTTTTTTTTTTGGTACCCTACAGGGTTCCAAAGAACCAGCTAAAAGTTAAATTATAGCATACATCAACCATCAGCATCCCAAAAGCAGAACTAAGACGGTCTCAAGTATCTCATAGCATAAGCATCAGCCACAAGAAGTTGATTCAATTCAGTAGGAATAGGCTGATTAGAATGACTAACAAAGTCACCATCAGAAGCTTTCCTAGCTAACCAACCTGCAACTGAACTACCTTCCCACCGTATATGTGAAATGGACAACATTAGCTGCTGCCATCCATTCCGCAATGTCCCTTGTCAATAGATCTTGTGAAAGGGTTCTTGTCATCCATCTTGTTCTAAAATTCTTTTATCTTTCTGGATTCCTTTCGGCCTCCTTTTATCATTAAAAAGGAAAAAAAAAAAAATCTTGTTTCGTAGATCAGTTAGAATTCAACGTAATTGCTTTTTCCTTGCCCAAATTGAAACGCGTCATCTCATCCCCCATCTCTCCTCTCTTTCTTTCTCTCCTCTCTCATGATCTCTCTTTCCACTCTCATCTCTTTCTCTCGATCTCTCTCCTCCTCCCCTCCCTGTTTCAATTCCAAGCTCTTCTTCTCTCTCTCTCTCCCCCAAGATCGCCTTTCTTTCTCTCGACCTTTCCATCTTTCTCGGACGGCACGACGAAGTGGAGAGTTTTGAGGCTGGTTTTGGTACAAGGAGACCAGAGCTTGGGATTCAATCAGAGCATTTGGGCTTTGTATTGGGCTCAGGTCGGATTTAGACTAAATTGAGCCTACTCTTGTGTCAAAGCTCAAAGTATTTTCCAACCGGGTCCCAAGTAGTAGAAAAGTCCGTCGCAGACCGCCCTAGTTCCAACCGTAGGTGTAATTATATTTTAATCCACACGTGTCATGTTGTTGTTAAATGAAGCAACGCTCAAAGTCATAAACTAATTTTCTATTTTCAAAGTATATAAATCATGAATCTAAAAGAGGTTAGAGAATTGGGAATATAATATCTTCTCTAATGTCATTTTAGAAAGGATTTTTTTTTCCATGTATACTCTTATAAATAATTTATATTTTTATAATTTTCTAAAATTACATATATATCTTCATAAAATTAATTACTATTTTTGTGTATACCCTTATAAGTTAATTTTTTTTGTGCTCTCATAAATTTATTATTTTTGTGTATATCTTTATCAATTATTTCTTTCTATACATCATCTTTATGCATGGACTTAAGAGTACACATGCCAAAACTATAATTTATAAATATATACAAGGAAGTAGTAATTTTATGATGGTATACATGCAATTTTAGATTTATATAAGGGTATATATTAAAAAGAATAATTTATAAAGATAAACATATAAATAATGTTAGATGTTTATGAGGACATCCATAATAATTTTAGATGTTTATAAGGGTTTACAAACATAAAATCCTTCTGAAAAAAGAAGTGGAGTAATCGAGCCAAAGCTTGTTCAAGTTTCAAACTTGAGATCAAGCTTAATTTTTTTTCATTATCTCGAGTTCAATTCGAGCTTAATTGACAATGGATTTCAACAGACCCCTCACCAATCAACCTAAAAATCCTAAATCGAGCTAGAGATCAATTCAAGCTTGAAGCAAGCTCAGTTCAAGCTTGAATTCAAGCATGAAGTAAGCTTAATTCAAGCTTGAAATTCAGCTTGGTTTAATATTAATGATTTAAGCGGGAAATCAAGCCCGGCTCAATTCTCAATTAATATTAATGATTTCTAGGGTTAAATAAATATCCAAAATTGATGCAATCCCAATATTCTAGGATCCAATAACCACTGTAAATTTATTTATAATTCTGAGCCTAATTGAGCTGAACTTGATCAAATTGATCCTATTTTTGGCATGACTGGATATCAATTTCGAGTCAATAATGCTTGTTCAAGCTTCGCTATCGAGCTTCAAAATAAATCAGAAACAATTTTTTTCCGAAACAAGCTCGAGCAATTCATAGTGCTTACCAAACGAATACTTGACCAGGTCTTGTATATGGAACATTACAATTTTGAAGTCGAAAACAAGAAAAAGAATCGTTACATCTGATAATTTTCTATATGCATACCTATTATTGAAAAATAGAAACAGCTACGATGAATGGTTATACCATAGGTGATGGACAAAAAATAAGGATAAACAATTACATAGGTTATATGTCTCAAGAAAGAATTCTCATCAATTACAGGTTATTGCATGGCCTCCTCACAAGTTCCACGTCCCATGAGTAGTCCTAATTTCTAAAAGACTTCCTAAGTTGAGAAGTTGTTAGCCCAGTCGGATTCATTTAGTGAACCGGGCAAGGACCTCCATGGTTATTGGGGTTGTGAGTGCAACCAGAAGGTCCAGAAGGCGTGACCGGCCCTCGGAGAGATCCCAACAAGAGCCCACCATTCTCCATCCATGTCTCTCCTTCCATAGGCCTTGCTCCCATGAGAGGATGCAAGCTTGAAATCACCAACAGAAGAAGCAACAGTTCTCTCGAGCACATAGCCATTGTATGTGTTATTAAAGAAGAGATGCCTGGATAGATTTCCTTCTTGGGGATTGTAAGATAGAAGGAAGCTAGAGACTGTAATTTGATGATGGAATGAGGTAGGGGAGTTCAAGAAGAGACGCCCTTGATAGGTTTCCTATGTAAGATAGAAGGAAGCTAGAGATCGTTGTTCGATGACGGAATGAGGTACGGGGGATAGGCTCTCAATATATACATCCATCCATCATGACTTCATGCATGTTTTGAAGACTAAACAGCGTTTTCCCCTTCTTTATTTAGACCGGACGCAGTCCAAACTCCGCACAAGGTCTTCTTCCCTTTTTAAATGTTTGAAAACTCGTTGGTAGAATGGATGCGTGGTACATGTACCACAAAACCGTTAGAGAGCAATGGTCAGATGTTGACCACGGAAACAATGTCATTCGTGACGTATTGGCCCAAAAAGCTACCATGTTTCACACATTAGATAGCCTTCTGGGTTATGGGAGTTTATTGGTACGCGTTACGTCGAGAAACATTGGAGAGTCGTTCTGATGGTCCGATTCAGTTGGGAGAAGTCCCGAGTTTTGATCAGTTTGAGGATTGAATAGACTTATTCCTATGCTTTTGATTTAGCTGACTGAGTCACTGCACCCCGACTCCATAGGCCAGTAAAAATTTAAGGACCAGGGAACGGTAACTAGGCCTGATGGTTTCAAGGGGTTAGCTCAGAGTATCTGGATTAACACCACTCAGGGTGGTTTTGGCTTGGTTGGGGTCCTGCGAGGCTATGATGCACTGCACCCTCCAGTCCAATGCTTTAGTAACCCAACGAACAATGATAGCAACGTGACAAATCTTCGCAATAGATTATTTCTAATTTTGGTGTGTTTCGATGCACAGACTTCTTTGCCGAATGAGTTCCTATCCCAGATCTACAAGATTAGGTCATATTGACTTGATCAAATTAAATTGCTGCTATAATTAGGCATATTTCCGCAGCAAACGTAAGTACTATTTGATGCAAAATATTGTGCACGTAAGACGGCAATGACAAGATGAACATTCCATTAGGACTGTTAGAAAGATGCACCTAATTAAAAATATTTTTAATTAAGGATCCTAGGATTTTATTCCTTGGTATATTTTTATTATTCTCTTTCTGTATTTGGGTTTACATATCTGTATTTATAGACCTCTTGTATGTCCTATTTCAATACAGAAAAATAAAATCCTTCTCCCCACATCATGTTTAACATGGTATCAAAGCTCTCGGATTTTGATTCATAATTTTTTTTTTCTTTCCTTCTTCCAAAACACTGTCCGAACTCTCTTATACCCATCGTCTCCCTTCTGCCTCATCGCCCTCCCTTCGCCCACCTCCGCTATCGCTGCCGCTACTGCACATCGCCATGGAACCCGACCACCCTCTCCCCTCTATCTCTATCGAGATCCGCTCCGCCCCCCCAACCGACCGCATCTCCGCGGCCTCGCACACCAACTCCCGACCGCCCCCCCTCTCCCCGTCGCCCGACCGCTTCCCGCCAACCTCTGCGACCTCACATGCCACTGTGGAATCCGACCGCCCCCTCTCCTCTGTCACCCAACCGAATTCCACTCCCCTCTGCCGCCGTCGACCTTCGTTGCCTCACCCGCCATCGTGATCTTCTCCCGACCATCCATCCTGTTCCCTCTGCCACCATCGTGATCCACTATTGCCCACCGCCACCATCCCCTCCACCCTCTACTACCGTTGCTGCTGCCACCACCATTGTTGTCGTCGTTATCGCCATTGCCAATCACCAGTTGCCGCCGTCCCCTCAACCCTCTATGGAATGGCCCGCCAATGGCATTCGAATGATCAAAAGGTTAGCCCGTCCCTTTTTATGTTGATTTTTCAAAAAAAAAGTAAAGAAAAAAGAAAAAAAAAGGAAAAGGGTTCAACTTTCTGTCTGGATGCTTGAAAATTTGTAACTATGGAGTATGTGATGATTGATTGATTGATAGTATATCGGTGAGCTTGTTCGATTTTTTTTTTATTTTTGGAGATATCCAACCCAATTAGTGTACAAGACCTTAAAGACTTATTGGGTTAGTTTATTACAATGGCCACTCAATCTGGTGGTTCATCAAGAGATAGTGGATTGCTAAATGCTCTTTAGGTGGCCGTAAAACTTGATGGCCCAGCGACCTATTTGCAATGGGAGCGGAGTACTCGTTTACTTGTTTAAGGATGAGGCTTGGAAGGATATCTCACCTACACAAAGAGGAAGCCTGCTAATGATGAGCAAAATATGGCATAATGGAGAATGGAGAATTCTGTTGTTTTGGTATTTCTTCTCAATACAATGACACGTAGTGTGGCTAGAAATGTGCAGCTACTAGAAACTGCACATGATGTCTGAGAAATGGTGGCCTAGATGTTCTCATAGAAGCAGAATTCTGCCCAAGTATTTGAGATACGTTCTCAATTGCGTCAGCTCCGTTAGGAAGATTTATCTATCATGGAGTATGCCACTGAGTTGAAACGTCTCTAGTCTGAAGTAGATCATTATAGAACTTTTGTTTCATAATGTTCTATTGATGTTGATGGATTTCAGAAGTATTTAGAGGAAGAACGGGTTTAGGACTTCCTATGTGGCCTAAATCAAAAATTCGAGTCTGTTAGAGTTCAGCTTCTAGCATGAGATACGTTGCCTAGTCTAGGTCAAGTCTTCTCTACTATTTTGAGTGAGAAGATACGACGATGAGTGACTTCCGAATCTAGTAGTCCTATAAGATCTGCTCTTACTGTGCAATCACAGCAGTTGGATGAGAAGGTGTACTTTCATTGCAAGAAATCTAGGCACACCAAGACTTTTTGCTGGGATCTTTATGATCTCCCAAATCAGCCTGGGCATGGTGATTGAGGCCGTGGTGGTGGTCGTCGTAGTGGAGGAAGAATCGAAGGTCAAGGTCGTGGTTTTTTACATATCCAAGCTAATCTATCTGAAGAGACCAAGGGTGCAGTACACAGCTTATCTATAGAGGAGTATCAAACCCTCCGACGAATGATGGATAAGTACGAGTCATCCTCTAGCACCACATTCTCTGCTCCGGAGCAGTCTAGCCATCAGGATGGGTATCTTGATTCCTCTCTTTTTGCCTAATTAGGTACTCCTTATAGTTTCGCACATGCATTTACTTATGTCGATAGGACATCTACCTCTTGGATAATAGATTCAGGAGCATCGAGTCACATGACATATACATTTAATAGTTTTATTTCATATTCACCATGTTCAGATCGAAAAAAGGTCCGTATAGCTGATGGATCATTTACCGCTATTTCAGAAAAAAGATCTATTGATTGTACCCTAGTTTAAGTTTGTCATCCATCTTAGATGTCCTATTTTTTTCACAAACTTATTGTCTATTAGCTCTATTACTAGATATTTGAATTGCTCAGTCACATTTTGGTCTTCTCATTGTTTATTTCAGGAGCTAAAAATAAAAAAGATACTTGGACGTGATAGGCTGCACAATGGACTATATTATCTCGAAGAAGGTGAGAATAGTAAGAAATTTTTTTTGAAAGGATATGTATTGTCTGCTGAAGGTGTCACTTCAGAACTTATGTTACACCATCGTAGGCTAGGTCATATTTTTTTTTTTCTATTTTTAGTCATCTATTTCCTTCTCTTTCGAAAAATTATAATAAAATTTTGCTAGTTTGTGATCATTATGAGTTGGCTAAATACACTAAGGGAGGATTTCCTGTGTCTGGGGTTAAAAGTTCTGAGCCTTTTATTATAATTCACTCTAATGTGTGGGGTTCATGTAGTACTACTAATACTTTGGGCCATAGGTGGTTTGTTACTTTTATTGATTGCTTTAGTCGGATAACTTGGGTATATTTGTTAAAAAAGAAGAATGAAGTCTTATGCTATTTCAAGGAGTTTCATAAATTTGTAGGTACTCAGTTCGATGCTAAGATTAAAATTCTACATTCTGACAATGGCACCAAATACATTAATTAAGAGTTTCGTGCATATTTTCCCACTCACGAAATTCTTTATCAAACCATCTGTGTTGATACTCCTGCTCCAAATAGGGTTGCTGAGCAAAAAATAGACACTTATTAGAGATAGTCCGGTCCTTATTCTTTATCATGCAAGTTCCTAAATTTTTATAAGGTGAGGCTGTCTTGACCGCTGCCTACTTAATTAATCGTATGCCTCTTAGGATACTTGGGTTTAAGTCTCCTATACAGTGCTTAAAGGAATTTACCGATTATGTGGTCCCTCTTAGAGTATTTGGATGTATTTATTTTGCTCGAGATCATAGACCCTCAGTTGGCAAATTAGATCCACGAGCATTAAAATGTATTTTTGTCAGTTACTTTGCTACTCAGAAGTGGTACAAGTGTTATTATCCTCCTGAGCAGCAGATGTTCGTTACTATAGACATTACTTTTCAAAAAAGTGAAACCTACTATCAGAGTCATCCATCAGATAGTGGGATACCAGAATTATTTCTTTCGGGAGAGTTTCTCTTTACTCCTAGATATTCTGGTGTCCAGGGGGAGTATCGCAGTAATGATGTCCAGGGAGAGCTTGGTATTGGAATAGTTGAAGAGTCTAATGTGCATCCACCAAATGTTCAAGTACCTCCACCATTTAAAGCTTCTTCTCTAGAGTCCTCAAGTCGTAACGGTAATACTATTTTAGCTACTCCTTTCACTTCTAATTCTGATCTTGACATTTATATTGCAAAATGAAAGGGTGCTCACCTAATTGTTCCTCCTGCTCGTTAGCGTTACGATATAGCTAATTATATTTCATATAAAAATGTATCTCCATCTTATCAATATTTTGTAACTATATTAGACTCCATTTGTATTTCTAGTACGTGGCAAAAGGCTATGATTGAACCTGTGGAAGGAAGCAATGTTGGAAGAAATGAGTGCTTTGTTCAAAAATCAGACGTGGGATCTAGTCACTCTACCAATTGGTAAGCACCCTGTGGGATGTAAGTGGGTGTACACCATAAAACAAACTCTAGAGGATAAGATGGAAAGATATAAAGCTCGACTAATAGTAAAGGGTTACACTCAGACATATGGAGTAGACTATGATGAGACCTTTGCTTTGGTGGTCAAGATAAATTTCGTTCGGACATTGATATCATGTGCAGCTAATTTTGGCTGAAAGTTACATCAGTTGGATGTGAAGAATACTTTTTTCATGGAGACCTTCGGGAGGAAGTATACATGCAGATACCACTATGATTTGAGACTAAAATGGCTGCTGAAAAAGTCTACAAGCTAAAACGTTGACTATATGGCCTTAAACGGTCCCCTCATGCTTGGTTTGATCGATTTAGTCAGGCTGTGAGAAGAATGGGATATAGATAGAGTAATGCAGATGATATTCTATTCTATAAGCATTTAAAGGAAAAGAAAACTATACTTTTAGTTTATGTTGATGATATTGTAATCACAGAAGATGACCATCATGAGATTAAACAATTCAAGAAAAATCTGAAGTATTCGAGATGAAGGATCTAAGTCCACTAAAATATTTTTTAGGTATAGAAGTTGCACGATCATCCAGAAAAATTTTTCTATCATAATGAAAGTATATTCTGGATTTGCTTTTTAAAACTGGAATGTTGGGGTGTAAGCCTGCTGATATCCTAATAAATCAGAATCATCGGCTAGTGACAGATGGTGGAGCTTCTATTGATCAAGGGTGGTAGCAGTGACTTATTGAGAGGCTGATATATCTCTCACATACAAGATCCGACATAGCTTATGCCGTCAGTGTCATCAGTCTATACATGCATGATCCATGAGAATCTCATATGGAAGGAGCTTTCAGAGTAGTGCGCTATCTGAAAGGATGTCCTGGTCATTTTTTGTTCTCCCAACACAACACCTTTTAGGTAGACAGATTTACTGATGCAGATTGGGCTGGATCACTGAATGATAGACGATCTACCTCTAAATATTACACATATGTAGGAGGCAATTTAGTTACCTGGAGGAGTAAAAAATAGTCAGTGATGGCGCGGTCATCGACAGAAGTTGAGTACAGAGTAATGACCCTAAGTATTTATGAGCTTCTCTGGCTACAGAAGCTGCTTTAGGAATTACGACTCCTGAACAAATCTCCTCTTTGTCTGTACTATGATAGCAAGGTGATAATTGAGATTGTAAGCAATCCGGTACAGCATGATCGTACCAAATACATTGAGATCAACCATCATTTTATCAAGAAAAAGATTGATCAGGGCCAGATTTGTATTACCTTTATTCGGTCATCCGTGGCAGATATTCTGATCAAAGAACTTAGTTTATCATCTTTTTTTGGATTGGTTGACAAGATGGGGCTTCGTGATATCTTCGTCTTATCTTGAGGGAAGTGTTAGAAGGATGGATCTAATTAGAAATATTTCTAATTAAGGATCCTAGGATATTATTTCTTGGCATATTCTTATTATTCTTTTTCTATATTTGGATCTACATATCTGTATTTATAGACCTCTTGTATATCCTGTTTCAATATAGAAAAATAAAATCCTTCTCCTCACTTCATGTTCAACAAGGATTTAGTCTAACATAAAGCTCATATAACATGGGTGTTGTCACCTATAGATGACATAGCGCACACATAATATGACTATGTATGAGAGATGTAGAATATACTTGTACCTTAACGCATTGAAATTGTGTTTAACAATTAGTACTTAAGCAACACATATTAATTTCCTGATGAGAGCCTTCTAATACATAAAGGCACTACTAGCAGCATGATGGTGCCTAAGTTACAGTTAAAGTGCACCTACGATTTACTTTGTAATGTTACATTACAAGGATTTTCTCAGCAGAGAAATAAACATTCCAAAACTCTTCAATGGTAAAATAACAATGTAAACTGCAATACACCAAGGTTTTTATATTTGGGCTGATATCCTGGTACTAAGCACCTTATGAAACAAGATATGAAAAATATTTATCCAAAAATAATAAAATGTACCAATAAAATCTTATATATCAACCAAGATGATATTGAAAAATCAAGTGAGATATTATGCCCTGCCAACAAACATCTCGGCTGAGAGGAGACTGAGAGATAGAAATACTGCAAGCCAATATTCTGGCATGGTAAAGTATTAATTAATTTTTAAAGAGTTTCAAAATTCTCTTAGTCGATATCTTAGCCATGATAAGTGATAATTCTATATGTCTTAGCCAAGACGAAAACATGCTCACATAATTGTTTATATTTTACATTATTTTTCTAATATATATAACCAAATATAACAAGTAAAATCATAATTAATTCAGTATCAAAATGATGTAATTTGCTTGTTTGCATGATATTACTTTTTGTTATAATTATATATGATTGAGTTATATATTTTGCTTGTGATTACATACTTTCATGTCTTTGTATTTATGCTTGACTGAATGAAATGCAACTTTCTCTAACATTTCATCATGTTCACCAGTAAGCATAAGTTTAAATGATTTTATTTGATACAAAAGATTTATACTAATAATTATACAAATTAATTATAAAATTATAATAATTTTTGGTACTTAAGTATAGTTATCTAAATAAAATAAGTCTTTTAGAGTGTATACTAGTCAAAATATATGAAACTGTATAAATATCCTTGTCAAATTGCTATTTAAATATGCACTCTCATAAACTACTTATATGTATACCCTTCTTTTTTTCTTTTTTATACAAATGCATTCTTTCTATCTAATGCCATTAAAAAATGAATGGTTTAATATATATAAATAAAAACTTTATAAGTGAACACATACAAATAGAAACTTTACAAGGGTATTAGTTCATGCAATTTTATATATATAGGATGGTGTACACTCAAAATATTCATTAAAATAATGATTGAAACTCAGCTAAGACTTGCCAAGTCATTCATGACTTGGTTAAATCAACAAGTTATAAAAAAAGAGTCAGTCACATTATTAATTTTTCTTTATTCAAGATCTTAACTCAATCAAGTTGGAATTGTGGATGAACATTTTGGTAGTATTTTTCTCCTATTTGATTTTGATGTAATTATTATTATTGAATCTATAACATCCATAGCCTTTCCATTATTTTTAGAAGATTAAAAGATATGGAACTTAAATTAATTCTGGATATTTAGATTTGTGAAATATTTTTTGGTAATTTATAATTGTGAGGTGTTGTTCATTTGTTGAAATTATAAATGATTTGTTCTATAAGAATTGATATTAATACAAGATCGCGCAATATGATAATGTTGATCCTTTTTGGTCACCCTCCTCAATTAAGAGTAATTGAACCATCTTCACTGGAATGGACTTCTACCATTTGAGCATGTGATTTAAAGCCTGTGAGATTAATTTTGTAACTTTTTAAATTTAGAAATGGATGTGAATTTGGCCCATATTTTCTTATTTTAAATTACTTTAAATAAGTTGCAGGAACACCACAACCCAGAAGATGAAAACAAGAAAAAAAGCTATCACATATGACAAATATTGACATATTAAATTGTTGAAACATAGCAACAATAACAAATAATGGTTATTTGGTAAGTCATGGACAAAGAATAAAGTTAAACAATTGCACATGTTATACATCTCAAGAAGGAATTCTCATTTACATGGTTATTGCATGGCCTCCTCACGAGTTCCATGTCTCATGAATAGTCCTAATTTCCAAAAGACTTCCTAAGGTGAGAAGTTGGTAGCCCATCCGGGATCATTTAGTGAACCGGGCAAGGACCTCCATGGTTATTGGGGTTGTGAGTGCAACCAGAAGGTCCTGAAGGCGTGACCGGCCCTCGAAGAGACTCCAACAACAAGAGTCCGCCGTTCTCCATCCATGTCTCTCCTTCCATAGGCCTCGCCGCCATGAGAGGCTGCAGGCTTGAAACCACCAACAGAAGAAACAACAGTTCTCTTGAGCGCGCAGCCATTTTATGCGTTATTAAAGAAGAGATGCCCTCGATAGATTTCCTTCCTGGGGATTGTAGGATAGAAGGAAAGCTAGAGATTGTAGTTTGATGATGGAATGAGGTGGGGGAGTTAAAGAAGGGATGCCCTTGATAGTTTTCCTTCTTGTGGAATGTAAGATAGAAGGAAGCTAGAGATCGTAGTTGGATGATGGATTGGGGTACGAGGGACAGGACCTCTCAATATATATATCCATCCTTCACGTCTTCATGCATGGTTGAAGACTAGGTAGCGTTTTCCACTTCTTTCATTAGACCGGACGTAGTCCAAACTACGTTCAGAGCCTTGCTATTCTTAAATGTTTGAAAAATCGATGGTAGAATAGACGCGCGTTTCGTGCTCCAAAAAGACGTTGGAGAGGAATGGTCAGATGTTGACCATAGAAACAATGTGATTCGTGACAGATTGGCCCAAAAAGCTGCCATGTTTCAACCTTAGATGGCCTTTTGGATTATGGGAGGTGATTAGTATGGGTCGCCCATTTGAAGGGGAAAACATGGGACCGTCATTCAGATGGTCTGATTCAGTACCTTGGGAGAAGTCTAGAGTACTTTTGACCTGTTTGAAGAATATTGAATAGACTCATTCCTATGCTTTGGTTTAGCTGACTGAATCACTGCACCTTGAAATATTCTTAGGTCAGTAAAAATTTAAGGACAGACAATGATAGCAACGCGCTGTTTGACAAATATTTGCAAAAGATTATTTCTAGTTTTGGGGTCCTTCAATGCACAGACTTCTTCTTCAAGAGAGTTCATATCCCAGATCTACAATATTGGGTTGTATTAACTCTGAATTCTCAGCCAACCAGGCATTTTCTCTAAGCAAACACGAGTACGATCTTCTACGAATTATGGAGTGTTAGATATATAATAATGGCAAGACCAACATTCTATTAGAACCTACTCCAGTATAAAGCACATACAGTATGAGTGTTGTATGAAAATACCACACATGATAAAACCATGCATAAGAGATGTAAAATATGTACCTTAACATACTGAAATTGTGTTTAACAATTAGTACTTAAGCACCATATATGTCCTCGTGAGAGCCTTCTGATACTTAGAGCCACTAGCAACAGCAACATGACGCTGCCAACATTGCATATAAAGCGCACCCACGATTTATTTATTTATTTTGGTAAGGACCCCCACGATTTATTATGTAACACAATGTTACAAGGATTTTCTCCGTAGAAAAAAAAAAAAAAAACATTGCAAAATTGTCCAAATGGTAAAATTATAATGTAAACTGCAGACCAAGGTTTTCATTTGGGCTGAAATCCTGGTATTTAGCACCGTTTGATACAAGATATAAAAAATATCCATCCAAAAATAGCAAAATGAACCAATAAAATCTGATATATCAACCAAGATGATGTAAAAGCACCGGGCAAGATATTATGCCACCCCAACGAATATCTCAGTTGAGAGTAAACTGAGATAGAGATCAGGATAATCCTCTTATCTTACAACTATCTTGTGAGTCACAAGGTAATTAAGACTTCTTTAATCAAACCTTTTCGCTTCAAAAACCTGTGGTTTCTTTGTACAGGGTTTGAAGATCGGGTAACTTCTTGGTGGGCGTCGACACCGAAAGCCTATGAAGCAGCTGACAACATGGTTAAAAAAATTAAGCTTCCTTGGATCAAAGCTCAAGCGTTGGAATAATTTGGCCGTGGGAAATGTCATTGTGAGGAAAGAAGAATTGAGAATGAGAATAGATCTTATTGATAATGAAGAAGAATCAAGATAACTCACGGCATAGGAGATTGAAGAAATGATTAATCTAAAATCTGATCTAGATAATATTGTCCTACAGCAGGAAGAAGAACTATGGAAGCAATGAGCTAGAGCACAGTGGCTAAAAGATTGTGACCGTAATACCAAACTCTTCCATGTTTGGGCATCCAACATGAGGAGGAAAAATGCCATCACTAAATTGTGGCATGGCAATATTAAGATTATTGAGATCCAAGACATTCAAACGACATTTTCTGATTACTACTCAACACCACTAGCTAGGTTCGTTAGAGGAGAGAACTATATAAGTAAAATGGGAGATGCTGTATCCAGAAGGTCCTCTTGATCTTACTAAACTTGAAAGCCCATTCACTGAGAAGGAGATTCGAGAAGCAGTATTCAACTTTGCTCCTGACAAATCCCCGAGCCTAGATGGATTCCCATTTTCTTTCTATCAGAGATTTTGGGGTGTCATTAAGCAAGCTGTTTTGAAGCTATTTCAGCAACTCTACCATCACTAAGCTAACATGGGAAGATTGAATTACTCCTTCATTGCTCTCATCCCAAAGAAAGATGGTGAGTGTTCAGTTAAAAATTTCTGACCAATAAGCTTGATAAATGGGTTAGTTAAGCTCATGTCCAAGGTCCTCTCTAAAAGACTTTCAAAAAAAGATGGATCAACTGATCTCACTCACTCAACTTGCATTCATCCGAGGAAGAAATATATCTGAATGTTTTGTAATGGCCATGGAAATTATCAACTATTGTGAAAACGAGGTGCACAAGGGATTAGCCTACAAGGTTGATTTTGGAAAAGCTTTTGACAATGTAGATTGGAAGTTCCTGATCAAGTTGCTCATAGCTAGAGGATTTGGCTCCAGATGGAGCCAATAGATAGAGGACACTGTCTGCATAGCCAAATCATCTGTTCTTGCTAATGGTCTGAGGTGAAATGCTTTTAAACTTAGGAAGGGTCTTAGACAAGAAGACTCGTTATCCCCTCAACTCTTCACACTGGTGGACACACTAGATAAAATGATAAAGGTAGCTAGAAGACATCAACTGATAAAGGGAATTGGGCCAAACAACATAGGATAGTTTCAGAGTTTGTAGTTCGCCGATGATACACTCATCTTCAATGGATACGATCTAAACTATGTCAAGAATCTTAAGCTTATATTTTACTCCTTCGAACTGATGACTGGACCCAAAATTAATTTTGATAAATCTCAAGTGCTAGGAGTAGGTATTGATGAAAAGGCGCTGAGGAGGGCAGTAGAGATTGTCGGAAGCAAAACAGCTTCATTTCCCATGACATACTTGGGTCTCCTACTGCATCACTCTAAATTATGAAGAATAGATTCACTATTACAGAATAGGACTACAGCAGTGCCTACTATTACCATAGTTCGAAAACTGCTGAAATAAGTTAGACCTATGGTAGCGGTTATATGTAACAATTAGGTATAATTACTGCCAAAGATTTGATCTATAGTAGCGGCTGATTAACTACTATTATATGTTCGATCTGTAGAAGCAATTATGTATAACCGTTGCCATAGATTTTATTTATGACAGTAGTTTTCGATAATCGCTGCTATAGTTTTTATCCATGGCAGTGGTATAACTGCTACTATAGATGCCTGTAATAGCGATTATCAACCATTGCAATAGATCCAAATCTATGGTAGTGGTATTCGATAATCGCTGCTATAGATTTTATCTATGGTAGTGGTATAACTGCTGCTATAGATGCCTATAACAGCGATTTTCAACTATTGCAATAAATCCTATAGCAACAGTTTTTACCAACCACTGCTATAGATGCATAATATAATTTTTTTCATATTTTTTTTGAATATGATATAATTTTAAAATTTAAATCCTATCTTCATCATTCATTATCTAAATAATTATCATTAGAGTGTCATCATAAAAGATTGCCTCGATCCGATAGCCCTAGCTATGTCAATCGATAAAATTTAATTTTGATGGCCATGAATGACCACATGATGATCTGATAGATAAAGGCTATTATTGATCTGAAATCTTGCAATGATGATCTTAGTAACGTTTATAGCATACTATCAAAATTTCGACCGTTAAATGAAAAATGAGTATTTAAAAGGCTAAATGACATCCGATTATAAGATGATTTTTTAGATAAATAATATTTGATACTACTTTGATCATTTATATGATGGTGATCATAAAATTCAAACCACACATGTATGAATGATCCAAAACTATATGTCTCCTGATACTCATTCTTAAAGGTCTTAAGTAATTATGCTTATGCTTTTGTAAGCTATGTGTAACATAGATAGTTCATATAGGCATGGTTTGAATTTTATGATCACCACCATATAAACAATTAAAGTAGTAGCAAAGATCAATTATCTAAAAAATTATCTTATAATCTGACATCGTTTGGTCTGTTGATCACTCATTTTTTTTTAACGATTGAAATCATTCCATACTAGATTGATCATGATAATGATGTTTGATTGAAACAAAATTTTGATAGTATACTACAAACGTTACCAAGATCATCTTTGTAAGTTTTTCGATCAATCGATGGTCCTTATCTATCAGAATATCCTGCGGTTGTTCATGACTATTGAAATCAAATTTTATTGATCGAGATGATCTTTTGTAATGATACTCTAACTATAATTATTTAGATAATGAACGATGAAGATGGACTTTAAATTTTAAAATTATACCATATTCAAAAAAATAAAAAAAATTATATTATGCATCAATAGCAGCGGTTGGCGAATATCGCCGCTATAGGATCTATTGCAGTGATTAATAACTGCTGTTATGGATCAAATGACAGCAGTTATATAACTACTGTAATAGACTTATGGCAGTAATTTCAAAAATTATTGCCATAAGTTATGCTAAATTCTCACCAATATTTTTATTTTTTTCTTAGATCAGCTTTCTCTCTCTCTTTTTCTTCTCTACTTGAGCTCTACCTGCCCCGTCACTGACCCGCCCCGCTGCCGGCCCACCCTGTTGTTGGCCACCTTTGGCCCTGCACCCTGTCCTACTGCCGACCCCCTTTGGCCTTGCCTCCCTCGACCCTGGCCCTACGCCCTGCCCCACCACCAGCCTGCCCCACCACCACTCGCCTCTATCAATATCCTTTAGCCTCGCCCATCTTGATTTATCTCTTATCCCTAATTCTTTAAATTTTTTATTAATTTATTTTTTTAAGCATATATTATATGACTTGGATTGCTAGCATATATATGTCTTCATTATTAATTGATGTGATTTTTGATGCTCAATCAAGTAATAAATTTATTATATAATCTCTACTACTAGATAAATCAACATACTTAATATTTGTCAACCATCATCTATTAAAGTATATTGAAGTATATTGCAGTATATTCATAACTTAATATTATATTTTAAATTATTAAATTTAATAGTAATAATATATATATATATATATATATATATATATAAAATTAGGCCGACAAGCCTTTGAGTTGACTTATCTTATATCATTTGTTTATTTTATTATTTTCTGCATCTATATATCATATTTTTTTATTTTTTAATATTCTATTTTAAAAAAATAGTTTTTTTTTAAAATAAAGAGGCTGTGATGATTTTGAATGAAAAATAGTTAATTCTTAGTATAATTTTAGTGATATGAGCTCTCTTATTTTTTCTCTTTTTCTATAAATATTTAATAATTCTGAATGATAAGGCGATCTTGGATGGCCAGGGACTATTTAGTGGGCAACCGTTCGTAGTTGATTTGATTTAATTGTAGTGGATACCAAAAGTAATATTGCAATGCATGATTAAATGATAAACCTAAGCCTTCATTTTATTTTTATTTTTTTATTTATTTTATCTATTTTTTTAATATTTAAAAAGAACCCCATCTGTTGATTCTAGGTCGTGCCGGTGGCTGTGGACCGCTGTGATGGGTTTTGGGCCATGCTAGTGAATTTTGGGCCATCAAATTCTGGGCTAGGTTAGTGGATTCTGGGCCATGCCTCGGATCACAGCCTCGCATGCAATGTGCGCTCAGGCCGATGGAAGATGCCGGACGGCATTAATGATGTATTAATTTTAATAAAATTTATATTGCATGATGATAGACCCATCAGTTGATTGATATACATATTCTAATATATTCATATATTTATTTATTTTTGTATGGATAAAAGAATTATATAAATTAGAAAAAAACTAAGAAAAAATACTGTTCAAAATTTCTTTCGAACTTTCAGTATATCGTTTGATTACCATAATAATCTATAAAATTATTTATATTTTTTGAATGTGATAGGATCTATTTTTACCTATTAGTTGATGATAGGATATATTTATTATATATCTAAAAATAAACAAATTATGAGTAGTTACTACTAATTTTTTTTGATATTATTGTATATATTATGTCTCATTTTCACACATGATTTAATTATAGTATCACTATTTTTATGATGCATAAGGGATGGATGAAGTTGAGTAAGCTCTCATCAGAATATGAGGCTAGACATCAAATTTTTTTTAATTTTACTATAGAAAAATTTGCAGACTATGGACTTATCTAATATCCTTATTAGAAGTGTATGGATAGGCTTTGACTACCTCATCAAAATGTAAATGATCATCTCACTATTTATGATTTTAAATTTAGTTATGAAATTTATTTGGATTAACATGGTGAGTGTAGGCTGCAAGAAAGCAATCAACATGATGAAAAAATGGAACAAATGATTCATGATATCTTTTTGTTTGTTCATCATAATGATGATGCATTTACGTTCATACTTGATCCTATAGTCGGTGGAATGATAAACAATGAGGATGTAGAGAAGGTTCGTAAGTTGATGGAGGATGCTAATATTTTGTTGTATTTTGGATGTGAAAAGATGGTTAAGCTTGAGTTCTTAATCCAGTTATATCTTGCGAAATGCTTAAATGGGTTCAGTAATAATAGAGTGAATTGTATACTAGAGCTTTTGAAGAATATTCTTCCAGATAATGTACAAATTTTGAAGAATAATTATGAGACATCGAAGATTATTGAATAGTTGAACTTTAGTTATACTAAGATACATGCATACCTTAATGATTGCATGTTCTATTGGAAGGAGGATGCCTACCGAAATGAGTGTATGAGATGTGGTGTATCAAGATGAAAATAGAATAAAGATGGCACATTGATCCATGTTTCTCCAAAGTTGATGTTGCACTTTTCTTTGATACTGAGACTACAAAAATTATTTTTATTGATAAGAATATCAAAAAAATATGTGATGATATAAAGAAGAGCGAACACAAAATGATGCATTGAGGCATTCAGTCAATGGAGAGGTATAACAAAAGTTTAATGAAATATATCTTGACTTCGTACAAGAGATATGCAATATGAGGTTGGATTTATCATATGATGGTTCCAATCCGTTCAAGCATATGAATATTAATCACAGTGTATGGTCAGTATTTACTCATGTTTATAACCTCTCATCATGAATATATATGAAAAAATCATTTGCTTTAATGATAGTGCTCATACCTGAATCGATAGAGGTAGAAAATGATATTGATGTCTATTTACAACCTCTTATTATCGAGCTGAAATAATGGTAAAGTGTTCAAGATATTCTAACTTTTGATGCTTTGATGAATGAGTCATTCTCCATACATGTGGTGCTTATATGGATAATAAATGACTTTCTAACTTATGCCCTAATATCGAGTTGGAGCATGAAAGGTGAGCTAGCATGCTCGATTTGTAGAAAAAATATCCGATCTAAAAGGTTGACACATCGAAGGAGCTTTAGCTTAATGGGGCATCAATATTTTCTCCATCAAAATTATTTATACAGAAGGAATGCACGCTCCTTCGATGGTACTATTGAAGAAGATGAGACATCTAGCCGGATGTCTAGAAGTAAAGTATTGAGAGAGTTAGATGGTCTTAGTATTGAATTTAGAAAAGATGATCGATTGATGGTAAGAAGAGAAAGCATCGATTAAAGATAGATAACATCTACTTTAATTGGAGGAAAAAAATTATATTCTTTGACTTGTCATATTGAAAGATAAATTTATTGCACCATTGCTTAGATGTCATGTATATTGAAAAGAATGTGTGCGAGCTCCTATTGATAATGATATTGAACATTAAAGATAAGACCAAGGATGATTTGAATTTTTGATTTGACTTGAAAGAATGAGATATTAGAAGATTACTCCATCCAGAGCCAGTAGGAGAAGAACAATGAAGGCTCCCTCATGCAAACTATGTTATGAATACCTTCAAATGGTCTATATTTTTTCGTGTATTGGAAAACATAAAGGTCTTAGATGGCTACTCAAGTAATTTATTAAAATATGTGAATAGTAAAGATGTCAGACTTGATGGATTGAAGATTAATGATTATCATGTATTAATGCATGAGTTGATTCTAATAGCTATTTGTTGTGTATTGCCAAAAAAAAGTGAAAATAACTATTATTCATCTTTACCACTTCTATAGAGATATTTATGTGAAGAGATTTCTTAAAAAAAAATATAAAAAATGAAGGCAAGGATGATGACTATATTATGTGATCGGGAGAAGATATTTTTACCATCATTTTTCGTAGTTATGATGCATCTCACCATGCATCTTGTGAAAAAATTGCACTTGAAGGTCTAATATTCTATCGATGAATGTACGTACCCTATCGAAAGGAATATTCAAACATTGAAATCTTATGTAAGAAATATGAACATCCGAAGGGATCCATAGTAGAAGGTTATTTGGATAAAAAATATATGATTTTTATACCATGTACTTAAACAAGCTTGAAATATGTCATAATCGATCAATAAAAAATTAAGATAATCAGTATGAGCTGATTAAGCCTGCATTTGAGTTTATTTCATAGCTAGATGGACTTTTCACTTCATACCGCCTCACTGATTTGATCATTGAGAAAATGAATAAGGTGCAATGCTAGGTATTGTTTAATTATGATATCACTAAGCTGTACATAAGATGAGTCACTCAATCTTATTTATTTTTTATTATTTATATCTTATTATATCTAAATTTATTTTTTATGTAGTAAATATAAGAAGATCATAAGAGTAAAATATGACGCTCTAAGTATGCAGAAAATAGAAAAAATGCATAGCAAAGAGTTTTTTGAGTAGTTCAAAAATCATGTAAGCGAGTACATATTTTTACTTTGTATACTTTATTTAAACATATTTACTAATTAGGTGTTATCTTCTTAGATGTAGAGAATCGCTCGGTGATGTAAGACATGAAGCATATACTCTTTCAATAGGACTTAATCATACTATGCATGAGTATAAACAGCTCGTCATTAATGATAATAAGTTCAATATTCACAGCCGAGCCCAAAATATGGCAATATAAAATAATGGCATGATGTTGAGCACCACAACTGGGTGTTATACTAGCTCACGGGATTCATAGCCTCGTACATAGGATTTGAACTATTATGAGGTTGTATAGAAGATAGTCATTTTGAACTACTACTCTAAAGGGAGGGCTGTGTTAATAAAATGTGATTGATTTTATACTCTATCTTAATTAGCGATGAAGACTGATGAGTGCGGTCTTACTTTCGTCAACATGCAACGCTATCTTTTCACTGAAAAATCGTATTTACTTGCCTTCCATATTAGTCAAGTTTTCTATGTTAGTAATTCCTTGGAGGCTCAATAGGATGTTGTTATGAGGATGGTGCCTAAGCATATTTTTGATTATATTAAGATTGATGATGATGTTGGACCATGTATATAAAGTATTTTTATAGGATAAAACTTATCTAGTATTATTGAGATCCTAGATACATTTGTTAGGAGCGATGGTGATGTCCATATTATAGATGCTAGTAGGTGATGAGTTCAATTGATCAAATAATATAAATGTTAGTATTTTTTTATTAATGCTCTACTAATATTATTGTTCAACATGTTATATTTATTAATGTTCATTAATGTTGTATGTCACGATGGCACCAAAATGTCATCTAGCTTTTACCCCCATCCAGCTTTCATCTCCATCCCTCGGTGGGCTACGTGAAGCTTCGCATCTGAGCCACTGTCAGCACTATTCCATCCACCTTCGCATCGGCTTCAGCTTTGTAGGTACATACTCCTTCCACCGACATATTTGAGCTTCCACTGGTAGCCACATCCCCAGCCTATGCATCTCTGACACATACTCCACCCACCGATCTAGCTCCATCGGTATCCATGTCACATGATCCTAGTGAGAGTAGATTTTTATTATATCAATTATTTAATTTTTATATAGTTATTGTACGCTATTGTATATTTATAATATATTTTTATTATAAGTGCATCATCCAATAGGATATTTTGCAGTCCCATACGTATGCTGCATGTGTGAATTTACCAACATTAAGTCATAATGGAGTACGATCATGAGGAGAGCCCAGTAGGAGAGACCATATGGGAGATGTATTTCTTCTTTGGAGTGCTCATGAGGCGGTCATATATCATTCCGAATTGTTCATAAACTGATAATTGGTGAATGCTAATATCAGGTACTGGATGTGGGAGAAGATTTGGATAAGTGTATCTTAATTATATATATACATGTGATATGTTTATACTATGTTTGATTAGAATAATTTTGTTATTATCTTTCGATAACTTTGTGCAGAGGAGGTGCAACTTTTCAAATCATGAGAGGACTCAAGATGTCCGACTGAAGAAGATTGAAGAGTTGTACTAGAACTAAAAGGTCAAGCTCCATGGAGGATGGCTAGAGCATCGTAAGGATACTGAGAAGGAGCTTATTTCTTGGATCCAGGACTGTTCTCCCGAGTCAGTGGAAGGAGATGATTAGGCACTGGAGGAGGAAGGAGTTGCTGGTTTAATTTATAACTTATAAATTTTTTTATTAAACTAATAATTATATTTAATTTTAATTTATATAATTTAAATATTTTTTAGGTTACATCTCATCAGAATCAAGAAAATTGGACTGCTCAGATCTCGATCGTGAGTTTATGGCCAGTCATGTACATAGAGAAAAAAAAAAAAAATTCTGACCCTTTAGTTTATAAGTTATTATATTGTTTTTTTTTTGCATGTCTTTAACAAGCTAATTGATTGTTATAGCTAATGAGAGAGGGGGTGATGTCTACCCATAGCGCTATCTTTCGATTGAGTCATACAGACAAGAAGGGCAGGTCGATGAACGTCGCGATTGAAAGAATTTTGTAAGTAATAACTGAAGTATGATTAGTATTATAGTATTTCTTATAAGATTTTATTTAAATTTATAATTACAGGAGTAGTTAGTTACACTTATGAGTGAGGACCCGATTACTTCTAGCCCCTATGACCATTTGTCTCATGTCTGGGACTTGAGCACTCTAAGAGAATTCGTTACAGGCCTGAATATATGCTGATGAGCTACTAGTTTGAGATGAGCATCTCCTCACATGCTTTCAGGGTTGTCAGTCGGAAGCAGCTTGATGAGACCTTGGCGCAGGTAGCTTAGACTTAGGAGCATGCATCTCAGACTGAGGAGCATGCATATCAATTATGGAGCATCATATCTGTGATGGTGTCATAGTTCTCCGCTCATCTTGAAGCTGATTTTTGGAACATTTAGGATATGTTGGCTACCATTTTAGATCCAGCCCCTCTAGCTCCTGCTCCAGCCTCTCCCAGTCCTACTTCAGTCCCTCCCGATGATAATGAGATGCTTGGAGAGGATGATTTTGATTTAGTAGATTTTTTTTATGTTTATTAGTTTTATTTTAAAAATTTATAATATAATTTGATTAGTAATATAATTTGAGTATTTGAGATATATTCCTACATTATTATTGAGTTTTATGTGAAAGTTTTAGTTCTTTCATGTTTTAATTTGAGTAATTATATATTGAACTGCATCTATCAAGTAAAAATAGGGCAAAAAATGATAAATTTATGATATTTTTTGCTGTTCAAAAATTTATGGTAGCAGTTGAAAACCACTGCCATAGTCGTACTAACCGCTACCGTAGATATGTGCCAATCACTATCATGATCTATAGCAGCGGTTATAAAATTGCAACCATAGATTTATAGTAGCAATTTTAAAATCACTGCCATTGACTTTATAGCTGCTATATCGGATCTATAGTAGTGGTTGAAGAACCGCTGCTATACCTAGCATATGGCAGCGGTTATGATAACCACTATAGAAATCACTGTCATAGACCTACAGCGACGGTGATAGTGACAGTGGTTACTTAACCACTGCCATAAACTATAATAGTGATATTTTGGGTTATGGCAGTGGTTTCTATCCACTGCTGTAGCTCTTTTCTATAGTAGTGATTGGAACCCACTATTGGATAAAATTCAGAAGAAGCTTGTGGGATGGAAAGGCAGGTTGCTATACTTATGAGGAAGACTAGTCCTCACTAATGCAGTAATTATAGGAATCCCTTTGTATTGGATGAACACCCTACTTCTTCCTCAGTTTGTTATTCAAAAGATAGATAAGATCCAAAGGTCGTTTATATGGAGAGAGAGTGAAAAATGTAAACTAGGGATCCCTAGTTTACCTTTTTTATGCTTAAAAGGTGGACGTTGTAGTGATGCATATTTGAATTTTTTTTTCTTTTAGTATGGGTATACCTTCTCTGGATTTGCATTTGAAATGCTAGTTCCACTATAATTTCCTTCTGGATACACCTTTCTAGTAAATTCCATTTAATGATTCCTAATAGCTCATGAGGTGGATATTTGAATTGTATTAGCTACATGTATGCAATACAGGAGATGACATAGAGATACGAGCAGATAATACAGAGATACAAGATAGTTATGGAGATAAATCGGAGACGTAATGTATAGATGAGGGAGATGAAGCAGTCCCATCAGACAGAGATAATGACATTGAGGACTCAGATTGACCAGATTACATCCTTTTTATGTGATTTTGCCCCACATCAGGTAATTAGCTAAATATAATTTTTGAACTTTATATTATTTTCACATGTATTTTTATGTATAGGTTTTATGAGTTGTATATATTTATTTCTATTTTCTCAACTTAGAAAGTTTTTGTGTTTGTTACAGGGTCCCGGCGCATCTACCAGTTATCGAGATGATGCTGATACTATAAACAAATGATTGCCCTCTCTGTTTTGTTTTGTTTTGTTTTTATTTTATTTTATTTTTTTTGTGGGGGGGTGGATTTGCTTATGTGATATATCTTTTTGTATTTTTTTTATTGGACATTCATTCATCTTAGATAATGTTTAACTTTAAATTTGATGGCTGATGCTTTTATGGGAGTAATCTGATTTAGGGATTGAAACAGTGAATGCGTATTTACTTGGTCCAGATTTTCTAGTTTGCTGATTTTTCTGGACATATATTGGGAATAAGTTGTTATTGTTGTCTTTGTGAATGCTTTGGTAGCTTTGTAATTATTGAAGCTTTGTGATTGTTAATATATCTTATTAGGTGCGTATATTTGGATGTGATGAATTATGAAGGCCAATAATTTATGAAAAGCTTCACTAGATCTAATTATTTATCTTTTTTTTAAAGATATTTCTTGTTTCTTATGGAAATGTGTTAAATCATTGAAGTGTGTTATGTTGGTCTGTTCATAACAAAGTAGAAAATAAATTCTATTTTTCCTCCTTGCATTTAAGTTTATGTTCTCTTATTGAAAGGATAAGCTTTCTTGTCCTGCTTCTAATTTTCTTTTATTCATAGATATTGCTGTATGATGTGGGTTTTATCTTTCTTTATCTACCAATTGTTAAATTTTTGTTCTCAGTTTAAAGAAAGAGGGAATTGCTGTCATTTAAATACATGTATGGTTGTCTATATTCTCAACTTACAAATATTTTTTTGTTTCTTATTCTGAAAAAGAGATGTTACTTGCAATATTGGTTTAAATCAAAAAGCTAGTGAAAATTGACTGACAGTCAGCTTGATGGTTATTGTTGGGGATAAATCCCGCTCCTGCCAAAGTCAAGTTCGATCCCAGCCTGATGTGGTTAACGCGGAAGAACTTCAGTGGACGCGTCCTAGCTGAACTACTACATCCGGCCGAGCTTCTCAACGGCTGAGCCTCAGCCGAAGACTTTCAACCAACCGAACTATCAAGCGGCTGAGCTTCAGACCCCTAGCGGCCGAACTTCTCAAGCGGTTGAACTATTTATTGCCCGAGTCCCTTTGGACTCCGAGCGACCAGGCTTCGGCCGAGACCCCGACGGCCGAGCTTGTTTCAACCCTCTTAGCGGTCGAGCTCTCCGAACTCCTATCCAACGGCTGAACTCCCCAGCGCCCAGGCTCCGGGCCGAACTCCTTCGGACTCCCAGTGACCGGGCTTCAGTCAGACCCTTGCGGGAGCCAAACTTCCCCAAAACCTCCTCTCGAGCCGAGTTTCTACGGAAGCCGGACTTCCTATAGACTTCTTCAATGGACGAGCTTCTCAATGACCGAACTCCTTATGATGGATTCCTGCAGGCAATCTCGCTACAGTTACAAAACAGTAATAACGATCGGCATTTATCAGCAATAACGATCGATAATAACGATCGACATTTATCAACAATAACGATCGACATTTATCAGCAATAACAATCGATAATAACGACCGGCAGGACGGTTACAATAAGCTCCCTCTATAAAAAGGACTCTCCGGATACCTTTACAACAGGTTCTGAAAACCCTTTTCTTCTCCTCCATATTCTGTCGAGCACTCCATTCCTATTGACAGGAACTAACTTGAGCGTCGGAGGGTCTTGCCGGAGCCACCCCCCACCGGTTTCGAGCGAGACTTTATTTTGCAGATCTCCGATGGCAGTCTCTTCGGCCTCAACTCCGGCGATGACAAGTTTCTGCATCAACAGATTGGCGCTAGAGAAAGGGCCTACCGACGAAGATTTCCTTCTTAAAGGAAGTCGGTGTTCTTTTGTTCTTAAAGGAGTGCTCGAGAGATCTTTCTTCTTTTCAATTCTAATTCCCTTCCAAAGAGAAAAGATGCCCCCTAGGAGAGCCTCCACTCGGAGATCGGCGGCCTCCGCGGCCCGATCTCGTTCGAGTCCATCCGCTCCAGCTCCAGCCCCAGTGACTCAGGCTCATTCTGCAGCCCGGCGATCGACGGCCTCCGCGGCCCGATCCCGTCCGGGTCCGCCCGCTACCGCTTCAATCCCGGCAATCCAAGCCGCGGTAGACGCTGAATAGTTCAACCTGCTCGTCCAGCAGGTTCGTGGCCTCACCGAGGCCGTTCAAGCGGTGCAAGCATGCACCAGCAAGCCGCCGTATCAGTCCAATCGGTCCCAAATCTTTCGGAGCCACGTTGTCCAGTCCAGAGGCAATCGACATGGTCTACCCGACCTCCAATTCTCAAAAAAGAAAAGCAACGGAAGGAGAGCCCTTGTTCGGACCGTAGCTCGTCCCAGGGAGAAGTTTTTCATCCGATCAGCAAGAAGACTTCAGAAATAAAAGACCATGAAGATCTCCTGGATAGAAGGCTCTTGAAAATGAGTCGTCGGATCGAAGAACTCCGCCACGCTCCTCTCTCATATGGTAATGAGATCCGAACCGACCCTCCATTCTCATAGAAAATTATGTAAGAACCAGTCCCGCCGAACTTCAAACTTCCATAGTTTGAGAGCTATGATGGGACCACTGACCCGATCGACCACTTGAAAGTCTTCCGGACGACGATGTTGCTTCATGGCGCGCCAGACGCCATCCTGTGCCGGGCTTTTCCCTCTACTCTTAAAGGAGCCACCAGAAACTAATATTTGGCACTCAAGCCGAGTACCATCCTGTCATTCGACCAAATGAGTCAACAGTTCGTGGCCCACTTCGTCAGTAGTCGGCGTCCACGCCGAAGCTCAGACTCCCTAATGGCCATCAGGCAGAGAGAAGGAGAATCCATTCGGACTTTCATTTCTCGATTTAATACCGCTGCGTTAGAAGTCCGAGACCTGGATCAATCGATCGCCATGGCCGCGCTCAAGAGCGGCCTTCAGAAAAATGACCTATTGTTCTCTCTGGAAAAAAAGTATCCCAGGGACTTTGCCGATATGTTGGCTCGGGCCGAAAGTTATGCCCGGGCAGAGGAGGCCTTCGAAGCTAAGGATGGTGAAATCGATGGTAAACGGCTGATCGGCAGGCTGGATAGACCCTCCGAAGAAAGGAAGCGAATTGAAGCTCGGCCACGCTCCAGGACTCCACCTGGTCGCGAGCAAGTTCGGATTCCCTCTCAAGCTCGAAAGCGGAAAAGCTCTGACGGAAGGATGCACCGAAGTTCTCCTCCGCGCCGAAGTTCTCCTCAGCGTCGAAGTTCTCCTCAACGTCGAAGTTCTCCTCAGCACCAAAGTTCTCCCCGTCTATGACGATTTCACAACTACACCCCCCTAAATACTCCGAAGACTCAAGTTCTGATGGAGATCCGGGAACAGCTTCCAAGACCAGAGAGAATGCGCTCTCACCCTTACAAGCATAATCCCAACGAGTTCTGCTTCTACCATCGCGATCACGGTCATGACACGGAGGAGTGCATTCAACTCTAGGACGAGATCGAAGAGCTCGTCAGGCGAGGCAGACTAAGCCAGTTTCTTCAAAGGCGACCCGAGGGGGTGGAAGATCGATCGAGAACGCTAATGCCAAACGGAGAAAACCAATAAGAAGACCGGCCACCCGTTGGCGTCATCAACACTATCTTAGGGGGATCTCAGCAAAAAGAAACCAGCAGGCTTGAAGGATCGATGAAGAAATGGAAGATTTCGAAGCCTATAGTCTTCACCGAGGAGGATGGCCAGGGAATCCAACTTCCGCATAATGATGCGGTTGTAGTTTCGTTGAATATTGCTGACTACGATGTACGCCGCATCCTCGTAGATAATGGAAGCTCGGCTGATGTATTGTTCTACGGTGCCTTCTTGAAAATATCCCTACCAGATGATCGATTGAGCTCGGTGAATTCTCCGCTAGTTGGATTTGCTGGCAACACCGTACCAGTCGAAGGTATCATAATTTTGACCGTAACAGCAGGGCAGCACCCAAAGCAGGCCAAAGCTCAGGTCGACTTCCTAGTCGTAAAGACGCCGTCCGTCTATAATGCTATCCTCGGTCGACCTGGTTTAAATGCCCTTCGGACGGTTGTGTTGACTTATTACTTAAAGATGAAGTTCCCTACGAACTATGGGGTTGGAGAAGTCAGAGGAGACCAGACCCTAGCGAAGTATTGTTACTCGATCGCCTTGTATAAGGGAGATCAGCCCGACCCCTGTCTGGTTGACGGACTGGATGTCCGTGATGACCTCGCTGAAGAACGAGCTGAGCCTGTAGAGGACCTCGTCTCTGTGTCATTAAATGACGAAAAATCAGACCATGTGGTGCAGATCGACTCCAACCTGACGACCGAGGTTCGGGAGCAACACGTCGCTTTTCTCAGAAGGAATGCAGACGTCTTCGCTTGGACCCCAGCAGATATACCAAAAATCGACGTCGAGGTCATGGAACATCGGTTGGCCGTTGACTCGATACACCGACCGATAAGAGAAAAACTATGCCAACATGCCCCGGAGTGGCAGAAAGCGATCGCTGAAGAAGTAGATAAACTCCTTAAAGCTGGACTAATCTGGGAAGTTCATTACCCGACTTGGGTTTCGAACGTGATTCTTGTCAAGAAAACAAACAACAAGTGGAGGATGTGTGTCGACTTCAAAAAGCTAAACAAGGCTTGTCCAAAGGATAGTTACCCCTTGCCCAGGATCGATCAGTTGGTAGATGCAACCTCGGGTCATGAGTTCCTCAGCTTTATGGATGCCTTTTCTGGTTATAACCAGATACGTATGGCGCCTGAAGACGAAGAAAAAACAGCCTTCATCACTAGCCGAGGTCTTTATTGCTATAAGGTCATGCCTTTTGGACTCAAGAATGCGGAAGCAACATACCAGCGTTTAGTCAATAAAATTTTTAAGGAGTAGATCGGCCGCAACATGGAGGTGTACGTAGATGATATGCTCGTCAAAAGTCGAGCTTCAGCTGACCATCTGGCCGACCTTGAAGAGACCTTCAATGCATTGAGGAAGCATAAGATGAGACTGAACCCTACCAAATGCGCCTTTGGCGTAACTTCTGAAAAATTTCTTGGGTTCATGGTGTCGAGACGTGGAATCGAGGCAAACCCCCTGAAAATCCGAGCTATTCAAGAAATGACCACTCCAAAGATGATTAAAGAAGTTCAGCGCTTGGCCGGAAGGGTGGCATCCCTAAATCGCTTCGTCTCAAGGTCGGCTGAACGTTGCTTGCCCTTCTTCGAGGTTCTCAGGCGACCAAAGGACTTCAGCTGGACGGTAGAGTGTCAACAAGCATTTGAGGAACTTAAAAATTACCTCGGCATGCCCCCGCTGCTGGCAAAACCTGAACCTGGGGAAGAGTTGTTCTTGTATCTAGCTGTCTCCTCGGTGGCCCTGGCGGCGGTTCTCGTTAGGGAAGAAGCAAAAACACAACGCCCGATCTATTACGTGAGCCGAGTCCTAAGGAACGCGGAGACCAGATACTCTCGGATAGAAAAATTATCTTACTGTCTCGTAATTGCCGTCAGGAGGCTCCGACCTTACTTTCAGGAGCACACCATAACGGTCCTCACGGACCAACCAATAAAAGCAGTTCTCCACCGAGCAGACGCTTCCGGAAGAATCGCAAAATGGGCAATGGAGCTCATGGAGTTCGACATCAACTACCAGCCCAGGCCATCAATCAAAGCCCAGATACTGGCGGATTTTGTATTAGAATGCACTATTCCGAACGAAGCCGAACTTGAATCAAGCAGAGACAAACACAAAAGGCGAGATCGAGCCTTGACGAAGTCGAACCATCACAGCCGAACTTCCCCAAGGAAAGGGCCGACCTCTCTGAAGGCTTCTGGATTCTACACGTGGACGGTTCTTCCAACTCCATTAGAGCTGGTGCGGGGCTAGTCTTGGTCAGCCCCGAGGGAGTTGTCGCCGAGTATCGCGCTGCACTTCGAGTTTTCCGCTACCAACAATGAAGCCGAATACGAAGCACTGATTGCCGGATTAAAGAATAGCAAAGGGAGCTAAAAGTAGATCGGCTTCGAGTCTACAGTGATTTTCGACTAGTGGTCGGTCAAGTTGGCGGCAACTTTGAAGCAAGAGAAGAGAGCATGGCGAGATACCTTCGGGAAAGTGAAGAGTTTAACCCCGGCCTTCGATAGTTTCGTCATTCAAGCATATCCCAAGGACAGAAAATGCGAGAGCCGATTTTCTCTCCAAACTGGCCACTTCGGCTCCAGCCGAACTGCCCAATAAGAAGTGTATTTCTGGAAACTATGAAGTACTCGACCATAGAAGAATCTCAAGGACATCCTACAGACGAAATTCGAGCCCAGCTGGATCGACCCATTGGTCGCCTACCTTAAAGAGGGGGTTCTTCCTCACGATCGAAAAGAAGCTTCGAAAACTCAAGAATCAGGCCTCCCGCTACGTCTTATACGAAGGCAAGCTGTATAAAAGGTCGTACTCCCTTCCATTGTTGAGATGCCTCCGACCTTCAGAGGCTAATCTTGCACTATGGGATGTGCACGAAGGACTTTGCGGAAGCCACTTAGGAGCAAGGTCTTTGTCGCTAAAGCTACTTCGGCAAGGGTATTACTGGCCGACCTTATTTCACGATTCTGTGGAATACGTAAAGAGGTGCGACCGCTGCCAGAAAAATGCTAGTGTAGTGTGCAGGCGGCCGGCATCCGAACTCACTCCGCTCAATTCATCCTGGCCGTTTGCGCAATGGGGAATAGATATACTCAGCCCTTTCTCCAACAGCGTCGGGACAGCGAAAGTTTCCTCTTGGTCGCGATTGATTACTTTCACCAAGTGGGTCGAAGCTGAACCACTCGCAAAAATTACCGAGGCTAAGGTACAGGACTTTGTTTGGAAGTCACTAGTTTGTCGGTTCGGCCTGCCCCAAACCCTCATAACCGACAATGGACGACAGTTCGTCGGGGACTAGGTTCGCCGAGTTTTGTGAAGGATTAAACATCTCCCAGCGCTTCACCTTCTGTGGCTCATCCGCAGGCTAATGGGGAAGCTGAGATAACCAACCGGACCTTGCTACAAGGAATCAAAAGCGAGACTCGATAAGGCAAAAGGGGCCTGGGTGGACGAACTCTACCATGTCCTCTGGACATACTGAACTACTCAGAGGGTGCCAACTGGAGAAACACCTTTCGCTTTGGCCTTCGGTACTGAGGCAGTTATCCCAGTAGAGCTTAAGCTCCCTTCTGCACGAGTCGTGGGCTTCAATGAGCAGCACAACCTCCAAGACCTCAGAGTCAACCTCGACCTCCTGGAAGAAAGGAGGGAGGAAGCCTGCATCCGGATGTCAGTGTATAAACAGAAGGTGGCTCGGTACTACAACTCTAGGGTTAAAAGCAAGACATTCAGAGTGGGGGACTTAGTGCTCCGATGAGCCGCTGTCACTCAGCCTCAGAGTCAAGGAAAGCTCGCCCCAAATTGGGAAGATCCGTATGAGGTGACGGAAGTTATCCAACTCGGAACTTATCGTCTGAAGAAACTCGGAGGGATAATGCTTCCCCGACCATGGAACTCAGAAAATCTGAGAATGTATCATCAATAAATTTTCTTCAAAAATTCCTTTGCTCTGCATTTTTGGTTTTTGACACAAGGATTATGGGATGGCAAGAGAAAAATGAGTAAAAATAGCCCGTTAGGAATAGGAGGAAGACCTCGTCCTAACGCGAGCAAAGTCGAAGGCCTCGTTCACCTTAGACGAGATGGAGGGAGAAGCTCGGACGACGGTCCGCATGTGCCCCCACAGCCCGTTAGGAACAGGAGGAAGACCTCGTCCTAACGCGAGCAAAGTCGAAGGCCTCATTCACCTTAGACGAGATGGGGGGAGAAGCTCGGACGATGGTCCGCATGTGCCCCCACAGCCCGTTAGGAACAGGAGGAAGACCTCGTCCTAACGCGAGCAAAGTCGAAGGCCTCGTTCACCTTAGACGAGATGGGGGGAGAAGCTCGGACGACGGTCCGCATGTGCCCCCACAGCCCGTTAGGAACAGGAGGAAGACCTCGTCCTAAACGCGAGCAAAGTCGAAGACCTCGTTCACCTTAGACGAGATGGGGGAGAAGCTCGGACGACGGTCCGCATGTGCCCCCACAGCTCGTTAGGAACAGGAGGAAGACCTCGTCCTAATGCGAGCATTTGCATCAACCTCGGCCAGAGGAGATAAGATCTCCTCCGAAGCAACCCTATCAACTTCGATCAAATAAGGGTCCTCCCCTAGCGATTGGCGACTAGGCTGACCTCGGCTGAAGAACACCGACTTCGACCTCGGTGAGAGATGGGATTTTTTTCTAAGTGACCGAATCAACCTCAGACTAGAGAGCCTCAACTTCGGCATCAACTTTAGCCAGAGATGAAATCTTCCCCCGAACTTCGACATGGGCCGATATGAGGCCCGAAAGAAAAACTTCAGCAGTCGTCTTGATCTGCACTCCCTTCCTTCGAGTTTCGAACTCGGAAGTGGGGGGGCTAGTGTTGGGGATAAACCCCGCTCCTGCCAAAGTCCAGTTCGATCCCAGCCTGATGTGGTCAATGCGGAAGAATTTCAGTGGACGCGTCCTAGCTGAACTACTAATCCGCCGAGCTTCTCAACGGCTGAGCCTCAGCCGAAGTCTTTCAACCAACCAAACTATCAAGCGGCCGAGCTCCTCAAGACCCCTAGCGGCCGAACTCCTCAAGCGGCCGAACTATTTATTGCCCGAGCCCCTTTGGACTCCGAGCGGACCGGGCTTCGGCCGAGACCCCGACGGCCGAGCTTGTTTCAACCCTCTTAGCGGCCGAGCTCCCCGAACTCCTGTCCAGCGGCCGAACTCCTCAGCAGCGTCCAGGCTCCGGGCCGAACTCCTTCGGACTCCCAGCGACCGGGCTTCAGCCAGACCCTTGCGGAGCCAAACTTCCCCAAAACCTCCTCTCGGACCGAGTTTCTACGGAAGCCGGACTCCCTTTAGACTTCTTCAATGGACGAGCTTCTCAATGATCGAACTCCTTATGATGGATTCCTGCAGGCAATCTCGCTACGGTTACACAACAGTAATAACGATCGGCATTTATCAGCAATAACGATCGACAATAACGATCGGCATTTATCAGCAATAACGATCGGCATTTATCAGCAATAATGATCGACAATAACGACCGGCAGGACGGTTACAATAAGCTCCCTCTATAAAAAGGACCCTCCGGATACCTTTACAACAAGTTCTGAAAACCCTTTTCTTCTCCTCCATATTCTGTCGAGCACTCCATTCCTGTTGACAGGAACTAACTTGAGCGTCGGAGGGTCTTGCCGGAGCCACCTCCCACCGGTTCCGAGCGAGACTTTATTTTGCAGGTTCCCGACGGCAGCCTCTTCGGCCTCAACTCCGGCGACGACAAGTTTCTGCGTTAACAGTTATGATGATGGAAATAGTATAAAAGCTAAATGTTAAACCGCAATGGTTTCCAATGTCTTCTTTTTGGAAATGAAGGCGTGCGCAGGGATGAGGAAACGCTACAGCCCTCTGTATATCTGAACAAGTAAGAGCATATTTTCCTTGCCTTTTCACTTATACTGTAAAGTTTGAAAATATTTCTGTGTTATCTTGTTCTAGTGGTGTCACCTGGAAAGTTCAAGACTTGAAAACCTAGTAACTTGATCGTACTCATTCATTATACAAGGATGGAGGGCACGAGAGGATTGAAAGTTTCTTTGACTGGGTTATTTGAATTCACCTTGCAATAAACTCCTCTCACTATTTAAAAAAATTGAGCTTATCAGTGTCTTTCTTTGTTTAACTTTGCGTCGAACTTTATTTACCTGTTTATTTGTTCCAACTGGTATCAGTTAATTATTGTTTTCATTCTGTTAAGAGGCAAGTTCTTGCTTGTTTTGCTAATTTAATAAAATTTCTACCAGAATACCGTCACAGCAATTTCACCGGGTCCCATTGGTCATAGCTCCATTATCTTATTTAATTTGCTGATTGAGGACATATCCTCATTTGCAATGCTTGCATTGTTTCGGTGGCGGCATCAGAATATCTTGGAGCTTGACGACTAGTTAGCATGGAGTTGTCTGTATTAACCATGCAGGTGATTGAGCAAAACCTCAGCCCAGCCCTTGGCCATTGTCCCTTGGCTGGCATACTTCCGTAGCTGTGTAAAATTTGTTGTTTTATGCGATCAATGTGAAGCCGAATTAAATGGGGAGACTTGAGAAAAACTTTCGTGCAGCAGCTTCGCAAGTAGGTTGTTTGTCGAAGGACATGAGGAAAAAAGGGGAAGACCTGAAGGAAACCTGAGTGCGAGGCATGATTCAAGGATTAGGGAAACTCAGTTGAATAAATAACATGTTAGGAATAAAGTAAATGGTAAAATAAATGAACAGCGCTTGTTCGTTGTTGATTGATTCATGGTTTTTACTTTGTAAATTCATTGTTACTTCGACTAAATAGTTTGACGTCCTTCTGTCATGCGACAATGTCAAGTTGCCCGTATGTTTTTCACAAAGGGACAGCTAAGTTTTCTCATCATGCATGTCTGTTTTATTTGGTTATTTTTTTTTCTGTGTTCCTTAATGTAGTGCAGCAGTATCACGCATTATCCTGTCAAATTTGGCAGTAGGTGGTTCTGCAAGTAATCGCGGTATATGATTTTACCAACTCACAAATCATTTACTGCAGCTTGCCTGATAGATTTCCAGAGGGATGAACATTTATCGTTCCTTAATTGAAAAGAAGCTCATCGTAGATTTATGTACATGCTAGATGATGGATGAGGTGGAAAAGACCCACATGGATTTGAAAAGTTCCTTTCATGATGTTTGCTAATTAAGTCCAATAGATGAAGGAAAGTTGATTCTTTCTAAACTTTGCTACATTCATTCTGGACAGGAATTCTCGGGATTACATGCATATATGCACCTTTCCATTCTCTTCATTCGTATTGTCTCTGGCCAGTTCCTCAGCTATATCTGTTTCTTATGCCTGATGCTGGTGGGTTACGTTCATTTTTGCATTAGCCCAGCAAGGTTTGATTGGGATGTGGCGACTAATTCTCGGACATGTAGGCGGAGTAAAGCGAACCTTTTGCAACTTGTAGAAGAAGAGCTGGGGCGGTTATGTGGTAAACCCATTGATCTTTCTTGACCGGACGATATTTACTTCGAAGATGGAGAATAAATGCAATCGACTTTTCTCGTAGTAGATGCACTTGTCGAACATAAAAATGCCTCTAACTTTTTGGATTGCCGGTCAATTTTATTATGATAGACTGTTTCCATAAATTGAGCATTTCTGCAAGCATTTTTCCTTTAATTAATAACATATCGGTGATGAAGCTGTTGTCGGTGCAGGAGACGATCGAAGATGTGAAGTGGGAAAAGTTTTTGTTTATCAACTGAACCAGGTATTGCAACGGTGCCAGAGATGGAATAAGGGTGAGGTTTTGGAAGCTGTACCAACTTCTTAGATAGGGCATGAATTTATTCAGGTGGATCTTTTTGGTTCTATGGTTTTGTAATGTTAAGCTAGAGAAGCATAAAAACATCAATTTGGTGGATGCTATCAGATGTACCAGATAATCTATAATCGATTTCATGGGCATGCCTTCCCAGATAATAGATTTTGTTTATTTGAGTATTTACGATCGATGGTTAAGTGATAACAAATGATCAAGCTGCAAGTGCTTGTGATCAACATATATCTGCTGCTGTGAGTGAATTAATGTGGAATGCAGGATGCAGCTTCCGAGAGTCATCCAAAACTACAGCATCTTTCTTACAGAAATCAGTTCATGATTCAGTTGTTAATTGTTGAGATTGGGATTCCATCCTGTCTTTCCTGTAATAAATGTATCGATCCAGCTATGGTAAGTAATTCACAGCAGTGGCTAACTTAAGATCAAGATTATAAGTAGTCAAGGTTCAATAAAGTTTTCTGGTTCGTGGGAGCACCATATTTATTCCTGCTTGATATCTTGCTGCTTAATATTTGTATGAAATCGTTCAAGAGAATCTGCTTACCGGAACTTGGAGAACTGAGTAAATGTGTTTATTGTGGTTATTTGACGATCAAACATTTTGTTTATATGCAGTTCCATCCTTGAGCATGTCTTCTGAGATGCTGTTTTTAAGCTTTTGGGAGACCCACAATTGTGCTAACCCCTTGGGCAATGAAAATGCTCCATCCTTTGGCATCCGTGTCCGTGTGCATAATCCAAAAGAAATATAATATATGCGAGAATGGCCATTCTAATGCAGGCAATCAGAAATTGAAAAAGTTCTCTCACCATGAACTGAAAAATTTCTCATGTGGTCTAATTTTTTTATTGCTTTTAGGACGGGTGCCATCGCGGATCCATCTTCCGTGTTTTAATGTCGGGAGACTTTCGGCTCCCGATGAAAACGTTGCATTTTTTATTTTTTAATGCCGGCTTCCGACGGCGTTTTAAAACGTTGCGGGTTTTACTGGGTTTCTGGCTTCCAACGACCTTTTAAGACGTTGGGTTTTAAATTCTTTTAAAGTTGCTCCCGACGACGGGTTAAAAACGTTGCCTCGGGGTTTTAAGCGGTTAAAACTTTGGCTCCCGACGATGCTTTAAAACGTTGCCTGGGTTTTAATTTCTTTAGTTGGCTTCCGACGACGCTTTAAATTGCTGTTAAACGCCGAGAATTTCAGTAGCAACGCACCGAAGGTCGGCTACGCTGATTCGCGGTCGTTAATTTTTAAGACTTTCATTTTCCACTCCAGCATAGACGACGCGCTTACCACGCTCATAAAAGCGTTGTCGTGGAATTTATCAACGAATATTTTCGACGGCAAACACCAAAAAAAAAAAACATCGCTGATTTCCCATTTCTCTGTAGTGGTTGTCGAATGTCTGCCGGGCCAAATAATTTGGAGGACCAGGGGTGCTCAATCTCAAAGTCTACAACAGGATCTTATTGGGTAAAGGGTGGTGGAGACTTTATGCTAACTCCATTGCAAGGGGCAAATTGATCATTTCTTTTCACCCAGCATCTCAGTGGCAGTTGAGGCGGGTTCGCAAACCACCATCGGTGTTTTGGAAAGGATTAGAAGCGGTTCAGGACACTTTTCAACTTCTAATCAGATATAACGTCAGCAATGGGAGTGGAGCTCTTTTTTGGGAAGATTGTTGGCTTCGTAATCGGTTCCTGAAATATCTCTTTTCACAGTTATATGTGGTGGCACCAAACTGTTTTGCTTCAATTGCGAGAGGGATGGATTTCTTCCCAAGTAACAGACTTTCTGGTTCCATAATAATGCACAGACTTGAGGAGGATGTTGATAGATTAAAAAGGAGTATCAATCATGTTTGTCTGACGGACAATCCAGATACCATGGCATGGAAATGGTTCGGCGACAAAGAATAAGATCGATCACTTGGCTGCAGGTCACGCGCTATCAATAAGAGTGAATCTATTTAGGAAAGGATATCTCAAAATTACTGATCGTGTGCTTTGCTTTGTGGAGATGCTTTGGAAATCATTGAGTTAGATTGCCCTTACTCAACATTGATTTGGGCTCAACTTCTATCATACTTGCAATTGCCTGAGCTCCCATCAACACTGGACATGTATGGAATTCATGGAGGTTTGACATCATAGATAAACAGCAAAGGCAGGCTGTTGATGTGCTTCTATTAATAGGTTTGTGGTGCATTTGGAAGGAGAGGAATAGAAGGATGTTTGGGTTTCACACTCGTACTCCAAACCAGTTGCTCAGAGAACTGCTGCTTTCTTTCTCTCCTGGACATCACAAATGCAAGATAAACGAATGAAGCTATTGGCACCCATTAGGGGAATCTTCCTCGGGAGAACTTGGAAGTAGTCATTGAGGGAATCACAGAAGGCACATGCAACAAAGAATTAGAGGTGTCCTGACTACGCTATGCAATGGAGCAGTCTGGGTGCTACTGGATGACAGAAGTTTCTGATAGCGTGCTTGATGTTGTATGGAGATGGGTCGAAGAGGATCCCATTTCTTGCACCAAGCTGGTCGCCAACTATTTTTGAGGAAACGCGCGCTTGCATTTCCTCACACATTACTTTTGGATGAAAAGGCATAACCCTATATGAAAATAATGTAATGGATGGTTACAACCGTTTTGTAACTAAAAAATATAATTATAAATAAATAATGGAGGTTCAACCTTCTTCTTATCAAAAAAAGGATGCCGTGAGGCAATGTTTTTCTTCACATTGGCTGATATGATAAAATATTAATTATGTTTAAAGAATTTGAAAAATCTCTTTATCAATAACTCACCATGATAATTGAGATAATTCCATGTCCCGACCAAAATAAAAACTGGCCCACATAATTATTTATAATTGATGTTATTTTTCTTTAATATAACCAAACATTACAAGAAAAATCATAATTAATTCGATATAAAAATGATGTGATTTGCTTATTTGCATGATATATATGTTTAATTATATATAATTGAGTGATGATATGATTAAGTATTTGCACATCCCTGTATATATGCTTGACTGAATAAAAATACAATTTCTAACACTTCATGATGTTCACTAATGATTACATGTTAAAATGATTACCTTGGGCACAAAAGATTTATACAAATTGTACAAATTAATTCTAAAATTATAATAAGTTTTAGCATTTAGGTACAATTATATAAATAAAATAGGTTAATCTTTGAATGTATACTATTCTAAATTATATAATTATATGAATATTCTTGCAAAGTTGCTATGAATACATCCATGTTATTTAGTGCCCTCAAGAAACGAGTGCTTCAAAACTAACATAATTGAAATACCCTTAATAAATAGATAGACAAAAATAATTTATAACTGTATGCATGCAAATAGAAACTTTTTGAGGATATTCATGTACTTTCACAAATTTAGGAGGATATACACTCAAAACATCCATTAAAAAAGGGTCAAAAATTAGCCGAGACTTGCCAAGTCATTCAGTTGAATCAACAAGTTATGAAAAAAAGACTTAGTCAGTTGTTAATTTTCTTTATTTCGGATCTTACCTCGATCAAGTTGGAATATTAGATGACCATTTTGGTAATATTATTCTCCTATTTGATTTTGATGTAATCATTATTATTAAGTATATAACATCTATATAATCTTTATTATTTTTAGAAGACTACAGAATATTGAATTTAAATTAATTATAGATATTTTGATCTGTAAAACATTTTTATTGATGAGTTGTTGTTCATTTGTTGAGGCAAGAATTTCAAAAAATTCATTCCATAACAATTGATGTCAGTACAGAATCATGCTGCATAAAAGTTCTGATATTTTTTTGGTTATCCTCCTTAATTAAAAATGATCGAATTATCATGACTAGAATTGGCTTCTGTTCTTTGAGCATATGCTGGTCGGATTAATCCAGCAACAAATTTAATTCAGAAATGGATGCGAATTCTGGTTCATACTACTGATTTCAAATTACATTTAACAAGTAGCGGAATACTACAATCCAGATGATGAAAACAAAATAAGGAGCTGTTACATAGATTTGATGATTTTCTATGTCGACCTATTGTTGAAACCTGGAAAGGACAACAAATATTATTGGTTATTTGGTAGGTTATGAACGAAGAATAAAGTTAAACAAATTACATAGGTTGTACATCTGAGGAAAGGATTCTCATTTACAAGTTATTACATGAACCGAACTCGAGCCGGAAGACTTCCTACGTTGAGAAGCTGTTAGCCCATCCGGATTCATTTAGTGAACCGGGCAAGGACCTCCATGGTTATTGGGGTTGTGAGTGCAACCAGAAGGTCCAGAAGGCGTGACCGGCCCCCGAAGAGACTCCAACAGGAGTCCACCATTCTTCATCCATGTCTCTCCCTCCATAGGCCTCGCCGCCATGAGAGGCTGCAGACTTGAAACCACCAACAGAAGAAAGAACAGTTCCCTTGAGCGCGCAGCCATTTTATGGATCATTAAAGAAGAGATGCCCTCGATATCGATAGATTTCCTTCCTGGGGATTGTAAGATAGACAGAATGAGGATGGAGAGGTCAAGAAGTGACGCCCTTGATAGATTTCCTACTTGTGGAATGCAAGATAGCAGGAAGCTAAAGATCGTTGTTCGATGAGAGAGACAGAACCTATCAATACATATATATATACATCCATGGTTCACATCTTCATGTATGTTTTGAAGACCAGACAACGTTTTCTCCCCCTTTCATTAGACTGGACGTGGTCCAAGCACCGCACAAAGTCATTTTGTTTTTAAATGTTTGAAAAGTCGATGGTAGAATAGATGCGTGGTGGTACATGTACCACCAAAACGTCATGTATCCTCTTCTTACTTTTTAAATGTTTGACTTTGCCATTTTATATGTTACATTTTATCAACTTTTGATGTATCCTCTTAGTTATGTTCCTGCTCTCTACTCTCTTGATGGAGATTGCTGCAAGGTCATCATCTAAAGAAATCTGCCATGACGCACCCCATGATTCTGCGGAATTGCCTACCTCCGGGTATCGAGTAACATTTCTATTTTCTTTTTTCTGTTTTTTTAAGGCTTTTCTGTATTGAGTGGAAAAAAAAAAAAAAAAAAAGAATCACCTGGATAGGGCGCTAGATGGGGGTATTCTTGGCATTTTTAGCTTAAGATGCGGCCTTAGGGACGGTAAGTTACAAATAAAATACATTGGGGACCAAAAATATATCTTCCAGTACCAATAGGAAGTTTTTGTTATCTTGATGTTGCAAAATAAATAATCATAAAAAATATCCATACAAAAAATATAGTGAAATGAACCAATAAAATCTGATACATCAACCGAGATGATATTAAAATATCTAGTGAGACATAATGCCATGCCATCAAATATCTCGATTGAGAGTAAAGACGGATATAGAGATACCGTGAGCCAATATTTTTCGGATGATATGGTAAAGTATTGATTATTTTTAAAAGAGTTTCAAAATTCTATTTATCAATATCTCAGTCATGATAACTAATTAGACAATGTCTTAATGAAAATGAACTAGCTTACATAATTATTTATACTTTACATTTTTTCTAATATAACCAATACAAGGCAAACCATAAACAGGATCAAAATTATGTCATTTGATTATTTGCATGGCATGTACTTTTGAGTAATGTATATTTTGCTCTTTATTATGTATTTGCATGTCTTTGTATATATTTATGCTTGACTGAATGGAAATGCAACTTTTTCTAACATTTCCTGATGTTCACTAATAATTGTAAGTTAAGATGACTATATTTGGCACAAAAACTTTATACTAATTATACAAATTAATTCTAAAATTATAATAACTTTTAGTGTTTAAGTAGAGTTATATAAATAAAATAGGTTTTCTTGAGCATGTACCATTATATATATATATATATATATATATATATATATATATATGAACTTGCATAATTATCTTTGCAAAGTTGCTGTTTATAGATAGACCCTAGCAAGACACTCATTTTGCACCTAAAATTATAATAACTTTCAGTACTTAAGTAGAGTTATATAAATAGAATAGGTTTTCTTGAGCATTTACCATTATATATATATGAACTTGCATTAATATCTTTGCAAAGTTGCAATTTATAGATAGACCCTAATAAAACAATTGTTTTGTATGAATACCCTTCTATTTTAGATCTTTTTACAAATGTACCCATGCTATCTAAAAAACAAGCAATTTAAAATTGAAATAACTGAAAATACCCTTATTAAGTAGATATATATGCAATATATATATATATATATATATATATATATATATATATATATATATATATATATATATATATATATATATATATATATATATATATATATATATATATATATATATATATATACATACATACATGCAAATCAAAACTTTATGAGGGTATTCATTCAATTTCATATATTTAGAAGGATAAATACTCACAGCACTCATTAAAAAATAATCAAAACTCTGCAAAGACTTACTAGGTCATTTATGATGGTTGAATCCACAAGTTTAAGAAAAAGACCATATCATATTTTTAATTTTTCTTTATTCAAGATCTTAACTTGATCAAGTTGGAATATTGGATGACCATTTTGATAATATTATTATCCTATTTGATTTTGATGTAATCATCATTATTAAGTCTATAATATCTATATACTCTATTATGTTTAGAAGATTAAAGGATATTTGATTTAAATTAATTCTAGATATTTAGATATGTAAAATATTTTTAGAAATTTATATTTAAGGGTGAGTTATTATTAATTTGTTGAGACAAGAATTTCACAAAGCTATCATGATTTATTCCATAAGAACTAATGTTAATACTAGATCATGTAGTATGATAGTGCTGATTTTTTTGGTAAATCAGATAGATTAAACAAACGAGTATAAATACATACATGGAAATTAGTAAACAAAATATTTAACAAAAGATCAGAAAAATATGTCATAAAATATCATAAAGTTGAATCTATGTGATTGGCTACATACATTAGATACCAATAAGTAAGGTGCACAATTTGCTTTCCTATATATATATGAGTAATCTCAAAAGAGAATAATGAATGCAGTTTTCACCAGCAATCTAGGGCAAAGGGATGAAGTCTGAATTCAGTAGGCAATGAATTTTAAAGTCTAGGAGTCATGCTCCAAACAAATATTGGTTGCTCTCAAATAGTGCTGTTTTTTTTTTGGTTATCCTCCTCAATCAAGAGTGATTGTATCATCTTCACTAGAATTGACTTCAACTATTGGAGCATGTGCTTCAAAGCATGTTAGATTAATCTTGAAAATTTTTAAATTCAGAAATGAGTATGAATTTGGTCCATATATTCCGATTTCAACTTAAATTAAATAAGTCGTGGGAACACTACAATCTAGAAGATGAAAACAAGAAAAAGAGCAATCACATCTTGACAAGTTTCAATATTGATAAACATAGAAATAATAACAAATAATGATTATTTGGTTGGTCATGGACAAAGAATAAAGTTAAACAATTGCACATGTTATACATCTCAATGAGGAATTCTCATTTACATGGTTGTTGCATGGCCTCCTTACGAATTCGATGTCCCATGAATAGTCCTAATTTCCAAAAGACTTCATAAGGTGAGAGTTGTCAGCTCATCCTAATTCATTCATTTAGTGAATCGGGCAAGGACCTCCATGGTTATTAGGGTTGTGAGTGCAACCAGAAGGTCCAGAAGGCGTGACCGGCCCTCGAAGAGACTCCAACAAGAGTCCACCATTCTCCATCCATGTCTCTCCTTCCATAGGCCTCGCCGCTATGAGAGGCTGCAGGCTTGAAACCACCAACAGAAGAAGAAGCAACAGTTCTCTTGAGCGCGCAGCCATTTTATGTATGGTTAAAGAAGAGATGCCCTCGATATATATTTCCTTCCTGGGGATCGTAAGATAGAAGGAAAGCTAGAGATTGTAGTTTGACGATGGAATGAGGTAGGAGAGTTAAAAGAAGAGATTCTTGATAGATTTCCTTCTTGTGGAATGTAAGTTGGAAGGAAACTAGAGATTGTAGAGTTTGATGATGGAATGAGGTAGGGGAGTTAAAGAAGAGATGCACTTGATAGATTTCCAACTTGTGGGAAGGAAGCTAGAGATCGTAGTTTGATGATGGAATGAGGTACGGGAGACAGGCTCTCAATATATACATCCATCCATCATGAGTATTTCATGCATGCTTTGAAGACAAAACAGCGTTTTCCCCTTCTTTCATTAGACTTGACGTGGTCCAAACTCTGCGCAAGGTCCTTTTCTTTTCAAATGTTTGAAAACTCGATGGTAGAATACTTGTACCACAGAAACGTTGGGGAGCTGCATACGTTCAGATGTTACGTACCCACAGGAACCATGTGACTCGTGACGGTTGCGCCCAGAAAACTTCCATATTTCAAATTTTGAGTGCATGCCCGGGACGCGGGAGTTGATCGAAACGCGTTGCCCATTTAAGAGAAACATGGGAGGGCCGTTCTGATGGACTGGTTCAGTCGTTGATCGGTTTGAGGATTGAAAGGACTCGTTCCTCTGCTTGACCGGGGAACGAGAGGGACTACAGTGATGGTTTCAAAGAGCTAGCATGGAGTCTCTGCATTAATACCACTCGGTAAGGGTTAAATAAATAATCAACCATATTACTTGATTACATTTCTGGATGGTAAAAACGTAACAGATAGTTATTATATTGGTTATAAAACGAAAGAGAGTTTGAAATTCGAAGTATATTATCTTGACAGCAAAAACAAAAAAAACATGAGCTATTCTTGTTACAAAGAAAAACTGGATATTTTTTTTCATCGAGATCTGTTTTATATTTTCATTGTTTACGTTGGAATTTTATTTTTATTTTTACTTTTTTTTTTGGGGATATAGGATGGGGAACCTACTAATCTAAATTCTTAAGCATCTACAGAAAGTGTCATAAGGGAGTACTTGATATTAGATTGTGCATTTATTATTGGCTATGGTTTTTTTTTTTTTGAAAAAAAAAATTTTAATTGATGGTTGGTTGATCGTCCTGTTGCACTTGCCAAACTGGTCTGTTCTTTTTTTCATCTTTTTCCGGTTCATAGTGAAGCACCACTATTCTAAAAAAAATATTATGATAAAGTGGACGGTCTTCCGAATAGGAATCTGCATGAACGCCTTCAGAATAGGGGCGTTGTCCGCATCGTGCGGGGAATCAAAAAAATGGAAAGAAAGGAGGCCCGGGCTGCGGTTGACCGAGGAGATGTTGCCACGTAAGGCAGTCACGTGCCTCGCAGGCTCCGCCAGAACCGGACAGAATTTTGGGGACGGGCATGTTTATTTTCGCGGGCACCACCATTGGTATCTGGGCACCGCGCGGGTAATCGTTGTACAATTACCGTGGGTTCCAGCAGGGCAAATCTCATCCGCCAACGCAACAGCCCGTTTTTCCCTCCAGCGAGCAACTTGCCGCGGTCACTTTGTTCTGCGTATCGCGGTGGGACTTCGACAAGTTGACATGGCTTACTCGGTATATGATAAGCCCAAACCTGGTAGTCGGCATCCGCTTCTGATTTGCGGCATGTATGCATGTACATGTATATTCATTCTTTGTTACGATGGATTCAAGGAGCTCTGGTTAGTAATTATACAAGATTTAGCAAAAAAAATCTCTTATATTACTTGTTGTGATGTAGAAAGGAGGATATCATTAGTCCTACCATGAAACTGTGCCATTTCGATTATGATCTTTGAGACTCATCTACTGATATTTGCTTCGATCATCCATGGCATTGATGACATCAGTGCACGACTGATGACTCAACAATGCCTATGACTATACTGGTCAAATGACCGCACAACGTGTCAGGACGAAGGAATTTTATTGGCTTCCATCTGCAAGTTCAGACGACGATCGATATCTGGATTGGGATTTCACCAAAGATAGAGATGAAACTCTATGATCGACACTGATGCAAGTGCATCCAAAATAACTCTTTAGCCATATGCTGACTTCAGTCCACTCATCTAGCGACATGGATGATCGTTGGAATCCTCCAACAAACTCTACAAACTTCAGGACGTGGATATAATAGACACTCAAATCTAACAACCTAGATAGCCTATCCTAACAGTCTACGGACTAGGAAATAACAAACTTCGACACCCCTGGAAAGGTAATGAGAGGACCCAAATGGTAAGCTTAGATCATCCAAGCCTTAACCACTCTACGCTGTGGAGTGCTTTCATCCTTTCTCTCTCTCCTTTCTATAATGCTTAAGCTCTGGTTAACTTAGACATCGAACGATCTCTATCGGAGAACCCTTGGCTTATAGATTTTTTTTTTACAAGTTTCCAACATCCCTTTCTTCTTTGGAGTCGGTGCACTCTCAGCGACCATATCAGCACTCCCAGAGTTCTAACACAATAAGTCCCACATTGACTATGAGTTAAGTAAAACTTTGACTCATATAGAAAAGAGAACAATTTTTTTCATTTGAAATATTTTTTAAATAGCAAAACCATAAGATCCATCGACCAAAATGAATAATATCTTACTTACTGAGTTATGAGTTCTTGACCATAACATTACATTTTATTTGTAAGCATGATTTTAAAGTATGCATCCCATTGGATGTTTTGTTTCTCCGTATCCATCTCCGATCGGAAATATATGTGCATCTTGGTAAAGGTATTGATCATTTTACATCCATATTTATAAAAATAACATACCAATGAGCCCTACCTCTCCTTGGCTCTCACCAAGAAGCTCGAAGACCTCAATTGAGTCGCCACCGTTGCTCCCATTCCGCTCTCCTCAGCTTTGGGTACATCTACTTCGACCTCTACTAACCGGATTGATCTTGCTGGCGTCAACTTTCTCACTAGAAACTTGGATGGCACCATCCATAAGGACAAAAATAATGACCTCGTGAGAAAGATTGTTTGTGTCCTATAAAATAACTATATTTCTATAGAACAACCATTCTAAAGATTAATCATTCAAATATTTAATCCTAATTTTTATTAGATTTTTTTCTTGGGAATGTTGAATCCCATGGGATTGGCCTAAATCTTATTCTACCCAAACAGGCCCTCAAGGTGGTTTCGGCTTGGGTGGGATCCTTCGAAGCCATGATGCAATGCCACCTCTGGTCCAAGGCTTTAGTAATCCAAACAACAATGATGGCAACGTGCAGTATGGCAAATCTTTGCAAAAGATTATTTCGAGTTTTAGATAGGGTTGGTAATGAGCTAGATATGGATCGGATTGATCTATATCCATATTCATTCTATAAGTAAAAATTTTATATCTATATTCATTTTGTACCCATTTCAGATTGGATTGGATCGGATCACGTAGAGATATGGATCGGATCGAATTGGATATATAAGAGAGATTGATCGAATTAGATCGGATCGAATACATATAAATAATATAAAATAATTATAATTTTGAATAAGAGATATATATTAAGTTTATCTTGGATCGGATTCGGATAGAGATGTATCATTATCCATATTCTATTCAAATCTGCTTTGAATATTTTTTTTTTAAATTCATATCCATTCCAAATTCTAATTGGATCGTATAAAATCCATCTCATTCGGATCGGATATTTGGTGGATCGGATAAAATTATCGTCTTTAGTTTTAAGATTTTTTTTCTTATTCGAGTAAAGAAATGAAAGAAATAAGTGATTTTTTTTATTAATATTTATATTATAAAATAGTATCATATACAGTGGAATAGGATTGGTTTTCTTTGAAAATAAAATTAAAAAATTAGAGGCAGTAACGAACTAAGTACATAAATACTGACATGAGACCCATTCGTTCAGCAAGTGGAAAAAACATTTAAAGGGCCCATACTTCATTGAAAGCATTAATCGGCCGGGTGATGATTAGACCCATGTCCAGGCGTACTTGCATGCATGGGGGTTCGTCTCAACCTTCGAGTGGCAACGAAGCTGCTCTCTATTTTCTGCTTTCAAGAGCGATAGGGAGCAGCTTCCATCTGTTGAGACAGTAGTAGTAAGCTTCATTCGATAAAAAAAATGGTAGCTTGGATTTTCAATGATGATCAGCAGAATGCTCATATATTCAGTGAAAATGAAAGTTGATAGTTCGGATTATCTCGTTGGAGGAACATGCCGCAGAGCGGAAGAGTCTGTTATTTCTCTTCTTCCATGGAGACCACAAAGTCACCGATATAAGCACATCCAAAAATTTAGAATTTGTTTCGGTATGTTTGAATCTCCAGTCATGCCATAAATCGAAGATGTCAAGAGCTAAGTCGAAAATCTGATGTTTCCAAAGGAGCCTTCTCTAGATTTCAGAGACGAAAAGACACTATAATAGTAGATGATCAACTGTTTCATTTTTAGAGTAACAGAATGTGCATCCATTGGGGCTGTTGAAACCTTTTTTCTTTAATACATCTGCAGTCAGAATTTTGCGGTGGTAGTAGAGCCAGTTAAATAATTTGCATTTTTCGGGGATCGATAGCAGCCAGATGATTTTTCCTAGATGACATATCATACTGCCGTGCATCAAGAAACAATAACAAGCAGAGATCTTGTATCTGTGATTTGGAAACCATGACCAAGTTCTCTTATTTTTCTAATTTGAGAGTACCAAAGTCGACAATCTGGAGGACAGTTGATGTAAGTTTAGTTGAGCTACTTGTGGCAAAGGTTGTCTGAAGTTGATTGAACGTTCTTGTTTGTTCAGAAAATCTACAACGGAGCAGTGTTTGTTCAAAAACAAAGCATGTAAAATTGAAATTGTGTCTCCGAGGGATACATTAGGCAGCCATCGATCATTCCAAAATGAAGTGAGATGCCTGTTCTCAACCAGTGAAGAGGAGAAGGCAAGCATGTAATGTTTGAAATCCAGGATCGTTCGCCAAAAATAAGTCATTCTCCACCTCTGATAAAGTGAGGAATCTAAGTTGAAGCTTTTAGGATAATAACAGCAAAGGATGAGTTCCTTCCAAAAATTATTATCCTCTGAGAAAAACTTGCTCCACCATTTGAGGAGGAGTGCAATGTTGAGGGTTTTTAAGTTGATGACTCCTAATCCTCTCAGCAATTTAGGTCGATGGACTTGGGCCCAACTTGCCAAGATTTTGAAATTTGAATGCTGAGTACCTCCTTTCTAGAGAAAGTTGTGACAGATGGAATTAATTTTCTTAAAAATAGACTCCAACAGTAGAATCACTGGCATCCAATATGTCAAGATTGCTCTTGAGACCGAATTAATGAGCGTGAGGTGCCCAGCCAATGTTAGGAAACCTTTCTTCCAACCAGCTAGTTTCTTGTTTAATTTTTCAACCAAAAAATTTCATTGATTCTCTGATATATGTCTATTGTGCAGAGGAATACCAAGATAATGTAAAGGGAGATTTGATGTTTCGCAGCCTAAGATAGTTGCGCATCCCAATGATTGACTTTTGCTTAATCCCGAGATTTGGAGAAGTTGATTTTGAGGCTAGTGGAAAGCTCAAAAGTGTAGAGGATGAATTTAATGGTGTTGAGCTGGGAACCATGCGCATGGCAGAAGATCATTGTATCGTCCACATATTGGATTGAATGAAGTTTGCTGTGAAGATCCTTTGGTCCGATAGGATCCAATAGGCCCTCAGAGGATGCGCACTTCATCATTCTTGGGAGTATGTCTGCTATCAATATAAATAAAAGGGGGGAGAGTGGGTTACATTGCTTGATTTCTTTTTGACTTGTTATCCATTTACCTGGTTGCCCATTGAGAAGAATCGCAGATTTAGAGTCCACAAGAAGCTTAGAAATCTATGAGATGAACTTAGGACCAAAACCACGTTTGTGAAGCAATTTGAATAAAGTTCCCCAAGAGACACTATCAAAGGCCTTTTTGAAGTCGATTTTAAACATGATTCCTTGTTCATTGCTGATTCTGAATAGATTGATAAGCTCGGATGTAGAGATGTAGCTGTCAAAGATACTTCTTCCTGGAATAAAAGCAAATTGTGATGACATTACCAGTTTGTCCATAACCTTATTGAGCCTTAATGAGAGGACTTTGGAGATAATCTTGATGATGCCATTCTCCAAGCTAATGGGCCTAAAATCCTTAACCGATAGTAGGTCAGTTTTTTTAGGAATGAGAGTGATGTAGGTATAATTTAGTCTTGAGAGGTCTGCAGTCTCGTTGAAAAGAGCTTTGAAAATGGTCATGAAGTCATTTTTGAGAAGGTTCCAGTGTTTTTGATAGAAGGAGATAGGAAATCCTTCGAGACCAGGTGCCTTGTTCGCAGCCAAAGAGAAGATGGTGTTGCGAACTTCCTCCTCAGAGAAATCAGCATCCAGACATGAAAGATCAAGTTTGTGCCTTAGGGAAAAGAAATTTTCAGTGAAGATCGATGTTCTCCATATCAAGAGAACCAAGAAAGGATGAATAGAAAGAGAGGAAGGCCTGTTGAAGGTTAGAAGGATTTGAAGTGCTAATCCCATTCACGTAAATTTCATGTATATGATTTTTCCTACGCCGATCGCTTGCAACAATGTGGAAGTACTGGGTATTACGATCACCCTCTTTGATTCATTGGTCTCATGATCTTTGTCTCTAGTAGTGTTCTTCTTGGACAGATATGTCTTCAAGTTGGGTTTTGAGAAGAGAATGCTGAGTTCTTTCGTCAGACGATAGCCCATGTACATAGTTCTTTGAGCTTATCAAGTTCTTCAATTTTATTGGTTAGATCCTTTTTTTTTAATGAAAATATTACCTACGGCCACATGACTCCAAAGACATAGAATCTTCCTAAGCTGCCAAAAGTTTGAGAGTGAAGCTAGCGCAAGGGTTGGAGGTACGAGTACTTATGGTCCAAGCTGAGCTGATAATATCCTCAATATCAAGATAATGGTATCACATATTCTCGAACTAGAAGATTTTGTTTCAGCTGGTGGGGGAAAATACAGAAGGTGAATAGGAGATTTTGAGCGGCACATGATTGGAGGTTGTTCTTGCAAGTGCAAAGCAGTTAGTGAGGAGGAAGAGGGAATGCCATTGCAGGTTAATAAAACACCTGTCGAGTCTAACCAAGCTTGGGGAAGTTTTGAGATTCGACCAAGTATATTTCCTTTGGTTTAGAATGATTTTGATCACCTCTAGATCATTTATCAGGTTGTTGAAGGCCCTGGAAGAGGAGAGACTACTATTGCTGCCATGTCTATCTTTCGGGTGTTTGGTGACATTAAAGTCACCCAAAATAATCCATGGTAACCGAATGATTTGTTTAAGGTTCCTGAGTTCAAAGAAGAAAATCTGGTGATCTTCAATGTTGGAGGGTCCGTAGGCGTTGGTGACTATCCACTAACAAGAAGAATTATTTTTCTGGAACCGAGTGGATAAGGTAAACCTACCTTTGTGATAGTGAAAACCACTGATATATGTACCATTCTAGCAAGTAATGATTCCTCCAGCTGCACCTTCAGCATTTTTAACGTCCTAATGATCGATGTCTTTTCCACATACAGATTGAAGTAAGTTCTCATTAAAGGACGTTAATTTAGATTCTTGAAAGCAAGCAATGCAACATTTAGAGAAGATGATCGAGTCTTTGATGATTCGCCGCTTTGAGGGGCGACCCAAGCCTCTAACATTCCAACAAAGGATAATCATGTTAGGTATCTTAGATAATATAAACTTTGGAGTTTGACTTGTAGAAAGTAGCATAAAATAGATAATATGGCATGAAACATTGTGTTGCAATAGAGTACAGTGAACAAAATAGAAGACAACATTCTGATCACAGAGTGAGATAAGGGAAGACAGCTCCGCCAAGAAGGACATTTATTAGAATTGCAAAAACAAAACGAGACAAAATGCACCCCAGTGGAAAAGTCCATCATGATTCTAAGCTGCAGAGTGCAGCAATCCAGCCGGTGGTTTGTTGCAGCGTTCTCGCTCCATCACTTTGATTTTGGCCATAGGGTCGAATGAGTAATTAGCTCCCAGGTTAACTCCGCATGTTGCACCGAATTTAATAAGATCGCCTATCGTCAGTGAATTGATGAAGAAGATGTCTTTGTCCGAAAGGGTATCAACATCGGCCTTAGCCTTTTTAGAGTGAAGGCGAGCACTTCTCTTAACCGGAGGAGATGAGGATGGGAGTTGGCAGGAAGAGGGATGTGATGCACTAGAATAGGTTCAGGAGAGCTAGAGTGGATAGGTTTAGGCAAAGTGTAGTTTGAAAGCTGGCGGTCATGGTCAAGGGAAGCGTGAAAAATTGGATTTAAATCTAGAGGGTGTGAGTCCAACAGAACAATGGAAGTGGTATCATGAGACAACGGGTATTTGTTGAGAAGTGTAGGAGGTAGGTATGGAGAGAAGAAAGAGAAGATGAGTTTACGGCTACCAGCAATTAAGAAGGTGAGAGAGGAGTGCCAGCTAACGATCGAGATGTGATGTGATTGCACCAGAAGGGATGATGGGCTCCACGCTATCTACGGAGAGAGGATAGAGCGATTGGACAATCGGTGGGAGGTTCGATGTTTTGGCAAACTGAGGGCGGAGGGAGAAAATGGCTGGTTCTGAGACAGACGACCAACTTTGAGACTCGAAGAACCAAACCAAAATTTTGCTCCGTCTTCATCCATGCCATCCAGATCATTGTCTTGAGAGAAACTAGGGTCTTCTTCAGGGGTGAAGGGGTAAGAAAAGTTAATTTGGAGCTTTACTGCGAATGTGAGAAGATCCATAGTGACGTCGATGACTTCCGGTAAGGTTTCAACATCTTTACATAAGAAATAGACATCAAAGCTTAAGAGGTCTTCCCAACGAGTGCTAGCACGGCTTGCTCGTAGGGGAACACCAAAGCTGGAGATGATATTACCCATAGCTTTCACATTCCAGCATGATAGTGGAAGATCAAAGAGACTGGCGGTTACTTTGAACTTAAGGTTGTGAGGTGAACCTCTTAAAGATTGGTCCTTGTGGTCGATCCTAAGACTAAAACCATCACCAAGTAGCCGACTAGTGGCCTCTAGGACAAAACAGATCTTTTGCGATAGATTTATTTACGATAAAATAAATTTTATTGCAAATAACTTTATTAGCGACAAAATTTTATGAAAAAAAATTCCATTACAAAAAATTATTATTTATGATGGAGAAATTTTTTCATTGCATCTAATCAATAATTTACGATGGCAAAAAATTTTCATCACAAATGATCGATTATTTATAATGAAAAATTTTCATCACTAATTAGCTATCATTAATAAATAATTTTTAAAAAATAAAAAGAAGAAATATTAGTGATGGAAACTTTTCATCGCAAATAATAGATCATTTGGATGGAAAATAAATTTTTATCATAAATTATCAATTATTTATGATAAAAAATTTCTATCGCTAATAAGCTGCCATTAGTAAATAATTTTTAAAAATAAAAAGATAAAATATTAGCGACAAAAAATTTTTATTGTAAATAATAGATCATTAGTGATGGAAAAAAAATTTCATCATAAATAATCTATTATTTATGATGATAATTTTTTATCATAAATAAGCTATCATTAATAAATAATTTTTAAAAAATAAAAAAGATGGATTATTAGCGATGGAAACTTTTCATCATAAATAATAGATCATTTGCAATGAAAAAAGTTTCCATCACAAATGATCTATTATTTATGATGGAAAGTTTCCATCGCTAATAATCTATTGTTAATAAATAATTTTTAAAAAAATAAAAAAGATGGATTATTAGCGATGAAAATTTTTCATCATAAATAATAGATCATTAGTGATGAAAAAATAAATTCTGTTGTAAATAATCAATTATTTATAATAAAAAATTTCTATCATTAATAAGCTATCATTAATAAATATTTTTTTAAAAAAGATGGATTAATACTCATTCATTTGTGGTAAAAATTTTTCATCGCTAATACTCCATCGCAAATAGATCGAGGATGACGATCTGATAGATAAAAATTACTGATGGATCTGAAAATATACAACAATAATCTCTGTAATATTTATAGTATACTATCAATATTTTACTTCAATCAGATATAATTATGATAGTCAATTTAGCATGAAATAATTTGGATCGTTAAATAAAAAATGAGTGATCAAAAAATCAAACGATGTTCGATTATAAGATAATTTTTTGACAAATGATCTTTGCTACTATTTTAATCATTTGTACGGTGGTGACTATAAAATCTAAACTCCATGTATATAAATCATCCATATTAAGTATATTTTATAAAAACATAAGTATAATTGCTTAAGAACTTTAAGAATGTGTATCAAGAGACGTATAGTTTTAGATAGTTTATATACACTTGGTTTGCTTCTTATGATCACCATCATAAAAATGATCAAACTATTAGCAAAGATAATTTATCTAAAAAAATAATCTAACAAACATACATCAATTGACATTTTAATCATTCATTTTTTGTTTAACAGTCCAAATTATTTCATACTAAATTGACTATGATAATTATATCCAATTGAAGTAAAATTTTGCTAGTATGCTATAAATATCACAGAGATCATCGTTATAAATTTTTGAACTGATCGGTGATTTCTATCTATCAGATCATCGTTGCACGATAATTAGTTAAATAATGAACGATGAAGATGAACTTTAAAATTTAAAATCATATAATATTCAAAAAAAATAAAAATTTTAATTTTAAAAGAATACTAATTCTTCAAAATTTAGAAAAAATATTAATTTGCTTGTAGGCTAGCTAACAATGGACGTGCTTGCATCCGTCAACCCATCGTATTGACCATGCATGGTGCATTTTTGCCTTTTCTACATTTTTAAAATTATCCATATTTTTTTAATTTAAAATTTTGATTAAAGTATTTGCGATGGATTATTAGCGATGAAAAAAATTTATCATAAAAAATCAAATTATTTAAGATGAAAATATTATTTCATCATAAATAATTGATTTTTTGATAAAAAATATTTTTCATCATAAATAATAAGTATTTACGATGAAAATATTACATCACAAATACTCAGAGTTTTTTATGATTTATTATCGATAGATTAATAGCGATGAAATTATTTACGATCAAAAATATATCATAAATAATTAACTATTATCGATAAAAATTCAATTCCACCGCAAATAATTTATTTTATTATTTTTTGGAGAGAATTTTTTTTTTAATAAAATATTTGATGAAAATTATTAGTGATAAATTAAAATTATGATGAAATTTTTCATCATAAATAACTGATATTAGTGATGAAAATATTTGTTCCATCGCCAATAAAAGTATTAGCAATGAAAATTACGTCACAAATATTTCATTGTCAAAACTTTTTAAATATTTACCCCCCCCACTCCTGCAAAATCCACTCTCTCTCAGCCTGAAATCCTCTCCTCTTCTCTCTCTCCCTCTCATCCTCTCTCCCCTTCCTGGGCTTCCACCGACTGATGAATGCATTCTCGCTGTCGCTCCCGTTGCTACCACCATTGTTGCCGTAATTGTCGGTGCCGTTGTTGCTACCATTGTCGATGCCATTGCCACCGCCACTATGCTTTAACCGATCAAAGGTAACCTAATTCGATCCTGATTGACTGCGGATTAGATTATTTTTGTTTTTAATTTATTCTTTCGATCTGGGGGCCACATGTGTTGCCATGCAGTGGCCGGTGGTGGGGCGCGGAGAGTCGGTGCCGGCTGTAGGCCGTGCATGGTGATTGATGGGCCTGATGGAGGTCGCTGGTGGTGGGAGGCGGAGGACCGATGCTGCAGGAGCTAGGGGGCCGCCGGGGCACCAAGGGGCGGTCGTGATGGGACAGGTGGTGTGAGGCAGAGGGGGATGTATGGGGCGCAAAGGGGCAGTGGCGGTGATGGATCGGGTGGGGGCTATGGGTGGTGGGCAGCGAAGGGGAGCCATAGGGGTGGGGGGTCACGACGATCGGGTATGTGGGTGGCGCAGGGGCTGGGGGGCAGCGACGGGTGGGGGGCGGATGGGGGTGCATGGGGCATAGAGGGGCGGCGGTGATGGCTTGACTGGGGAGCCGCGGGTGGTGAGTGGTGGAGGAAAGTTGTAGGGTGTGGGGGCCGCGATGATCGGGTATGTGGGCGGTGCAGGGGCTGAAGGGCTGGGGGGCGTAATGGGTGGGGCGTTGATGGGGGTGCATGGGGCATGGAGGGGAGCCACAGACAGTGGGAGGCAGAGGGGAGCTGCAGGAGATGGGAGGCTTCGACGGATTTAGTCCTTAGTAATTTTTTAAATTTTAATAAATCATAAATAATAATGATGATGATGATAGTAAAAGTGGTAATAATAATAATAGTAGTAATAATAATAAAAATAGTAATATTAATAATGATAAAAAAATAGTAATAATATTAATAATAAAAGAAATAATAATAATAGTAATAGTAATAATAATAATAGTAATAGTAATAATAGTAAAAGTAAAAATAATAATAATAATAATAGTAGTAGTAATAGTAATAATAATAATAATAAAAGTAGTAGTAGTAATAATAATAATAATAACAATAATAATAATAAATAATAATAAAATAATAATAAATAGTAATAGTAATAGTAATAATAATAATAGTAAAAGTAGCAATAATAATAATAATAATAAAAATAGTAATAATAATAGTAGTAATAATAATTTAATTAATAAATAAATTTAAGATAAATTGATAAAATATTTAAAAGTTAGATATTTTTTATAATTAAAATTGTTAGATTTTTAATTATATTTTTATGCTTTTACTTGTTATAGTTTAATCTTATTATTTATTTAGTTTCTATATTTTATTATGATTATGATTTAATATTTTAATTTGCATTAACCAAAAGTTTTAATTTTTAATGCATATGAACTATCCGATTTGGGATTTGGATCGAGTTTCGATCAGGGTTATGAGTTGGGATCCTAGCTATTTAGGATTCGGATCATGATCCAGGTCGGATCTCGGTTTGGGATCCGAATTGAGTTTCAATTAGGGATATGAGTCAGAATCTTGTCTAAGATTTGGATCATGATCTGGATCAGATCTCGATCTGGGATCCGGATCGAGTTTTGACAAGGGATATGAGTCGAGATCCTATCTAGAATTCAGATCATGATCCGGATTGAATCTCGATCTGAGATCTTGTCCGGTAATGATTTAATGCATGCATTCATGTAACCTTAGACTCTTATTCAAGAGTCAGTCCCAGGATCTCCAAAACAGACTTTGTGAAAGACTTTTGGATATTGATAAGTAGATCTATATTCTTTATTGAATCTTCTCTTGCAATGATGGTATGCAATACAAATCTATTCATTAGCATTTATATATTTTTCACTATTATTATTAATTATTACATTCATTTATATGTCAAGTTAATTATATGCATAGTTTAAGCATTACGGGTATGGCGCCAGGAGAGATACGACGATATTTGACTTTTCAGTCTATCCCTAAGTCTTCCCTCATTTCCACTGCTGCACCATTGGAGTCGTCGGAGTGCCCTATACAGGCGGGTCCGACTGAGGTAGGTTTGAGTGATCAGATAGATCCGAGTGGTATTTTAATATTTTTTATATAATAAAATTTAATTTTAATTTATCTATTAGGTTTATAGATGTCTATTATATTAATAATTTATTTATTATCCTTTCAGGCCATTCTCTTTCGGTGGTGTGGTGAGGTGAGGGTGAGGTCCTTCAAAGAATCTTGCCCTTGAGCGTTGGAGATGTGAGCACGAGGGACAGTGTCTCTACATCGAGATTCCGTCAGGCTATATCAAGCCTATTAGAGGATGGAGCAAGCCTTGGCAGACTGAGCTAGACATCATTTGCCGTAACTATGCCCCAATGATGCTCTTCAATTGACATCAGATTACACGACCTTAGAGAAAGGTCTTCTATAGCCACTTATAAGTATAATAATATTTATTTAAATATTTAATTAGTACCATATTCTTATAATATTTATTATTCATAGGTTATTTTTGACTTTATTGTTTTTGAGCATGATCATGTGCGACGAGCTGTAGATGATCATTTATGCTTGCATTTCAAAAAGTATCGGTATCACATTAATCGCCATTAGTATGTTGTAGTGTATGACCAAGGAATGGAGGCAGTGCGATAGCAAAATGGAGGCAGTGCGATAGCGGCCGTATGACAACATCACTATGGAGGACTGGGCTGTCATATGCTACACGTACGAGGATCCGACATATCAGATAACTTTTTTATTTAGAATTTAATAATTAAATATTATTTATTTTTAAATTTAGTTATTTACTAACTAATTTGAATGTTAACTATGTAGAATCGATGTGCCAAAAATACCGCAAATTGGACGAGACAGACAGTTTCACATTATGGGGATTCGAGGCCATTCGTTCGCCATATGGAGCAGATGATAAGTAATTTCTATTTATCATATATTAACTCTTTAACTATTTAAATTTTTTTTATTAATTATTTTTAAATTATAGAAAAATGTAGAGATTGACGAGCTTCCTGGTAGGATCGAGATCTACTAGCGGACACATCAACGATGGCCAGAAAGCTGGATGACTGAGAGTAAGGAGCTTTATGTAAGTTTTTTCAACTATTTTTTATTTATAATTTGATTTTCAGTACAAACTTAGAATTATTATAAATTTAATTTTTAGGATCGTATGATAGACATTAGATCCCAGCCTATCTCAGAGAGCTCGACCGCATCCATAGATGATGAGATCTGTGATCGAATGCTTGGTATGAGATCCTATTATGTTAGGAGACTAGGGCATGGGATCGGAGCTCCTCCATCTTCACATCCATCCAGGGCTGACATCCATGCTGCCTATGATGTCTGACTAATAGAGATACAGAGATAGACTGCTGAGGATCGGCAGCAGGCTACTGACTTGATTGCATATGTCGACGAGTACCAACTATTCCAGACGCAAATGATGGAACAGATGGTGCAAATGATGCACATGATGAGGCAGCAGCAGGCCGGTCTAAACTTCTCTGAGCACTCTCCTCTTTCTTCGATCAAATTTTCTTCTCCAAATATTGCCGATGCTTGATGGTCGATTGCCTATTTTTGTATATTTTTATTTTTATTTTAAATATTTTATATTTATAAAAAAATATTTTTTGTAATTATATTTTTATATAATGAAATAAAATTTATTTATGGATATGAATGAAATGATGAAATTTATTTATGGATGAAATGATGAATTTATTTATAATTTATTTATTTAATTTTTATTAAATTAAAATAATTAATATAAAAAAATATTAAAAAATATTTTTATAGATAGAATTATTTGCGACATATATTTTTTTATGATAAATAAATAATTATCTATAATAGAAATAATCCATCGTAGATAATCGATTATCTGCGATGAAAATTTTTTATCATAAATAATAAATTATTTATGATAAAATTTTTTTATTATAAATAATTATTTATCTATGATGAATCATCGCACATAATAAATTATCTATGATGAAAATATTTCATTGCAGATAATTACTTATTTATGATGAATTATTTCATAAAAAAAATATTATTGATGATGAAAAATAAAAAATTTTCATCATAAATAATTTTATCGTAAATAAATTTAATGAATAAAAAAAAATTTTGATGAAAATTTTTCATCATAAAAAATGAATATTAGCGATGAAAATTTTATTTTCATTGCTAATTATTATCCGGAACCCTTTTTTTGCGATAAACTATTAGTGGCGAAAATTTTATTGCTAATAATTATTAACAATAAAAATTTATTATTTACGATAAAATTTTTGCATCATAAAAAATTTATTTTATTGTAGTGAGAAATGGGCAAGCCACAAAGAAAGAGTTACCACTGGGGAGCTTCTTGGTGATCCAAGACCTCGAGCAATTTGCTTTTTGAGCGATAACGGTGGCGACATCATCCGGTTTGATAGGACGGCCTTCTGCTTCCGCAAAGGCCACTTTAAGCAAGAAGTCTTGAGTTCCAAGCAGTTTTTACATGAGTTTGGGATGAAGGCTTTAGCTTTGCAGAGGGAGCTGACAATGAGTGGGTATTCTGGGGGAGGGTAATCAGGGAGAGGGTGGTCCATGTTGGGGTGAGGGCAACAGGATAATGGATCAGGGTTATAGAAGGAAACCGGAGGCTTGCGGGAAGCACCTCTTTGAGAGCGCTGGAAGGAGTGACTAAAGCAATGACACCGGAAACACTTAATGGGGTTTCTGCAAGAGGCTTTCAGATGATTTTGGTCACCACACTGGAAATAGACTTCCTTTTTAAAGGGATGAGGGGAGAAGGATGGTGCAGCAACGCCGACTGGGGAGGGGCTCGAAGCATTACCTCGATGACGATGAGACTTTACTTCATGAGAGCGAGAGTGAGAAGCCTTACTGGAATCCTTGATGACGTCGGCGAAAGAACAGGCTATGGGTGGTCGCAAGTGGATAGAGTCAATAGGAATCAAGGGATTACACCGCTGAGATGGGATGGGTCCTAGGGTTCCTAAGCGGCGATATGGGCAGGTGAAGGCACAGAAAGATGGCGTCCCAGTGGAAAAGCATTTGCACTCGTAAGCGGAGTGCAATGAGGAGAGATGATAGGGGGCCTATGCCTGCTACTTTCGGCGGAAATATTACAATAGGCACAAGATTTCTGTGGAGGAAAAGTGACTGGAGCTTCGCAGTTGCTTTTATATTTAAAATGATTTTTGGTCGTGCCACTGAAGAAGGGTGGAGCTCGATGTGGGAGAGGATGTTGATATAAGGTAGGTGGTGGGAAACCACAGTATAAATTAACATGCATAGGTGCTCTGAGAAGGGCGGAAATGGGGATGACATCTCTTCTTGGATCGAGCAAAAGTCCATGTATTTAAAATGGGGGCGGGGTTTTAAGAAAATGAGCAGTTCTCGGGCGATGTGAGGCGATATCCGCAGGCCGGGGTGGGGAGAGAGTTTGTGGGGAAGGAGGGAGAGAGCAGGTGAAGGCGATTGGTTTCTCAGCCCAAGATTCATCGTTGCGGTTCACTCTCTTTCCCAGCCCATGGCATGGTTTGGTACGATGATGTGATGGCCGAGGAACAGAGGATGGGGGTTGCTGTGCAAGAAACCTTCTTGGGACAGTGAGTTTGATAGTTCGAGATGTGGAGGAAGTCCTCGAATGGGAAAGGCAATGGGTTTTTGAACTAGCAGGTGGTCCGATGGAGTCACCGCAATGGCTATGAGGAATGAGGTTGGAGGAGGATATGGAGGGATTCAAGGCTAACGGGATTGTGTTTGCTCCGGTGGCGGCGAGGGGGTGAAGATGGGTAGTGACATGGTACGTGAGTGGGAGGAGATGGAAGAGATGGAGGATTGGAGGTAAAAGGCGGATGGTTTCTCTTTCTAAAGGACCTGGAGCTTCTCTCTCTTAAATGGAATGGTGCCATTGTTCCCACGGGGTTATTAGTTTTGAGGTGCTTCAATGCCAAATGAGTTCATATCCCAGATTGCGTTATGTTAGCCCTGAAACATTGCTGCCGATTAGGCATATTTTCGCAACAAATACAAATACTCTCTGCTGCCAAAAATGGTGTTAGATGGTAACGGCAAGATCAACATCCCATTAGGACCTAGTCCAACATAAACCACATACAGCACCAATATTGTTACCTATAGATGAAAAAACCACCCACATATTATGACCATGTATAAGAGATTTAAAGTACATATGTACGTTAACATATTGAAATTGTGTTTAACAACTAGCACTGAAGCAACAAATATTTCCTCGTGAGAGCCTTCTCACTGGTAGCATGACGCTGCCTATGTTGCATCCAAAGTGCACCCACGATTTTTTAGGCAATGCTACGTTACAACGATTTTCTCAATAAAATAATAAACATTGCTTCAAATGGTAAAATAATAATGCAATGCAAACTGTACACCAAGGCTTTCATTTGGGCTGATATCCTGCGAGAAGTTTCTGGCTACACAAAAAATATAGCAAATTAGTGACCGGTCCATCATTTGACCAGGCCTTAATCGGTAACCGATGTGGACTAATTTGACAGCAAAGTCATCTTTAACTATAGATTTCTAAAGAACAAAAATATCCTTCATATTTCTTTGCACGCAACTCTCCTTCCCCTTCCTGGCTTTCCCACTCCCATTTTGTTGGACTCCATCTCCTGCACTCCGCCGCATGTCTCTCTCACTCTGCCACCTCCTTCCGCACGTCCCTCTAATTACTCAGCTACCTCATTCCATCCATGCAGCTTATGGCTCGCCATCTTCACCACCAACATCTACTTACTTCCCTTTCTTCCGTCCACTCATCTTCTACTACCCTTTTAGCTTCACTAACATCCCCCACCCCAACCCTCTCTTTGTCTCTTTTTTTTTTTTTTTCTCGCATAGGTCCATGATTGGTCCCGGTCCATTGCCAATGGGGGAGGCGTTAGCTTTTATTTTTGATTGGATGGGAGTTTCTGCTAATTTTTTAAAACATTTAAAATAGATTCAACCCAAAAATGTCGAGGCCGGAGGCCATTGATGGGTCATTTCAATACACCAACAAAACTTCAGCACGGGTTGATCCATAAAAAAAACGGCACGTTCAAACCAAGTTTTACGGCTCCCATTGGACGATCGAGACAATTTCAAGCAAAATTGAATTAAATTGTGTCAAACTAAATTTGAGTTAATTTTGTGGTAATCTAGAATTGATTGGCCAATGAATTTAATCAGAATCAATCAAATTTCTAGATTTGGATTAAATAAAAATAAATGAGCCTGATATGCTGCGGGACAAGCTATTATGGATCTTAAACAAATTTTATTGTCTTTAACTTGGTTTATCAATTTTGTCCGCTGTTGGCAAGGAAGGATGCCTCGATATTTTAAAATACCAAGATAATATAAGACTTAGCCTTTCTTTTATACATGCAAAATAGTTTTTATTTAGTAAATATAGCATAGTTATTGAGGTAAATACTCATAGAATTTATGATATAATATGTGCAGTGGTATATTAAGGTATACTCATCTAATAACTGTGTACTAGGGGATATAAGGGATATTAACTCTATATGACGTTATATTAATTATGTACCGCATTATATTAATTGTGTACTATGGTATCTTAATTGTGAACATATATTTAATACTTGTGTTCTGGAGGAAATCAATGCTGTGGTATATTTTAAGTGTCTACTCTAGTGTATTAACGGTGTATTCTGATATATTAAGTGTGTATATGTATCCAGTAATTAATTATGTACAGGGGATATTAACTATGTACGGTGTTATGTTAACCATATACTACATTATATTAACTATGTACTATGGTATATTAATTGTATATAGTGATATATTAAGTGTATACACATATCTAATAATTGTATACTAAATGATATTAACTATGTACTACGGTATATTGACTATGTACTCTAGTATATTAAGTGTGTACATGTATGCAGTAATTACGTGTAGTAAAATATTAACTATATATGGTTTATAGTAACCATATATCATGATATACTTTTAATTATGTATAGGGGATATTAACTATGCATGGTGTTATGTTAACCATATACTACATTATATTAACTATGTACTATGGTATATTAATTATATATAATGGTATATTAAGTGTATACACATATCTAATAAGTGTACACTAAAAGATATTAACTATGTACTATGGTATATTAACTATGTACTCTGGTATATTAAGTGTGTACATGTATGCAGTAACTATGTGTAGTAAAATATTAACTATATATGGTTTATAGTAACTATGTATCATGGTATATTAAAAGTATACTATAGTTTATTTAATGTATACTATGATATATTAAGTATATACTTATACTTAGTAATAGTATATTTGAAGATATTAACTATGTACTATGGTATATTAAGTGTGTACATTTATCCAATAACAATGTATTGGAGGATATGAACTATATATTATGTTGTATTAACTATGTACTACATTAACTATATCTATTAAGTATGTATACATATCTGTAACTATATCGGAGGCTTGTTAGCAGCATCAACAGTGTAGGTGAAAAGTCAAGCAGCAGTAGCTGGAGAGTAGATGAGGCCAATCTTGATCATATGGGCATGGGACTGGTAGACCCTGGAGAAGTTGGTGACCATGTCCATAAAGGAGAAGATGGAGGAAGGTGGGAGAGGGAATAGGGCAGAGGATAGGATTCATTTGGGTGATTTGGTGAAGTAAGACTGCACCAAAGCGGTGGAGGACAGGATTCGATGGCGCCCAATAATAGTTTTCAATTAAGGATGAGAACCGATATAGGGGTACCATTGGGATTTTAATTGTATACTATATTATATTAACCATATACTATTGTATATTAACTATATGCTATGTTTTATTAATTATGTACTATGTTATATTAATTATGTATTTTGGTATATTAAGTTTGTATTATTCTATGTTAAGTGTATATTATGCTATATTAAGTGTACATGTATCATTCCATATTAAGTGTATACAAAAATATTATATTGTGTGCTGTGTAATATTAAGTATGTATAGATATCGTGATGGTAAAGAATGTGATGAAGTGTTGTTAATATCTAGAATAAAGTATCATGAAGGAAAAACAACAAAAAAAGCCAATTAATGTCATCCCCATCTAAAAATAGAAAAAGAATAAGCTTAATAATTGGATGAAATTTTGCTGCAAATGGAAATGATAAATAACGTTCTTGTCTTGTTAATGGATAGAGACGATACTTTGAATGGAATTTGCTTTGATTCCTAAAGTTTGTTTTATTTAATCTTATTATAATTTCATAAGCAATTTATGCAAATAAAATGCAATCAAGTATTTGCGATCACATTTATAATCTTAATTTCAATTAGTGTTCAATCAGGCTCATGATTGTGTGACTTCGTTGGTATTGGCGCTATATTTGGTTAGCTTTTTGGCTTATAATAAGAAAATCTAGTATTAGCAACATCTATTAGCAATGGCAGAAAAGCCATTGCTAATAGTAATCTTTATAGATAGTGAATTACAATAAAAAAAAAAATTTGTCATTAAAAGTCGTTAATTATTAGCAATGGTTAAATTGATTATTAGCGATGGAGATTCAACAGTCACTAATAACTAGTAATTTTTTTTTAATTTGATGGTAACTTTATTAGTGATAGAAAATTTTATTAGTGACGGCTAAAGCGATGGTAAGCTTGCTGTCGCTAATACTTATTCTATTGCTTTCATTTTTGCTCATCTTGTCGCTGCGCCTCTTTTTCTCCCGTCGTTGGATCTTGCTTCCTCGAGCCCTTGGCCATCGGATCACACTTGCTCGAGCTCCCAGTTGCCTCCATGCGTGAGCCCCGACTGGCCACCTTCCACCTCCCCGAGTCTCCCACTACCTCCCACTTAGATATTTTTGGCCAGGCCCAGGCCCGGCCCGAGCCCGACTCAAGAGTGGACCTGATACTGCCAGCCTGCATCCAATCCAAAACTAGAAGTGTTCTATTCATAAAGAGGCTATTATAACTACCTAATCATGTGCCTAAAGAATCTAGAGAGAGATGGAGGTGAAGCATTTCTATTCTTATAGTTGCAGGGCAAGCTTGAATGATCTATTATATTGCAGGCAACTGCTTGTAGCCATCTCATAGTTAAAGGTGCAGAGAAATTTGCAATGCCTTATTTTTCAATGGTAGATTTGAGCCTTCTTTTTTTCTTCTTTCCCTTGTTTACTTTGTTGGTCTTTGATTTAGGTACTATTTTTAACCAGTGGTAGTATTTTTGAATCAGGCTCGAATATTGGTAGGGCTCGGCCTAGTCCAGTCTAATTCTAGTCCTAACTATAATGAAGATTTTGGTTGACTGATTTTCAATTAATGATCCTTATTAGAATAGATATTGCATTTTTTGAGTCTCATTTTACCAATCAATAATTATTTTATCATAAAAAAATATTAGCGATAAAATTTTAAGATTTTAGTAACGATAATTATATCGCTAATAAAAATTAATTTTATCATTATTAGCAACGGTGGGATATATACTTAGTAGAGACAGCAAAACACCATCGCTAATAAGTAAAAAAAATAATTTTATTTTTTAATATATTTTTATGATTATTAACAATGGTAAATTATCATCTCTAATAAAATATAATTTTATTTTTTTAATATATTTTTATAATTGTTGGTGCAGAAACTTGTCGTCGTCGGAGGTCGCCGGAGTCGAGGCCGCTGAGGTCACCGCCGGGACCTACAAAACGAAGTCCCGTCCGGAGCCGGTGGGGGGTGGCTCCGGCAGGACCCTCCGATGGTCAAGTTAGTTTTCGGCCAACAGGAATGGAGTGCTCGGAATGAGTTCCAGAGCTTAGAGAGGAGGATAGCTCATAGAGATTAGAGGTTAGAGAGCTTAGCCTTGGTGTATCTAGAGGGTCCTTTGTAGGCGGAGCTTATTTGATGATGATAGCCATACCGTCGCATGGAGTTCGGTACGGAGAGGATGGCATCGTCAGACGGTCGGTGATGGCCATACTGACAAGTCGTGGGCCGCATGGAGTTTGGTACGGAGAGGAAGGCGTCGTCAGAAAGTGGCGTTGCCAGAGGTGGTAGCCATGTCGTCTGGTTTTGTCGCCTGTCGCAGACTGATGGCGATAATTCATCTCGTAAGAGAGTCCGACAGAAGAGAAGGTTGGGGGAGTTCTGCTGGCTGAAGGGTTGGCCATCTGTAGAGTTTGACTGCGACCGCTGAGAGGCCCGAAGAAACTCGGCTGAGGCCCGGTTGAAGGACTTCGATTGCTAAGTAGTTCGGCTAAGGCTCGTCCGCTGAGGAGTTCGGCCGCTGGAGGACTTCGTTGAAGCTCGGCCGCTTGGAGTCGGTCCGAAGGAGTTCGGCCGCGGGGAGTCCGAAGGAGTTCGGTCATGGGGAGTCCGAAGGAGTTCGACCGCCTAGAAAGTTCGGTCTCGACGCTGGGAGTCTGAAAGAAGCTTGGAAGCTGACTAGTTCGGCCTGCTGGTAGAAGCTCGGCCGCTGGGAGTTCGGCTGTAGCCCGTCTGCCGAAGCTCTTCTGCGGCTACTGGTTATATTAGGCCGAGCGTCAGGCCGGACTTCGGCAGGAGCGGGATTTATCTCCAACAGTAGCCCCCCACTTTTGAGTTCAAAAATTGAAGGAAGGGAGTACCAAAATAGGCGACTGCTGAAGTCTTCTTTCAGGCCCCGCGTTTGTTGCAGCTGAAGCTCGGAGGAGGTCTCATCTCCAGCCAATATTGATGCTGAAGTTGAAGCTGAGGCTTGGGGGAGACCTCATCTCCAGTCGATGTTTGGAGTTGAAATGAAACTCGTTTTCAGCCAAAGTTGATGAAGCTGATGTTGAAGCTCTCTGGTCGAGGTTGACATGATAGCTTTCTCTAGTCGAGGTCCATGTTGAAGCTCTCTGGCTGAGGTCGTCGCGAGCCTTACGTCTATCCGAGGTTACTCAGGTGCTCTGGCCGAGGTTGTCGAGGACCTTATCCCTAGCCGGAGTCGATGTGGGTGCTCGGGGGAGATGTCATCTCCTACTGCCGAAGTTGGCCCAGTCCCTCGAGGGAGATCTGATCCATAGCCGAAGTTGCTCGGGAGAGATCTTATCTCCTACGGCCGAGCTTCTCTTGGGAAAGATCTTATCTCCTGCAGTCGAGGTTGAAATACACGCTCGGGGGAGATCTTATCTCCTGCGGTCGAGCTTCCCTCGGGGGAGATCTTATCTCCTGCAGCCGAGATCGAAGTGCGCGCTCAGAGGAGATCTTATCTCCTACGGTCGAGCTTTTCTCAGGGGAGATCTTATCTCTGCGGCCGAGCTTTCCTCAGGGGAGATCTCATCTCCTACAGTCGAGGTCGAAGTGCGCGCTCGGGGGAGATCTTTATCTCCTACGGTCGAGCTTCACTTGGGGGAGATCTTATCTCCTGCAGCCGAGGTCGAAGTGCACGCTCGGGGGAGATCTTATCTCCTACGGTCGAGCTTTCCTCGGGGGAGATCTTATCTCCTGCAGGGTCGAGCTTCTATCGGGGGAGATCTTATCTCCTGCAGCTGAGGTCAAAGTGCGCGCTCGGGGGAGATCTTATCTCCTACGGTCGAGCTTCCCTCGGGGGAGATTTTATCTCCTGCAGCCGAGGTCGAAGTGCGTGCTCGGGGGAGATCTTATCTCCTACGGCCGAGCTTTTCTCGGGGGAGATCTTATCTCCTGCGGCCGAGCTTCCCTCGGAGGAGATCTTATCTACTGCAGTCGAGGTCGAAGTGCGCGCTCGGGAGATCTTATCTCCTACGGTCGAGCTTCTCTCGGGGGAGATCTTATCTCCTGCAGCTGAGGTTGAAGTGCGCGCTCGGGAGGAGATCTTATCTCCTACGGCCGAGCTTTCCTTGGGGGAGATCTTATCTCCTGTAGCGAGCTTTGCGCGCTCAGGGGAGATCTTATCTCCTGCAGCTGAGGTCGAAGTGCGCGCTTGGGGGAGATCTTATCTCCTACGACCGAGCTTCCTTAGGGGAGATCTTATCTCCTGCGGTCGAGCTTTCCTCGGGGGAGATCTTATCTCCTGCAGCCGAGGTCGAAGTGCGCGCTCGGGGGAGATCTTATCTCCTGCGGTCGAGCTTTCCTCAGGGGAGATCTTATCTCCTGCAGTCGAGCTTTCCTCGGGGGAGATCTTATCTCCGCAGCCGAGGTCAAAGTGCGCACTCGGGAGAGATCTTATCTCCTACGGTCGAGCTTTCCTCGGGAAAGATCTTATCTCCTGCGACCGAGCTTCCCTCGGGGGAGTTCTTATCTCCTGCAGCCGAGATCGAAGTGCGCGCTCGGGGGAGATCTTATCTCCAACCGAGGTTGATGCTCGAGTTAGGACGAGGTTCTCCTCTTGTTCCTAATCGAGGTTGTTCATGGTCGCTCGGAAGAGATCTTATCTCTAGCCGAGGTTGACTCGGTCGCTCAGAAGAGATCTTATCTCTAGCCGAGGTTGTCAATGGTCGCTCGGGAGAGATCTTATCTCTAGCCGAGGTTGTTGCTCGCATTAGGATGAGGTTCTCCTCCTGTTCCTAATGGGCTGTAGGGGCACATAAGGGCCCCTATCGGAGCCTCTCCCTCCCTCTCATCCTTTGTGAATGAGGCCTTCATTGCTCGCATTAGGACGAGGTTCTCCTCCTGTTCCTAACACGGTTGACTGCTTCTTCCCTATCATCGCATAGTTTTCGCATCCAGAAATAATATTATTAAGAGGGGAGAATTTTACCGAGGGAAAGCCACTCGCAGCACATTTCCATTTTCGTTTGAGGGTCGTCGGGGTGTTGTTCCTCTGAGTTCTCTCGGGCAGCGAGTTCCATCTAGACGATCTCCTCTGTTACATGCTGGCCTCCTTAATTCGGAGCATGCTTCTCTTGACTTTGTCACTGGGAGACAACGAATCGCTGATGTAGCTAGCTCTTAGCTCCTCCCCGGGGTGGCGTTGATGACGCCGCGAGGCGGCCGAGCTTCTTATCTTTTCTAGTTACGGCAGCACCTTTAGTCGATCTTCTCCTGCTTCAGACTGACGTCGGAGAAATTTATCCCGTCGTTCCATTTTGACGAGCTCTTAAATCTCATCTTGGAGCTGAACGTATTCCTCAGTGTCGTGGTCGTGGTCGCGATGGTAGGAGCTTTACTTGCTTCGATCGCGCACGTTTGGAGAGGCCGTAGTCCTTGAGGTCTTGGCGGCTGGCTCTTAACTTCATCAAGAATCCGAGTTAGAGGAGCGGGTCGTAGTTGCGGAACCTTTCGAAAGGAGGATTTCTTCGCACCCTTCTATCGGGGCTTCCATTATAGTGACCTTGAGAAGTTCGAGCTTTGCTTACGCGGAACTTCATTTCGTTTTTCCGCGAAACTTTTCGTGGGAGAACTTCATGCTTCTTTGTCCGGACTTCCTTGCTCGCAGGGAAGGGGTCGGCTTTGCTTGCCCAAACTTTATTGCACCTCCCATGAATTCGTTGTAGCGACGTACTCGAAGGAGAGTTCGGCCTCGATCGTACTGGGGCGGTTGCGAGCGCGGTCGAACTTCATTTGGGTGATCTACTGCGGAGTTCGGCCTCCCACCGAACTTCATTCCGTGGGAGAAATTTCCTCTGCCTTTGTTTGTGCCGAACTTCATTCCGCTTTGGGGAGCTCGGCTTTTTCATGCCGAACTTCATTCCGCTTTGGAGAGATCGGCTTTCCTCTCGTCGAACTTCATTCGACTTTGGAGAGATCAACTTTTTCACGCCGAACTTCATTCTGATTTGGGGTGCTCGGCTTTTTTACACCGAACTTCATTCCGCTTCTATGGAAGAGCTTATGCTCTCCGTTTCTCTCCTAAGGGCGATTGGCATGTCCGAATGCTCTTCCTTAAGGCCAGTTCCTCGGGTTTTTCAAGCAAAGTCTCCATCGAAGGTTGTCGCACGGCCTGTATCACCTCGGTGGGGCTGCGAACCCATCTAGAACTGCTCTGCATCTATGGTGGCTTCGGGTGGAGCCTGGGCTGCCTGGACTGCAACGGGAGCCGATCATCGAGTCGAAGCTCTTGAGGCACTTTCTCTTCGGAAGAGAACTCTAGTGAGGAAGAACGGATCTCCGGAGAGAGAGAAATCATCTTCGAGCACTCCTTTGAGAACAAGAGAACCTCGAAGGCTCAGGCCCTTCCTCTAGCGCCAATCTGTTGGTGCAGAAACTCGTCATCGTCGGAGGTCGTCGGAGTCGAGGCCGTTGAGGTCGCCGTCGGGACCTACAAAATGAAGTCCCATCCGAAGCCGGTGGGGGGTGGCTCCGGCAGGACCCTCCGACGGTCAAGTCAATTTTCGGCCAACAGGAATGCAGTGCTCAGAATGAGTTCCAGAGCTTAGAGAGGAGGAGAGCTCAGAGATATTAGAGGTCAGAGAGCTTAGCTTTGGCGTATCTGGAGGGTCCTTTGTAGGCGGAGCTTATTTGATGGTGACAGCCATACCGTCGCATGAAGTTCGGTATGGAGAGGATGGCATCGTCAGGCAGTCGGTGATGGCCATACTGACAAGTCATGGGCCACATGGAGTTCGGTACGGAGAGGAAGGCATCATCAGGGAGTGGTGTTGCCAGAGGTGGTAGCCATGTCGTCTGGTTTCGTCGTCTATCGCAGACTGATGGCGATAATTCATCTCGTAGGAGAGTCCGACAGAAGGGAAGGTTGGGGGAGTTCGGCTGGCTGAAGGGTCGGCCATCTGTAGAGTTCGACTGCGACCGCTGAGAGGCCCGAGGAAGTTCGACTGAGGTCCGGTTGAAGGACTTCGGTTGCTAAGTAGTTCGGCTAAGGCTCGTCCGCTGAGGAGTTCGGCCGCTGGAGGACTTCGTTGAAGCTCGGCCGCTTGGAGTCGGTCCGAAGAAGTTCGGCCGTGGGGAGTCCGAAAGAGTTCGACCGTGGGGAGTCCGAAGGAGTTCGGCCGCCCAGGAAGTTCGGTCTCGACGCTGGAAGTCCGGAAGAAGCTTGGAAGCTGACTAGTTCGTCCTGCTGGAAGAAGCTCGACCGCTGGGAGTTCGGCTGTAGCCCGTCTGTCGAAGCTCTTCTGCGGCTACTGGTTACATTAGGCCGAGCGTCGGGCTGGGCTTCGGCAGGAGCGGGATTTATCCCCAACAATAATTATTAGCGATGGAAGAAAATTATTAGTGATGATACTTTACCATCGTGAATAAATTTATTTTTAATATATTTTCATAATTATTAATGATGGAAGAAAATTATTAGCAATGATATTTTATCGTTGCTAATAAACTTTCCATCCTCATTTTTTCTACTACATGCCCTCATTTTCTCCCATCCCCCTGCACGCCCTCATTTTCCCCCACCCTCCACATTTTTTCCCACCTCCGCATTTTTCCCCACTGTGCACCTTGTTTTTGGGTTTGCTCCTGCACTAGCAATCGACCCCCTCTTTCCCCCACCTCTGGTCCCCCTACCACCCCCTCTTTCTCCCACCTTCGGTCCTTATTTTTTCCTACTACTCTATCGAATTCGGCATCCCCGAGCACTCGGCCACCTCCCTAAGCCTCCGACCATAAGCCCTCGGCCACCTCCTACCTCCCCTAGCCCTAATCGCCTATCCCGACTGTTGTTGGCCCGCCTCTCCCTGGTTGCTAGTCCAGTCTTCCTCTTTTTCCTGTCACTAGATCCAGCTTTTTCTAGCCATCGGCCACCTCCCCAATCCCTGAGCCCCTGGCCCTTCTCCCTCCAATCGCCTCCCTGAGCCCCCAACCTGCCTCTTCTTGGCCCACATCTCGAGCCTCTGGCCGTGAGTCCTCAGTTGCCTTCTACCTCCATGAGCTTTCGGTCGTGAGCCTCCGGCTACCTCCCGCCTCCCCGAGCCCCTAGCCTCTTTTCCTCGGTTGCCCCTAGCCCGCCTCCTCCTGGCTGTCGATTCGGTCCCCCTCTTTCCCTCGCCATCAAATCTAGCTTCCCCGAGTTGCCGACCGCTTCCTCAAGCCCCCGACTCACCTCCCCCCAGCCGCCTCCTCGAGCCCCTAACAGTGTCGTCTCCTGCTGCGCAGCGCCGTCTCCTACTGCATAGTTGTCTGGTGAGTATTAGAGACGGTGATGGTGATGGCTACATAGCGATCGCCAAATACCATTATTTTAAAATTTTTAATATTTTAAATTAATATTTATATATTTTAGTTAAATTAAATTTAATATTTAAATTAAATTAATAATATTTAATTAAATTTAGTTAAATTAGTTTTAAATTAATAGTATTTAATTAATTTAAATTAATAATATTACTAATAATATTATTAACTTAAATTAATAATAATATTAATAATATTATTAATATAAAAAAAATTTGGACCAGACTCAATAAGGAGAGATGTGGCTTGGCCCAGCCCAATTCGTATAGTGGTCGTCAAATGTCGTGATGGTAATTAATTATTCTAATCGGCTGTTACTATAGTTTTTTTGATTCTGACTTTTTTGGATTAATTGCTCTAATTGCTATAGCTTTAGAAATCCAATTGGTTACTATTTTATATTCTTCCGATTTTTGGCTTTTATGTTGAATGTCAAAATATGCAATATGGCCTATATGTAAAGGTTTGATTTAAGATTTGTGTAGAGAGGCTATGATGATTTTGGGATATCTTTCTGTTGATTCAACTATTTCTAACTGTAATAATTTTGGATGGCCTTCTTCTACAGGCAACCGATTATTGTCATTTTACTTTAGTTGCAAATGAAATACTAAATTTGAGCTTTTCTTTGATGTTTTAACTATTTTTAATTTTTTAGTGGTTGATATAAATTTTCATTATATGATGGTCTAATTATTATTTTTAATTTTATTATATCTAGCCCCCACGTGCCCTACGCACTCAGTTTGAAAAAAGGTGCCGATCAGCATTGCAAACACGAAGCCAGGGCATGCCCTGCACGCTTGGGCCTCGAGTCCTAGCTGGTGTCCAAGGCAACTAGTCCTCACGCATCCATGTGCTCAGGCCGATGGCATTAATTTTTTTAAAAAGTTATATTGCATGAAACTATAGATCCATCTTTTGATTAATGTACATATTCTACTGTATTTGTATATTTATATATTTTTATATAGATGTAAGAATTATGTACATTGATTAATTAATTATTTAGTATGGATAATTTAAAAAATATAATTAATTCTATAGGTTATTATAATAATCAAATGATATGTTAAGGGTTCGAAAAAAATTTTAGATAATATTGTTTTTAGTTCTTCCACCACATCTTTAGTCGTGTGGAAGAATTAAGAAAAAATACTGTCAAATTTTTTTTTTGACTCCTATTGCATATCATTTGATTACTACAATTGATTTATAGAATTAATGTATTTTCTAAATGGGATAGGACCTCGTATACCTATTAGTTGATGATAGGATGAATTTACTATGTAAGCCATTTTGAATAATAAAATAATTAATTAGTAGTTGCATTATATTTATGTATATACAAAATTCTTAGATAGTGTGCCATGGACTGTAGTTGGATGGACCATCAAGTAGTCGATGGGATGATTTTTGCTAAATATAGGTAGGGTGTAGAGTACTTCTATAATTTTAATTTTGGAAATGCAGCACTCTTACATCAAGGATGGGTTTGTTGCCTTTTTAATAGATGTGGCAATAGAAAAATATTTGACAGGAATATAATTACTGTCTATTTGTATAAGAGTAGATTTATGCTCAACTACAAGCATTGGTACCTGCATGAAGAGATGTGAAAGAAAATTGCAAGGATTAGAAGCGAGCAGGATAGGGATATAGATAGAATGGTAGACATGGTTATGAATGTGGCTGGTCCTAAATTTAATTTGGATATGAAGGTCGAGTTTAATATGATAGTTAATTATTATGATAGGATGGTAGCAATAATTAAGAAAATGCTATCGAAGGATGTGAAGCTTATTGGGATTTTTTATACTTTGAAGACAATGATGAAAAGGTTGGGCATGTGATATAAGAAGATAGATGCATTATTGAAAAATGTATCCCAAAGCTAATCATCAGCCTATTGATGGTTATGCTATTTTATACAAATAAATGATTTATATTAAATAAAATATTTATTCTAGCATTTTCATCATAAATGAATATCTTCTAATGAACTTTCATGTTGTGATGAAGTCCTTAGGACTATTTAGATTCGATAAAGAGAGAATTTATCGATTAGTCCTATTCATGATAAAATGATATGTTGTTAATTAGGATGACAATGTTTATCGAGTATAGATCGTTGTGTGCCATATGGTTTAGTTATCCTCTTAACCAAGAAGTATAGAGACACTGGTATGGCATATAGATAAGATGTAAGGGTACATCATCACTGAACATGATCAACTCTGGAGCATTCTGCTATCAAAAAATACTCTAATGGGATATGTGTATATTTATTCCTTGGATCTAAGATTACCATGGTGACTTGTAAGCAACTCACTGTGCTTTGATGTCGGACTACATGAATTTCTAATTTAGTTAAGAAAGATTTTCAAGCACAGTTAAGTACTTATAAAGTTGGTGAGTGATCAAGAAGAGATTGACTAGTCCAAGAGTTTGAAGATAATGCATCGCTGTATTTTAATTTAGCAAAATCTTGGCCACGATAATCTATATGATGGATTTGATATTTTGAAATACAATATAGATGACTTATTTAGGATTGACAGTTAAATCTTAAATCATCCGAGCATTTAGGTCTAGAGGATGAATTATACAAAAACCGCATCCACATGAGTTCTAAGAGTATTGCTTTATACATTCAATCTATTCGATTATCGGGTACCATTGCTAGATGGTCATTTTGATTGAAGTATGAATTTATTCCTATGCTATTGGCTTAGATTTGAACCTATACGGTCATACACATTAGAGATCTCGATCTGATCAGATGGTTGATCAATGATTAAAAAATATTTTAGGATCAAATAATCAATACGATTAATGTTTAACTTAGTGCAGATATTGCAGAAGGATCGATTAGCAATCGGATTACTAATTGGCTTAATTTGATTGAGCTAAAGGGATGGGATTAAGTCTAATTGAATATGATTCAATTAGATTTAGTTTGGGCTTGATTGGATCAAGTCCAATTAATTTATTGGATAAGTCAATTGTAAGAAAGAATAATTTCTAGTTGAACTAGGACTTGAGTGCACCTAATTTTTAATTTAATTAAAAAATATCATTAAAATTAAATTATATTTAATTTAATATAATTAGATTTTTAATTGAATTAGAAACATCATTAATTAGGTTGCATCAAGATCTATTTTAATTGGGCTAAAGACTTAGCACTAGTCAAAGTATGAAGTCCTAGTTAGACTAGCTAGGACTCCTCTCTTGCACCACCTTCCCTTTCTCCACACCCTTTTCATGGATTTTTTCATTATGAAATCTAATTTCTAGAGAGGCTCCATGCCAATCCTTGCCCTTATATTCCTTTTGGATAGTTTGTGGTTTTGGATTTGATCAAAACTAAGAAGTAGTGATGGTCTAGACTCTATTTGATAGAGTTTGGATAAACCAAAACTTTTATCCAATTATGGTGCTAATTAATCTGATTTATTCTTGATTTTTTTATGAGAGAAAAAGAATTTATTTTGTACCATATCCTGATTTTCATGCCACAAAATAAACAAGGGGCGTCCAAGAGTTGGGCACCCAAATCCTAATCTTTTATGGACTCTCTATCTAAGTGTTTGACCTAGATAGGGACTCTTCTCTAACTCTCTATATAAAAGAAGTTAGGCCATGATTTTTTTAGAAGTTTTAGACTTAAGAGAGAGGGCTTGGGCATGGAGACCTTGGGTGCATCAGGGTTAAGGGTGTGAGATTTTGTAAAGACATAAATTATTGTGCTTAGGTGCGAGGAAAGGCCTAGAGAAGAAGGATCTTCTCTAGGGTTTGTGATTTAGATTTTCTTCCATTAATTTTTGAGAGAAAAATATGGGAAGAAGGCTTTTTCTAGATCCTCCCTTCTCCTTCTTTGGTCCTTGAAGAGTTCAAGTCATTTGAAGAAGGAGAATGCACATCAACTATAAAAGAGGGACCAGTGCAATGCTAGCACACTGTGTTGGTTTCTAGATTGCTGGACTTCAGATCATGATCGAGGCTTCATGTGGATTTCTCATAGAGGCTGAATGTGTATGTGGCTCAAAGCGATAACCTCACCCTCAAATTAGTAAGTGGAGATCAAAATCCATGAATAAGGTATTGAGATTCGATCTCAATTCTAGACTTGATCAGATCTAATTTTTTTTGTTTGATGTTGATATGATCAATATCATTATTTTTTATTCTTTATTTAATTTTCATATTTATATGTGCGTATAAACCATATCATTAAATCTTAGATCTAGAATTTGTTTGTATTTTTTATAGATTAATTGGATTAATCTATAGCTTTCTCTATTCTAGATTTTAAAAAGTTTCAAAATACATCACAACTATAGAATGAGACTACGGCAGCGATTTCGAAAATCACTGTCATAAAATCTACGATAGTGGTTACACGAAACTGATGCAATGGGTGAAATCTATGACAGCGGTTCAGCCAAACCACTGCCATAGATCGATCTATGACAGTAGTTCAGCCAAACCACTGCCATAGATCAGACCTATGGCAGTGGTTTGGCAGAATCGCTGCCATAGATCTAACCTATAGCAGTGATTAATTAACTACTGCCATAAAGTCAAATCTATTATGGTGGTTATTCTTAATCACTGCTATATATCATGATCTATGATCATAGTTATTCAAAACTACTGCTATAGGTCCGATCTATGGCAGCAGATTGGCTGAACTACTGTCAAATATTTTTTTATATTTTTTTCTAAATATTATATAATTCTAAAATTTAATGCATATCTTCATCATTTATTATCTAAATAATTATCATTAGTATTATCACAAAAGACCATCTCGATCCAATTTTCCTATCTTCATTGATCGATAAAATTTGATTTCAACGATCATGAATGATGGCACGATGATCTGATAGATGGAGACTATTGGTGGATCCAAAAATCTACAACGATGATCTCGATGATGTTTGTAGCATACTATCAAAGTTTTACTTCAATTAAATATCGTTATCATGGTCAGTTTAGTATGGAATAATTTTGACCGTTAAATGAGAAACGAATGATCAAAAGACCAAACAACATTCGATTAGAAGAAAACTTTTTAGTTAAATGATCTTTGCTATAATTTTAATTATTTTATATAATGATGATCATAAAATTTAAATTATTTTCTATATGAACTATTCATGTTAAGCAGATCTTACAAAAGCACAAGCAGAATTACTAAAGGAGTTTAAGAATACATATCCAACGACATATAGTTTTGGATTATCTTAGACCCATATTTTAAATTTTATGATCACCACCATAAAAATGATTAAAGTAGTAGCCAAGATCATTTATCTAAAAAATTATCTCATAATCGAACACCGTCTGATTCTTTGATCACTCATTTTTCATTTAATGATCGAAATTATTCCATACTAAATTGACTATAATAACGATATCCGATTGAAGTAAAATTTTGATAGTGTACTACAAACATCACCAAAATTATCATTGTAGATTTTAGATCCATCGATGGTCTCAATCTATCAAATCATCATACGGTCATTTGTGGTCGTCGAAATTGAATTTTATTGATCAATGAAGTCAGGGCCATCGGATTGAGGAGGTCTTTTATGACGACACTCTAATGATAATTATTTAGATAATAAATGATGAAAATGGACATTAAATTTTAGAATTATACAATATTTATAGAAAAATATGAAAAAATATTAATTTCTAATCTATGGCCGCGGTTATTGAGAACCGCTGCTATAGGCTCTACGATAGTGATTTTCTAACCACTGTCATAGATTTATGGTAGCGATTTTTATTAATCGCTGCCATAGACTTATGGCAGCATTCTGAAAACTGCTGCCATAGGTTAGAATTTTTTTTTTGCATGCCCATCCCAAATTTGATCTCCCTCCGAGTGCTCTCTCTTTCTTTCTCTCCCTCCTCTCCACCGTTGGTGAGAACCCACCCTTCCATTACCTTCCTTGACTGGTGTCGCATCCTCACCCACCTCCTATTGGCTCCTCGATCGGTGCTGCCTCCACCCGTGCCTCCTTCTTTTCGGGCCGGTCCTACCATCGGCTTCGCCACCTCCCGTCCTTGCCTCTTCTTCCCTGGCCAACCCGGCCACCGGTCTTGCCACCTCCACCTCCTCCTCCTTTTTCGATCGGCCCGGCCGCCGACTCTGCCACCTCCCCTGCCTCCCTTTCTTTTCTAGTCAGCCTGGCCACCAGCCTCGACCCCTTCCTAGCTACTTTATTTTTCTTTCCTCTCCTCCCTCGGCCCGACCCCCCCTCCTGCTGCTCTCTCTCTCTCTCTCTCTCTCTCTCTCTTTCCTCTCTTTCTCGGCCTGCCCAACCTACCCCCTTCCTTCTCTCTCTCTTTCTCTCCTCTCTTCCCTCAGCCCGACCCACCCCTCCCTACTCTCTCTCTCTTTCTCTTTCTTTCTCTTCTCTCTTTCTATCTATCTCTCACTCTCTTTTCCCTTTTTCTCTCTCACTTTTCTCTTTCTCTTTCTCTTTTTCTTTCTTCTCTCTCCATCTCACTATCTCTCTCATTTCATAGGTTACCTCTAGCACCGTCATCTTCCTATAGCACCGCTGTCGGTGACCCTCGGAGCTCTCTATGCGACCCCCACTTTATAGCCGTGGATATATTTTTTTAAAAATTTTACAGTATTATTTATTTATCATTTATAATATTTATAATAATATTTATAATATTTATAATAAATATTATAAATATTTATTATAAAAATTATAATTATCCATCGGACATGGATCGTGTTGATGGATAAAAGAACTTCTATCGGCTGGTTCTGAACCATGTTAGTAGATTCTAGGTCGGGACGTGCTATGTCGGTGGTCATGGATGGCCTTGGGTCATACGATGTTGATGGCCGTGGATGGTCCTGGATCGCCAGCTACCTTGGGCCGTGTCATGTCGGCAGCCATGGATAGACTTTGGACTGTGCTGACAGATTAGCAAATCTCCACCGACAGGTTCTGGACCGTGCCGACAACCTTGGAGACGGGTTGTTCAAAAAACTCTCCTAAGAAAATTTCTGTGCGAGAAACCCCCGTAATGCAGTAGAGGGAGTACCGGAGAGAGCAATAATAGGGAAGAAAGAAGAGGTCTATCTATCTCTTAGTTATGCTGGCCACTAAGAGAACCCTCGCCCTCGTCGGTGGGTTCTGGGCCATGCCCACGGTCGTGGGCCATGCCGGCCGCTAAGAAAACCTCCATTGCTAATAGAAAGTAAAATTATTTATTATTCTTTAATTATTTATGGATGTAATTCATACTATAGAATTTATTGTATAATATTTTTTAGGTATTTATATCTTGTTGCTTTTATTTATTGCATTGCATAACGATAGATCCATCAATTGATTAGGGTCCATAATCTCCGACATCCATATATTTATATATTTTTGTATGGATGGACGAATTATATACAATGATCAATTGATTATCCAATTTAGATAGTTTAAAAATTATAAATAATTTTATAGATAATTATAATAATCAAACGGTATGCTAAGAATTTTGAATAAAATTTTGAAAAGCATTTTTCTTTTGTTCTCTCTATATGGAAAAACTAAGAAAAAATGCTACCAAAATTTCTTTCGATCCTTATTGCATATCGTTTGATTACTGTAATGAACCTATAGAATTAATGCAATTTCTGAATGGGATAAAATCTATCTTTATCTATTAGTTGGTGATAGGATGCATTTATTGCATATCTTAAAATGGTATTAAATATAAGTTTCACACATGATATTTATTTTGGTCCCTATTTATGATGCATTTTTTATTTATATTGCATATTTGTTTATAATGCATTAGTATATAATGTAACTTTCATGCATGATTTAATTGCAGTATCACTATTTTTATAATGAATAAGAGGTGGATGAAGTTTAGTAGGCTTTTATCAGAATATGAGGCTAAACTTTAAAAATTTTTTGATTTTGCTATAAAAAAAATTAGGGATCATGGACTTATCCAATATCCTTGTAAAATGTGTATGGATGGGCCGTGGCTATCTTGTCAAAATGTAAGAGATCATCTTACTATTTATGGCTTTAAATCCGGTTATGAAATTTATTGAGATCAACATGGTGAGGGCAGGCCATAAGAAGGCGATCAACATAATAGGAGAGTGGGACAAATGGTTCGTGATATTTTTTTTTCATTTATTGATCATAATGATGGTGCATCTACGTCCATGCCTGATCCTATGGTTAGTGGAATGATAAATAGTGAGGATGTAGAGAAAGCCCGCAAGTTGATGAAAGATGCTAATATTTCATTGTATCCCTGATGTGAAAAGATAGCGAAGCTTGAGTTTTTAATTCGATTGTACCATGCAAAATATTTTAATGAGTTCAGTAATAATAGAGTGAACTACATACTAAAGCTTTGGGAAGATATTTTTTCAGACAATGCATAAATCTCAAAAAATAATTATGAGGCATTAAAGATTATTGAATAGTTGGGCTTTACTTACACCAAGATATATGTATGTCCTAATGATTGCATGCTCTACTGGTAGGGGGATGCCATTCAAAATAAGTGCATGAGGTACGGTATATCAAGATGAAAATAGAATAAAGATGGTACATCGATCCGTGTATCTCAAAAGTTGTTGTTGTACTTTTTTTTGATTTCGAGACTTCAAAAGTTATTTATGTCAGCAAGAATATGAAGAACATGAGATGACATGAAGAGGACCAAACAAAAGATGATGCATTGAGGCATCCAGTTGATGGAGAGGTATGGCAGAAGTTTAATGAAATATATCCCAATTTTGCATAAGAGATACATAATGTGAGGTTAGGCTTGTCATGCGATGGTTTCAACCCATTCAAACTTATGAATATCATCCATAGTATATGGCCAGTGTTTATTCATGTTTACAACCTTCTACCATGGATGTGTATGAAAAAACTTTTTGTTTTCATGACAGTGCTCATCCCTGGACCGATGGAGGTAGGTAATGATATTAATATCTATTTGCAGCCTCTTATTATCAAGCTGAAATAGTTATGGAGCATTCAAGATGTTCCAACTTTTGATGCTTTATTGAATGAGTCATTCTCCATGCGTGTAGTGCTTCTATGGATAATAAATAATTTTTTAGCTTATGCCCTAATGTTGGGTTAGAGCACGAAAGGTGAGCTAGTATATCCGATTTATGAAAAAAATATCCGATCAAAAAGACTGACACATCGAAGGAGCTTTAGCTTTATGGGGCATTGATGTTTCCTTTATTGAAACCATCTATATAGAAGGGATGCATGCTCTTTCGATGGCATTGTTGAAGAAGATGAGGCACCTAGTTAGATGTTTGGGAGTGAGGTGTTAAGAGAGTTGGATGGTCTCAATGTTAAATTTGGGAAAGATGATCTGATTGATCGTAAGAAGAGGAAGCGTTGATCAAAGAAAAATGACATATTTTAATTGGAGGAAAAAAAAGCATCTTCTTTGACTTTCCATATTGGGAGACAAACTTATTACGCCACTACTTAGATATAATGCATATTGAAAAGAACGTGTGCGAGCTCCTATTGGTAATAATCTTGAATATTAAGAATAAAACTAAGGATAACTTGAATTTTCAATTTGACTTGAAAGAATGGGATATTAGAAGATCACTCCATCTGGAGCTGGTAGGCGGAGAACAGTGGAGGCTCTCTCATGTATGCTATGTTATGAATGCCTCCGAACAGTCTATATTTTTTCGTATGTTGAAGAATGTAAAGATTCCAGATGGATACTCAAGCAACATATCAAAGCATGTGAATAGTAAGGATGTCAAACTTAGGGATTGAAGACATGATTATTATGTGCTGATGCAGAAATTGATCCCAATAGCTATTCACCACGTATTGCTAGAAAATGTCAAAATGACTCTTATTTATTTTTGCAATTTTTACAGAGATATTTTTGCAAAGAGGTTGCTTAAGAAAGACGTGAAGAAAATGAAAGTCAGGGTGATAATTATATTATGTAATCTGAAGAAGATATTTTTACTATCATTTTTTACGGTTATGATGCATCTCACCATGCACTTTATCAGAGAAATTTCACTTGGAGGCCCAATGTCTTGCTAATTGATGTATCCTACTGAGAGGAATATTCGAACTCTAAAATCTTATGTAAGAAATATGAATCACTCAGAGAGATCCATAGCAGAAGGTTATTTGGATAAAAAATGTATAGATTTTTATATCATATATTTAAATAAGCTTAAGACATATCGTAACTGATCAATAAAGAATCAAGATGATCAGTATAAGTCAATTAAGCTTGCATTTGAGTCCATTCCATAACCCAGTGGATTTGTCATTTCATACCACCTCACTGATTTGAGTATAGAGGAAAGGGATAAGGTACACCGCTATATGCTCTTCAACTATGATGTTATTGAGCCATACATAAGATGAGTCACTCAGCTTTATTTATTTCATAATAATTAAAAAATATTTAATTATACTTAAATTTATTCTTTGTGTATGTAACAAACACATGAAGGTCATAAGAGTAAAATACGTTGCTCTAAATATATGGAAGAAAGAGAAAATACACGGCAAATTTTTTTTTAAATAGTTCAAAGATCATGTAGGCGATTATATATTCTTGTCTTGTGTTACTTATTTAAACATGTTTATTAATTAGGTATCATCTCCTTAATTAGGTATGAAGATTAGTACTTAGTGATGTGAGCTCTGAAGTACGAGCTCTTTCAATGGGCCCTAATCGTACCATGCATGAGTATAAATAGCTCGTCATTAACAGCTACAGATTTAATATTCATAGCAGGTCTGTAAACATGGCAATACAAAATATTGGCATGATGTTGAGCGCTACCACTGGATGTTATGCTAGCTCGAGGGATTTACAGCCTCGTATGCATGATTTGAACTATTATGGAGTGATGGAGAAGATAATGATCTTGGACTACTATTCTAAAAAGAAGATTGCATTGATGAAGTGTGACTTGTTTGACATCTTATCATAGTCAAGGATGAAGACTGATGAGTGCAGTTTTACTTTCATCAATATGTGACGCCATCTCCGCACTAAAGAACCATATATACTTGCCTTTCAAGCTAAGTCAAGTCTTCCACATTAGTAATCCTTTGGAGCCTCAATGGGATATTGTTGGAAGGATGGTGCCTAGGCATAGCTTTGATGATACCGAGGTTGATGATAATGTTGGACCATGCATGCAAAGTGCTCCTCTAGGACAAACCTTACCTGATACTATCGAGGTCCTAAATATATTTGTCAAGAGCGATGGTAATGTCCATATTATAAATGCCACTAGGTGATGATTTTAATATTTTAGTATAAATATTAGAGTCTATTTATTGATGCTCTACTAATATTATTGTTCAATATGTTATATTGGTTAATATTCATTAACGTTGTAGGTCACGATGGCACCGAAATGCCATCTAGCTTTCACCTCCATCTCTCGATGGATTATGCGGAGTTCCGCATCTGAGTCACAGTCGGAGCATACTTCATCCACCTTCGCATTGACTGTCTAGGGACCACTGGCATCTACTCCATCTGCATCTACTCCTCCATCGGCATCTGAGCCTCCACCATCAGCCACATCTCCAACACATGCTCCACCTATCGATGAGTCTCTACTAGCATCTACGTCGCACGATCCCATGGCTACTGAGTGTATATTTTTATTATATTATTTATTTATTTTTTTATATAGTTACTATACACTTATATTTGTATAACATATTTTCATTATAGGTGCTTCATCTAGTAGGACATTTTATGATCTTACATGCATGCTACATGTGTGAAACTACTAGCATTAGGTGATGGTGGACTATGATGCGGAGGAAAGGCTAGTAGGAGAGATCGCGTGAGAGATGCATTCCTTTTCGGAGTGCTTGTGAGGCGGTCCAACATCATTTTGGTACTATCCATAGACTGGTGATTAATGGATATTGGTGTTAGGAATCGATTATGGGAGGAGATATGGGTAAGTGTATCTTAATTATATTTATGTATTTGATATGTTTATATTATGATTGATTAGAATAATTTCGTAACTGACTTTTGATAACTTTATGCAGAGGAGGTACGATTTTCTAGATTACGAGAGGGCTCGAGATGCCCAACTGAAGAAGATTAAAAAATTATATCAAGACTACAAGGTCAAGCTCCATAGAAGATGGCTCGAGCACCGATGGGATACTCTGGAGGAGCTTGTTTCTTGGATACAGGACTATCTCCCGAGTCAGTGGGAGGGGATGGTTAGACATTGGAGAAGTTAGAAATTCGAGGTTTAATTTCTAACTTTTAAATTTTTTAATATACTTAAAATTATATTTAAATATTTTTTAAATATTTATTATTTATTTGAATACTTGTTAGACTATCTTTTATCAGAACCGAGAGAATTGGACAGTGCAGGAGTACACGCATACTCTCAATCATGAGTCTATGGTCAGTCGTGTGCATAGAAAGGTAATAAATTTTGAATCTTACTAGATAAATTAAATTAATATTTTTTTATATTTTTAATAAATTGATCCATTGTTATAGCTGATGAGAGATGGGGTGATGCCCAATCGTAGCGAGATCTTCTGATCTAGCCGTACGAACAAGAAGGATAGGCCAATGAATACCATGATTGAAAGAATTTTTGTAAGTAATAAATATATTAGTAAGATTAGTACTATAGCATTTTTTATAATATTTTATTTAAATTTATAATTACAGAAGCAGTTGGAGGAGCTTGCGAGCAAGGGCCAAGACACCTCTGGCCTCCATGACCATCTATCTCAGGTCTTGGGTCTAAGCACTCTAAGAGGATTCGATGTAGGCTCGAACATACGTCGATGAGCTATTGATCTGAGGCAAGCATCTCTTCATATACTTCTGATGTCGTCAGTCGGAAGCAACTTAAGAAGGCATTGGTGTAGGCAGCTCAGGCGAGGATGCAGGCGGATCAGGCTATGGAACGGGCTGCTCAGGATGAGGAGCGCACATCTTAGCTACAAGGCGTTCTGAGTGCCTTGGTGATGAGGCTCAGCATGTTTTGGAGCTGATTTCATGGGCCTTAAGGATATGTTACTCGATGTTCCAGCTCCAGCTCTAGCCCCTCTAGCTCCAGCTCCTTCAGCTCTGGCTCCAGCTCCTCCAGGTTGTGCTCCATCTTTCGGTGATGATGATGATGTAAATTTAGAAAACTTTGATGTATTTTTTTTAAAAAATATTATAATAAATTTTATTTAGCAATAAAATTTAAGCATTTTAGAAATATTCTTATATTTATAATATTTTTTTATATTTATATATTGAACTATATTTATTAGGTAAAAAAATAAAAATTAAAAAAAATTATATATTTTTTATTATTCAAAAGCTATAATAGCGATTGTAAAACCACTACTATAGGTGAAGCGTGACCGTAGGTTATATGCCAACCGCTGTCATAATCTATCGCAGTAGTTAGAAAATTGCTAGCATAGAGCCTATGGCAGCGCTTAGTAAACCGCTGCTATAGCTTCTTATGGCAGTGGTTTAAAACTGCTGCCATAAGTTATTAATGGCAGCGGTTATGAAATTATTGCCATTGACCTATAGTAGTGATTATAAAATCACTGTGATAGGTTATCTATGGTAGCGATTATAAAATCATTGCTATAAATTGATTTATGGCAATGATTTGAAAATCGCTATCATAAGCAGTTTATGGCTATGATTTGCATAACCATTACCATAAAGCTACGACGATGGTCTCAGTGGCAGTAGTTAACTAACCACTGCCATAGTTTATGGCTCTGATTTTTGGAGCTATGATAGCAGTTCTAGAAACCCTAGGTTTTTTCTTCATGCATGCTGTAATGATTGCATGCTTTTCTAAAAGGAGGACCAACTAAAAAGTTCATGTGACATATGCGGTGAAAGCCAATTTAAGACAAGGCAAGAGGGAAGAAATCAGAAGGACATACCTTATAAGGTTCTTCAATATCTTTTCTTCACTTCTAGACTTCGAAGGCTCTACTTATCCAAAAGTACTATTGGATAGATGAGATGGCACGAAGAAAAAATTCGTAAGCACTTTGATATGATGAGTCATCCATCAGACAGCGAGGCATGAAAATTATTTGATGCTTACCACCCTTTATTTACTCAGGAATCATGCAATGTTTGACTGGGTCTATCTATGGATGGCTTTCAAGAGAGAGGAAGGAAAGATTGGTGGATTATACGTCGAGTTAAGTCTCAAGCCATTCATTATGCACTTGAAGAAGAAGAAGAGCCTCAATTACCAGAATGCTTTCAGGAGAATGAAATATTAGGATTTCATTGGTCTTCGATAGATGCCGAGTAGGATGCTTTAGAAATTCTTGTACATGATGGCCAACATAAGAAGGTAGACCCAACTGATTTTGTTTTAAAGGACAATCCTATCCAAAAAGGAGAAAAAGAGGAAGAAGAAGAACTAGAAGAAGTGGAAGAGGTGGAAGAAGAGGAAGAATTGGAAGAAGAATCCGAAAGATACCAGACATCTAAAAAAATCGATGAGTAGTGCTAAGTATATAATCCTTGAATCATTTTAATTATTTATCTTGCATCATTTTAAATTTTGCATTGCCATCCATAATTGTATAATTAATTTGGTGAATCTATTTATTTTTATTTTCAAAGATTATACATCATATCTTCTAGAGACCGGAGCTGTGCCAGCCAAGAATAGAGCTCGCGAGAAGAGAGTGATCATGTGGCCAACTCGCATGGTTCTGCACCCCTCACATCAGGCGGTACATTCTAATACTTTAGATATTCTTGTTTATACTATTTTATTCTTTGCTAACTAATATAACATTCTTTATATTAGATATTTTATACTTAGGTTCGGACAATAGGAGGTCACTAGTGACCCCATAGTCACATGCAGCAGCGATCGGCTTCCAGACATAAAGTCATGATCAAGGACTCGCCCAGCTTATGGTACCTTTGACTCGACTGGAGGATAGAGAGCTCATCCATATTCAGAGTCGCTCGTAAGTACTATAACTTCAATTAATATGTTCAGAATTTAACCATTCTAGAATTAACATTTATTTTTCAAAACCAATTTTAGAACATGTTTAGATAGTCTGGAGTATCTCGTATGGTTATCCACATCATCTGACGCTTGATGCCGGAGCCGGTGAATGAGATCTCTAGTTGGCCATATGGAGCTCGTGATGTAGCCTGGGAGATGTTTCGGATAAGTTAGAAATATTTAATTTTTAAATTCACTCTAGGTTTGTATTCTATTTATTAATACATAATTGCTTCTATTTGCAGGAATACTATCAATTCGAGACTCCTCAGGATGAGAAGGTTGGCAGTCGGATCTTCAAGAAGGTGGCCATGTGGAGGTTTCGAGATGGTCTGTACAGCCTTTGGCAATCCACCATTAAGCATTTCGATTTTCAGTCACCATTAGATTGAAGGTCCTATAGGGATCACTGGATACGGACGGATGTATGGGAGGCCCTTTATGACTAGTGGAGCAATAAAAAGTACTTCAGTAAGTGGCAGAGGGTCCAGCAGAATCGGACCGCCTAGTAGAATTTAATTAGGCATATGGATAGCTCCGTCGGTATACATGTTGTGGTTGACAAACTGGTAAGAAGTTTATACCAAAATTCTTTACTAGAACTATAAAATTTTTTATACATATGCTTTAATTAATTTAATTTTATTATTTACTTACTATAGATATGGTTGCTGGATCATTCACCAGGTCAGCTATGCTTGTGGGAGGCTACATACTAGCCTAGGAGGACTGGTGATTACTTAGATTCTAAGTCGCGATAAATCGCAATAAGAATTTCAAGCTGTATTTATTAAGTTGTTACAGGATCTGATATGTATATTAGAACTAATATATTTTTGAACTATGTAGACAGATTATGTGGAGTACGTTATTGCACAGTACGGTGATAACCCATCCATTTAGTCCCTTGTTGACCTTGAGGGATGGCTCAAGGTTACTGGAGGGGTGAGTAGGAGCCAGGTCAAAGGATTCGACCACAGCTTCGACTCTCCAGTGGCTCAATACTTTTCGGCATTCTCATAGGCCTCGATATCCCAGACTTGGAGCGATGCGCACATGGAGGAGGTCGTGTAGAGGCTTTTGAGCCAGCGACCTCAGAGCTTCCAAGATGCCATCCGCGATATGATTATAGAGATTCTCTAGGATCCATAGCTATGCGATCAGTTGGGTTCATTATTCTAGCCATCATATTAGGTAATTCTATTAGTAAACTTTTTTTACTTGTTTGAAGTTTTCATATTTAGAAGTTTCACATATTAATTAGGCTTGAGTCGGAAAAGGGGATGTAGGGGCTAAAAATTCAATCTAACTATCCAATTGATGGATTGGGAGTGTCTATAACTCCGTATCATCGAATGAAATATGTAAGAATAATTTATTCGAGAATCGGAGGAGTGTACCGAAAAATATATCTCCATATCAAAAGATATATCTTCATATTAAAATTTATTAATATTTTTTTTTATTTCAGGATGCTGGGATATCCGGCTCTCATCCACCAGCTATTAGAGAGAAGTAGGATGATGAGGAGGAGGATCTGACTTAATTATTTTTATTTTGATGTAAATAATTTTTTTTTTGATACTGCTCGTAAAATTATATAATTTATATTTTTAATATAATATAATTAATTAATTAATTAATATTATTATATTATCTTTGGATTTTAATTATAACATGTGTTAGGAATCATAATTGATTGTTATAATTAAAATAGATTTAAAAAATATTATTATAAATTTTTTAAAAAATAAAATTAACTATTACTGACGGCATTAGCGATGGCTTTAGCCGTCACTAATACTTATTAGCGATGGCATTAGAGACAAAATAACCATTGCTAATTTTTTATAATTTTTTTTTAAATTTTAATTTTAAAATAAGAAAATAAATTGTGATATAATTTAGCCATCATAAATGCCATCACTGATGGCAGTTACTAGCGATAGCTAGAACTCCTATCGTTAATAGTGGTAATTAGCAACAACAATTATTCCGACCATCAATTAACGATGGTATTCTATCACTAATTATGGTAAAACCACTATTAACGACGGTAATTAGCCATTGCTAATAATCAAAATTTTTGTAGTGGTTCATTGTTTGCTGCAAGCTTGGCCTCGTATATATATAGCTTTAAAAAAAAAGATATGGTTAATTATGTTATTTTAAATGTCTTCCAAATCTAATTAAAAAATATTATAAGTAAATAATTGTGTAGGATCAACCAACCACATGAACAAAATATCTTTATATAATGGATGAGGGTTACATCACAGAGATTTTATACGTGCAAAATCCTCCAAAGTTCACACACAATGTTCATGAACTTTTCGCCCTTTAAGATTTTATATTGATGCCTTATGGGTTTCTTAAACCCTTTATGTAGCTTTTTAAAAGCCTTTGTAATTTCTAAATGTTTAGTAAGGTCATAAAATTCTTAAACAATTTTTAGAATTTCACAACATTCTAAACATTTAGTGAAACCATCATGATATATTGAATTCCTAGAATTCCTAAAATCTCCAAATATTTATTGAGATCATGATGGTATGTTGAATTCTTAGAATTTTCACCTCCTAAATATTTAGTGAGGTCATAAGGGCATGAAATTCCTACCAAGTACAAATTTTAAACCCATCTTTTCTACATGTTTTTTAAACACCTTTTGACTTAAAGGTTTAATTAATTGGTCCACCATGCTATCTCCTAAAGCAGCTTTAGAAATGTCAATATCTCCTCTCTTGACAATTTCTCCAAATGAAATTTTCTTTCTATGTGCTTTTGTTCTATGATAAGCTTTAGGTTCTTTTGCTTATACAATAGCTCTATTATTGTCGCAAAATAAAATAATTGGAGATTCTATGGTGGGAACAGCATCCTAATCTTGCATAATTTTTTTTAATCCAAACTGTTTTATTTGTTGCTTCGCAAGCGGTGATATATTTTGCCCTAGTTGTGTAATCAACTGTAGTCTCTTGTTTACAACTTCAACAAAAAACTCTATTATTAAATGTAAAGACAAATTCAGATGTAAACTTTTTGTTATCAGAATTAGATTGAAAATCAGAATTAGTATATCCTTCAACTTTTAAAGGACTTGCACCATAGACTAAACAATAATGCTTAGTTCTATTAAAATATTTAAGAATACTACAACAAAAATAGGTTTTGGTGGCGGTATTTATTGTCTTTAGCGGTGATTATAATCACCGCTAAAATATTTACCGACAAAAGACATTATGCAACCTAAAATATTTACCGACAAAAGACATTATGCAACCTAAGATAGTGTCGGGAAAGATTTTACTAGTGATTAATGGCAGTGTCGGTAAAGACCGTTTAATTGCTAAGAAAGGTCAGGGCTTTTGGTGGTGAATGTTTGTGATATTTATTTTTACCGTAATAGAACATTAGGCATATGAAGATTAGAATACTTATTGCGGCGATTACAATCGCTAGAATTTTTTTTTAAAATTTTAAAGTCCATAAATCATGCAGTTACATTGTTAATAAGCACATTCTGATACTCTACTTAGCTGAGTTCTTTTTATTTTAAGATAAACTTTTACTAGCATTGAAGTTTATTTTGCAAGACCTGCTCCACGATTACACTAAGATTTCTCATATAGAAGAATTGAGAGAAGGCCATGGGGAGTAATATCAAACTTAGCTTCATTAAATAATAAGGATACAAAGTAGAAGACTAGCCAGACATTTTATGACAGTCTTCAATTGATTTACAATAGGATGAAAGTGAAGGGATGATACATAAGAATAGAAATAGAAAACTTCAATAAGTTCAATGATATATGATCTTCATCTGAAAATCACATATATGCATCAGGCTTCTTACTTCTTTAGTTCTATATAAATCGCCAGATGCCTCATGCTACTTGATACAAACATAGATATTGCTTCATATTTTTTGCTTCACTAGAGCTTTAGAAACTTTAGCCGGCCAAATGGGCGCAACAATAAAAAAAGAAAAAAAGAGTTAATTGTAGTAGACCCTGTCCAACTGTAGGAAATATTATGATAGAAAAGAGATATAGCATACAACAGGGCAGAGGTACTGAATGTATGCAAACTAAAAATTCACAAAATAAAGTCAAGTACCTGGTGCCAACATTCAAGAAACCATCTTGCCCAAGTGATTAAATCATAAGCAAATTTTTGAATATGATGGTGAAAAATATCATAGTAAGTTGAGAAAAGCATCTAATGAGTGCAAAAACCAAATAACCATAACAGAATAATAGAAATTAATATGGTTCCTCCGGAAGCAATAGGATCCATGTTCCATCCTCTTAAGCAGACCCATAATTTACCTGTTGAATATCATTGATAAGTCATAAGCACCATAAACTATGCATAAAGAAATAAATAAAGAATTTCCTATTCTGGATGGTAATCATATAGACACCGATCAAGCAGTAGGTTATGATCAAATGATCCAAGCTTAAAACTTGAAATTAAAACTAAAATAGCAAAGAAGGATCTCACGTTGTTAATACAAGAATCTCACATTATTAATACAAGGATCTCATATTGTTAATGAAAGCCAAAAAGGAGGTAGTAATTAAGTCACAGAAACTCATTCTGCTAAAACAAGGGTTAACAAGTTACTTGGTTTAGTTGTACCAAATATCTTATTAGTGCTTGGAATTCATCTTGCAACAGAAGATAACATTGATATATGTATACATAATTTTTAGGTACTAGCAATTTGAGGTTCATAAATCATGAAGATTAATCTTTAGCAATGAGGAGATTTTTCTTTCTTATGGTAAAGTTTTTAATTGATATATTAAATCAGAGAGTGTGCAGAGGTCTTACATTGATAGAATATGCACTTCCAAGAAAATAGCTGATGAGCTCAACCCCATTGTAAAGCTTTATTGAAAAGTAATGAATTAGAAATGATGACATATCCAAAAACTAGATAAAGTTCTGCTACAGAGAAAAGGAATTTATCCAAATCTACTATAATAGTTGATGCTGATATATTATTATCTGATACAACTTCAAGCAAGCTACTCCTGTTCCTGAAATTCAAGTCAACAGCTTCTACTCCCCAGAAGGGGGAAAGCAAAATCAAAGTGTATGTCAAAAACATATACCACGATAGCAGCGGCAAATACTAACACAATTCCTGTTCCCAAAGAGAACTTGCCTAAAGCAAATGGAAGCCTAGGTTTATTAACCTGTTAAAAAGCACATAGTCCACATTAAAAAATAATCTTGATGCAATGTTTGGATTAGATTGAACAGAATGGTTAATTGCAATAATGGACATAGTTCTACATCTATCAGTTGCACCTAAATTAACGAAAGAGGGCAAGGTATCTCTGAAATGACTGGAATACTATATCATTAAAAATATGCTACAAACCTTATCTATTTCTATGTCAAATCGCTGGTTCAGGCCCACAACATAGATGTTCATGCATACAATTGGAACCAATGCCTGGACCAAAAAACATATAAAACAAGAAAAGTGAGAAAAGAAAGAGATTATTTTCCTTTTCTACCGTTGAACTCCATTATAAGCTTTGCATCACCTTCAAAAGTCCCATAAAATATGTTAGCCAAATATCAGCAATACTCTGTACTGGAGAAGAGAGACTGATACTATATCGATGATCTGATTATCAAAAATCAATATCTTTACTGCCTCTTGAGATCTTAATCAGTAAAATCACATATGATAGTTAATAAAGAACAGAAAATGACATAACTTATAGTGCCTATTATCGTGTGGAGATGAGAAAATCACGTATGACAGTTAATAAGCAATAGAAAATAACTTTTTAGAAAGAGCAGCCCATAGACCTTCTGACAGTAAAATCTTTTATCCATTTCTTTTCAAGTCAACTATAAATGTCATTTTCCATGTAACCCAGCTAGTAGGATGAAATAAGACATGCAAGACTAATAAGGTCTCTTTGAGGTAGTATAAGTTACAAGTGGAATTGTAGTGCAAGGAGTAGTTTCCACCCAAAGAAAGTCCATCTTACAAGCTAAGGGGTTCTAGCATTAATCCATAACTAATGCAAATTTAGAAGAATAAGAAGGCAATGATACATGATCAAGCAACCTATAAATTGAGCTTAACAAATATAATGTGAAAGGAAGAATTTGGTTTGAACTAACTAAAATTCCTTCAATTTAGTGGATCTCTCTCTCTCTCTCTCTCTCTCTCTCTCTCTCTCACACACACACACACACACACACTCAATTTGTCTTAAGTTCCTTTTTTCCATCAAATAATCTACTTAATACATTAGTTTTGCTTGTCTTTAAGCAAATTATAACATGCTTATTTCTTGATATTGTAAATTATCAGATAATATTGAACTAGAAAATCTTTTTAAATATATAATTTTTATTGAATACTGAACTTTAAAAATGTACATTCTTCACCAAAGTGTTTGTCAGATATATAGGCTTTTAAAGTTCCGTAGAGTTAAAAACATATTACATCATCTAAACTCACAACTAACAAACTTCGAGTCCTATATGGATTCAGTAACCAGAATATCCCTCATTGATGCACAAATAATCACTTTTCTATGCTAAAAAATTAATTAAACAAGGGAGCTATCATAACATTCTGTCTCTGAACAAAACCAATTTCCAGATATGTCATTGACCACATATGATTGGAACCATTCACGAGAAAAGATATGAAGCAATACGACAATCATGTGCAGAAAACTTAAACTTAAGGCAAGCAATAAACAACGAAACCATACCAAATCTTGAATGAAAAATGGAGAGCATAGGAGCCTTTACTTGAATAATGATGCAGATTAACATGCAGGAAGTTACAAAGGTCTTAAACTAGGTTGTCATGGAGCATTGTAACTTAAGATTGTTCTGTCTTTGTGGTCTTATATGCAATTTTGAACTTTGACTGATTAATACATTAGATGGATGATCTGAGCTTCTATCATAGAAGGACAAGATGACTCATTAACCAAAAAAAGATGTTGATCAAAGTAGCATTAGAAGAAAGTTACATGCAACCACTTTTTTCCTTCTGCTTTAACTAGACCCGCAGAGCACCTTTAGAGGCATGATATGTTCTAGTCTGTGTTTTACTGGACTAATACAAGATAGCTTGATCAGGTACATCCTAAGCTCCAAGACTGAGCAGCAGAAGTGAATAGAGCCAACATTCCATTACTAATCTACAAACCATGCCTAACCGTAAATCATGCTAAATCCGTACCTTGTTGTGTCCATTCAACTTTGGTTCTTTTTTTTAAAAAAAATGATGAAATTGCACTATCTTGTCCAGAAAGAGAAAGCTGAGACAATACAAATTGCTATAATACCAATTTCATAGACTTAATTAATCCAAAACTTTAATTGGGAATTGCCCCAGCAGTGCATCCCCAAATACATGGACAGTGCATCCCCAAAGAAAAAGCTTATTTATTGATACTCACAATGCATATTCCCATCGTCCCCCCTTCAGTCCCATGCCCTACCTTCGATCTACAGCATTAGGGCAGAAGATTGAGTGGAAGAAGAGGAGGAGTAGAGAGAGGGAAGGAGGGACTTGTTACTCGATGCAGGCAAGGCGGGGTGAAGCATGGTGTGGAGGCGGAGAAGAGCAGAGGGGAGTAGAGGCATCGGCAGCGGCAGCGGTGGCGGTGGGGCGGCGCATGGTGTTGAGGCAGAGCAGAGAGGGAGCAGAGGCATCAACGGCGGTGGGGCGGCACGTGGTGTGGAGGTGAAGCAAAGCTGAGGCAACGGCGGTGGGGATGGTGACAATGGCTATCGACGAGAGAGGAAGCGCGAGAGTACGTAGAGGGGAGCGAGCGAGAGAGCCAAGGGAGAGGGAGCGAGAGAGGAAAATGGAGGGAAAGAAAGAGCGCGAGAGAGGAAAATGGAGGGAAAGAAAGAGCGCAGGAAAAAAACGTTTCGGCATCCCTAAAAAAAAGAGAGAATGAGGGAAAGGGAGAGGCTTTTTTTTTCCCCCAAGTATCAATATCTATTTTAAATTTAGAAATTAAGTAAATAAATAAAAAATATAAAAATTATTTTTTTAAAAAATAAATAATAATTTTTTAAAAAAAATATTTAATTTATTAAAATTTATTTAAAAATATTTTTATTTTTAATGAGAATAAGATGTTTGACTTATTATAAGAAAAATTATATTTATGAATTTATTAACTTAAAAAAAATTGATTAGAAAAATGGAAGATCTTACCTTACAAATTCTTGAGCATAGCTTGAGCACTGTTAATTAATATTAATGGGTTTGAAAAATAATAATAATAAAGAGAATTTTTACCTTTGCAATTCATAAGCAAATTTAGCATCAAAAAATAATTTATAAAAAAATTTAAAAAATAATTTTACCAATGCTTTATTCTTATGTAGCTAATTTCATGCTTTATCCATGCAAAATTTTGCGTAGATAAACTTTACATCGACAAAACTCTAATTTCTTCGAGATATCCATTCATAAATATTATTTTTATATATATTTTTTATATTTCATAGTCATAGTATGCAGCTATAGCCAATAAGATCCTAATAGACTTGACTTAAGCATTACTACTAGTGATCGGAAAGTTTTCCTCATAATCAAGTCCCTCTTTTTGATTATAACCTTTTGCCCGTAATCTTGCTTTATAGGTCTTTATCTTTCCATTTGGTCTTTTTTTCTCTTATAGATCTATTTACAACTAATTGTTTTAATCCCGGTAGGGAGGTCTACAAGTGTCCAGACCTTGTAAGAAAATAAAGAATCCATCTCAGATCTCATGACATCAATCCATTTATTTTTATCATTATCTAATATAGATTCTTTCTAAGTGTAGGGATCATTTTCACACTCTTCAGAAATCATTATATACGCTTCATTTAAATGAGTTAATCTCATTGGAGGGCATATGTTCTTGCTACTTGTACAAATTGTAACTAGGATTTATCATTTCTATCCAAAATGTTATCCACTTGCATTTTACTTTGAGAATTATTTTTAGAAATCTCAATATGTTCTTCAAGAATAATCTTATTATTCTTGTTGCAACTTATTGCAAAGTCATTTTTCAAGAACTCTGTATTTCTACTTATAAATACCTTATGTTCATTTGGATTATAGAAATAATACCCAATTATTTCTTTAGGATAGCCTACAAATAGGCATCTATTTGTTCTATATTTCAATTTATCCATATTTTGCTTCTTAACATGTGTAGGATAGCTCCATATCTTCAAGTGTCTCACACTTGGTTTCTTATCACTCCATATGGGTCTTTGTGACTGATTTTGTTGGAACTCTATTTAATAGATAAATTATAGTTTCTAATGCATAACCCCAAAATGGTGTGGATAATTCCATTATACTCATCATTTAACATACCATATCTAATAAAGTATGATTTCTTCTTTCTGAAATACCATTATGTTGCGGCATTCTTGGAGGGGTAAGTTTAGATAATATTCCATTATCCCTTACGTAGTCCTTAGACTCATTAGAGAGGTATTTTCCATCTCTATCAGAGTAAAGATATTTTATACTTCTACCATTTTGTTTTTCAACTTCATTGCAAATTTTTTTGAACTTTTTAAATGATTCCAATTTATGTTTCATTAAATAAATATAACCATATCTAGAGTAGTCATTTGTAAATATAATAAAATAAATAAAACCATCTCTTGCCACATGATTCAAAGAATCACACACATCAGTGTGTACCAAATATAAAATTCCTAAAGCTCTTGCATCCTTTCTAATTAAAGATAATTTGGTTATCTTTCCTTGGAAACAAGGTTCACAAGTTGGATAAGATTCTTTTTTCAAGAAATCTAAGAGTCCATCCCTAACCAATTGATTAATCGTTTCTATATTAATATGACCTAGTCTTAGGTGCTATAATAAGTAGGAATAACTTCATTTATTTTCCTTTTACTTGAGCTTTTTTCATAGGTAATGTTATTTTCAACATATGTAATGATATTATAAGGAGTAAGAAAATAAAGGCCATCTTGTTTAAAACGAGATGACACAAATTTATCCTCCAATTTAATAGTAACTCTTTTGCAAATAGAATAACAAAATAGAATATCCAAGTTCATCCAATTTAGAAATAGATAATCAAATTTCTCCTAATTTGAGGCATATAAAGATTATTTTTCAAAAATAAAACAATTCCTTCTTGCAATACTAAATTAAAAGTTCCAGTGAAAATAGCAGCAACTTTTGCTTCTATCCCTAAAAGCAAAATCACTTCCCCTTCAATCAACCTTTTGCTTTCCTAAAACCTCTGTAATAAATTACAAATATGAGAGGTTGCCCTAGAGTCAATATACTACGAATTATCAAAACCAACTAATAAATTGGTCTCAATGATGAGTATATTTGGCATACCTCAAAAGGTTTGTCCTTCTTGAGTGAAGCTAGGTATTGGTTATAATTTCTTTTTCAATGACCCTTTTTATCATAGAAGTGATAGGCATCTATTGATTGATGCTTCTTCACTCTTTTTCCATTGTCTCTTTGGACTTGCTTTAAGCCTTTCTTGTTCCCAAAATTTCTTTTCTTGTTCTTGAACTTGGGCTTGTAGGACTTTCCTCCTTCAACTACCATAACAACAAAAATGTCCTTTTTAATTAATTCTTTAGCTCTTTGCAACATATTGTGAAGCTCAAGAAGTGTCACCATCATATTGCTCATGTTAAAGTTCAAAACAAATTGATTAAATGAATCTGGTAGTGAAGACAAGAAGTCTCCTTGTCCATCTCATACCCTAGGGTTTCTTATTCATTTATATAACCTATCTTCTTCATGACATGGTCATGACCTGAGGTCCCTTCTACTATCTTAGTGGACATAAGTCCTTTTGTAGCAGTTTGCCTTGCAGAACAATTCTGATGTCCAAACATTTCTTTCAAACTTTCTATGATATCCTTAGCATTAGCCATTTTCTTATGTTGCTTCTGAAGTCTATTTTCGAGAGAGGCTAAAATATAATATTAGCCAAGAAATAATGCTCATGCCATAAATGATATACATCAGTGACATCTTAAGTTGCATCTAACATAGGCATTTCTGATGGATCCTGATAAGCATCATAAATTCACCAATAAAAGTATTAATTTATTAATTAATTTATAGTAATTTTTAAAAATTATTAATCAATTTATATATAATTTTTAAAAAATTTATTTTTTATTAATTAAAAAATTAATTAAAAAAAATAAAAATTAATAAAAATTAAAAAATAAAATTTTATTATCAATAGAAAGAGCTCATTTTTTTGATCACAACAAAATAAATTTTAAATAAAATGGAGCTAAAATGGAAAAGATATGAATTTTTAAAAATATAAAATAAATAAAAATTAAATAAAAAAGAAAATGGCTCAGCCGGCTCCGCAAGCCGAGCCACCAAGCCAAGCCGAGCCACCAAGCCAAGCCAAGCCATCAAAGCCGACTCAGCCGTTGAAGCCATCAGTCGGTCCACGATCCAGGCGTGGACCGCCAGCTCAGCAAAATCCGGCGAATCAGAGCTTGCCACGTGGTGGACCTAGACCCCTAAAGGGTCTACAGAAATTTATCGCGGCTCACAAAGGGTAATTTAGTCTTTTTCTCGCTCGACAACAGAGGCGCTGATTGGTTGCGGTGTGCGGTGCGGCCGGTCTACGCGGTCCATGGGAACAGTGATTGCGCGATCGGACGGATGTGGTTGTTTGCGGTCAGGATCGGACGGCTGTGGTTGCTTTCAGATTTTATTCAGCTACAGACATCACGCGGATCACCATCGGATGGCAGCGCTCGATCCAGGCGATGATCCGACGGTCCAGAAAGCTCCCGACGGTGATCAAACTCTCAGGCGCATGATTTGCGGCCAGATTTCCTCCATCAAGCGCGATCCAACGGCCAGAATTTAATCCGACCCGATCTGAGCTGATCTGCATCCGATTTTGATGATTTTTGGACCGTTGGATTTCTATTGAATGGCTGGATTTTATCAGATTTATCAGAGACGTATCAGAGCTATTTTAATTCAAATTTTATTCAGATTTTGATGATTACAAAGGCCATTAGTCCCACATTGCCTAGAAACAAACTTTCCAGCCCTCCTAGCTCTATAAAAAGGACCCCAGGCCTCCAAAAATCAATATCTCCGATCAAGGTGAAGCTTTGGTACAGGGCGAAGCCAGGCTATGGGTTAAAGGCTGCTTCGAAGCAACGGGTGCCGAGAAGAAGAGCCGAGCTTCTACACCATCTTTCTGCCAATGCCGATCCAAGATCAGAGATCAGGCTATTTTATTTTATTTTTTTCTTTTTAAATTTTATGTATTTAAATTTTAAAATTTTAATTAATAAAAATTTTATTTTTTGCATTTTAATTTCTTACTTTTTATTTTTATTGCAATTTAATTTCTGCACTTTAAATTATTGCTTTGCAAGTAGATGCTAAGATCTAACTAGTAGATCTTAGTACCAAGTTTAAATTTCTGCACCTTTTAATTTTTCGCTTTTTATTTTCCGACTTCACTTTTGATCCCAAAACTCTTCTTTTTTTTTTTTCTTTTAAAAATCAAAGATTTCAAATCTAAAATACTACCTTCCCTGTGGATTCGACCCGACTCACTACTATCTACGCATTTTTAATTGATTTTAAGAAGTCGGATTAAACTGATAAACACGGTGTCTTAACGACAACATCGCATTCCTATCAAGTTTTTGGCGCCGTTGCCGGAGAAGGTTTTTGATTTTTGATTTTGATTTCTTTGATTTATTAAAAATAATTTCGACAAACGCACCAAGTTTTTGGCACCATTGTCGGGAAGGAATAGATGCTATTTTTTTTCTTTGATTTCTTTAATTTTTTTGTAAATTAATTATTTTTTTTTAATATTGCTTACTAATTTTTTTTTATTTATTTTGTAAAAAAAAAGAGAAAACAAAGAAAGCATCAAATTTTGGTGAGATCAATCCTAACCCTAGTCCTCTTTTTATTTATTTATTTATTTATTTTATTTTTAAATTAATTTAAAAAATATCTATTTAAACCTAATTAAAAGCCTCATGATAAGATTAGAAACCCTAACTGTTTAGAGCATGCATCATATTAGTTTTATTTTTATCTTTATTTTTATTTTTATTTTTTTGGTGATTGCTGGAGGCAAGGTAAGCCTTTCAGAATACAATTAGTTACATGCATCTAGTTTAAATTGCATAGAACCCTTTGATTAAATTTTTTTTGCATATTCATATTAAATCAAATTAAGGGCAATACCCAATTAAACAAGATAAGGTGGGGATTTGATCACCCTTCCTTAGCCCACAAACAACCAACCAACATCCTGCATTGACCTAAGCCTTTAAATTAAAATCAATTAGACATCAACCCTAGGAACTCGAGCTCAATAGGATAAGGAATCCTAAGAGTTGAACCAGATTAGGATAAGTCAATTTGACTGGTGTCTAGGAAAGTGGTTCAGGGACGACTGGGCCCGAAGGAAGGTGGTTTCTAATTGGTTCCGTTCGCTTACCTGGCCAAGCACAATTGGTGTCTAAGGCAAGCAACGGGGGGACTCCCACCGACCTTACACTTACCTGGCTAGTTGATTGGCTAATCCTACACTTGGAGGGCTTGAAGGTGACCTTGGCAGTTAGGAGCTGTCTAGATCTAGGATAACCCTTAGTCAGGATTGATTGACCAACTTGATTGCTAACCAACATCAAACCTAATTAAACCTAATTCTTCTCTCTTTCTTCTTAATTCTAGGACTCCTTAGGACCTCTTCTTTAGAACTCTTCTTTCTTTCTTCTTCTTACTCCTTTAAAAATAAAATAAAATAAAATAAAAATTAAATTAAACTAACTAAAAAAATATTAAAAATAATAATTAAATTAAATTAAATTAAATTAAATTAAATTAAAATTAATAAATAAAAAAATTAATTTATAATAAAATAAAAATAATAAAAAAAAATATTCTAAAATTTTTTTTGAACCATACATTAGGGTTACACTAATACATGCATGGTAGGAAATCGCTTTTTCTGATTTAGTTGAACTTAATTGAATGGTTGATTCACATTAAACATAATAATCAAATGGCTAATATGAATCTAATAGTCCAAAAATTAGATAAAGTTGACCTTCTTGCTCAAAAAATAGATCAACTCCTAACCCTAGGTCAACAATCTCCTGCACAATTCACATCATCTTCTAATTATCAGGAGAATTATTCAATCTGTGCTAGTCCAACCCATCATGTAAGTGAATATCCTATGACTGCACAGTTTTCATATTTTATCCAAGAACAAGTTCAAGCTACTCAAGGATACTCCAAATTGATTAATGACCCATTTTCAAATTCATATAATTCAGATTGGAGTAACTTTAATTTTTCTTGGACATCCCAACAGACTCAGGCTCAGACCCAAATTTCACTTGAGCAAAATTATCAAAATTATGCCTATAATAATGGTCAGCCTAGTCAGTTTAACCAGCCATCATATTATAATCAGCCTTCATACCCACCTCCTCAACAGACCAATCTAGCTGATGATAGATTTAACCAACTTCAACAATTAATTCTAACTCAACAGCAATCTATCGCCAGACTAGAAGCTCAAATAGGATAATTAGTTGAGTCTAACATGAGGAGAGAACTAGATCAACTACCGAACCTACCAATTTCAAACAACCCACCTAATGACCACCAACCACCTGGATTAAATTATCAATCTAATGTTTCATCTAAGAATCTCCAATTTGAGAATGCCAAAGTAATTCCTGAACTTAAAAGCTATAGGATTCTTATGGACCCATACCAAGACCAGGTGAGAGAGGCTAGTACTGATGCTAGCCAAAATAAAAATTTAGAGGAACTGGTTAGTACTGAGACTAACCACATAGAAGAACCCAAGCCAGGAATTAGTACTGATGCTAGTTCCAGTTTAAATGAGATAGAAATAAGGGAAAAGAGAATAGATGATTTACCCGAGACTTATAAACCTAATGTCCTATTCCCTTCAACCCTAGAAGCTGGTTCTTCTTATAAAAATCAAAAGGCATGTAATGAAATGTCAATGGAGTTGTTTAAGCAAGGATCACATTAATTTACCTCCAGAATTAAAACCGCCTTTAGTCACCATTCCAGCACCCATTGAATCAAACTTAACTCCTAAAACTCCATTCATGAGCATTTTAGAAAAACAAATAGGAGAAATTCTTAATAAACATGGGTCTGAGAATGGAATCATAAAATTATATCCCTAAAATTAACAAAGAATTATATTCAATAATGGGATTATAAATCAACTTTCTGAGATTGGCAATCCAAAACCATTGGAATTTGTCAATCCAATATTCGACACAGGATAGTGAGCTACATTGTGTCTGGCTGAAGACGGTAAACTTAGCGCTTGTTGGGAGGCAACCCAATATTTAGTTTTTATCTAATTTATCTTTTTAGTTTATTTTTTTTTAGGATAATTTGAATAAGTTGGAGGGAGAGCTCAAATTTTCAAAGGCATGTGCTGGACCTAAAAATATACTGAGTTAGGTGTATTCTTTCATGTTCTTTATTACACCCTTTATTTTTTCTTCTCCATTGAGGACAATGTCGATTAAGTTGGGGGGAGAGAAAAATAAAAATTTTAAAATTTTAAGTCCTCAAAAAAGTTAGTATTTAGTATTTAGATACTTGATTATGCTTAAGAATCGAATTAAACTAAGCATTTTTAAAAAGAAAATTGATGCACAGATTCAGAGAATCTGTGAGATATTGAGGAATCAAGTATTAAGAAAATTCAATAAAGAGTTAAGTCTAGAACATAAAAATTTTTTTTCTTGGAGCATTTCTAATTATTTCTACTAGCATCAAAGAAAAGTCTACTTTTTATAGGCTTGTGTAGGGTAACTATACGTTTCTTCATATAAAAATTTATTTTAATAAAATAGTTTCCAAGTACTTCTCACTGAGTAACCGGGCCTCTTTGCCTAAGCAAGCATTGAGTTTCGCATCAAAAGGTGGGAAGGGCAAAGAAGCTCGTTGTAAAGCTAGTCTTAACTCGTAGCCTATTTGATTCGAGCTAGTAAGCCCGAGGGGTATTCTATACCTAGTGCCCTAAAGCCAACTGGTTTGGGAGTCATTGGCCCAAGACTCGCTACATGGATCAAATAGAAAGCTTAAGGAGTTAAGACACTCAATAGTGGTACAACGTTAAAAAAAAAAAAAAAAAAAAAAAAAAAAAAACATTGGTTTCCCACCAAGTAACCGGGTCCCGTTGCCTAAGTAAGCAATGATATTCGCATCAAAAAGTGGGCAATGTAAAAATAAAAATTAATAAATGAAGGATGGAAGTAGCAATACACCTGCCTATATGAAATTAGACAAATCAGAGATAAAGGTAGGATAATTTAGAAAAAGTTCTGAAAAATTTAATGTTCTTTACTTAATTTTTCTATTGATAAGTATTAATACCCCAATGATATATCTCATTTAAGCTCTACTGAATATCAATGGCCATTTTGAAAATTGCTTAGGTAAAATTCGAAACTCTAAAGTTAAAAGGTATTTAAAACTAAATTCTTTCTTTACTCGAGGACGAGCAAAGCTTAAGTTGGGGGGTGTGATAAGCATCATAAATTCATCAATAAAAGTATTAATTTATTAATTAATTTATATTAATTTTTAAGAATTATTAATCAATTTATATATAATTTTTAAAAAATTCATATTTTTATTAATTAAAAAATTAATTAAAAAATAATAAAAAAAATAATAAAAATTAAAAAATAAAATTTTATTATCAATAGAAAGAGCTCATTTTTTTGATCACAACGAAATAAATTTCAAGTAAAACGGAGCTAAAATGGAAAAGATATGAATTTTTAAAAATATAAAATAAATAAAAATTAAATAAAAAAAAGAAAATGGCTCAGCCGGCTCCGCAAGCTGAGCCACCAAGCCAAGCCGAGCCACCAAGCCAAGCCAAGCCATCAAAGCCGACTCAGCCATTGAAGCCATCAGCCGGTCCACGATCCAGGCGTGGACCGCCAGCCTCTTGTAAAAAAGGACCCCAGGCCTCCAAAAATCAATATCTCCGATCAAGGTGAAGCTTTGGTACAGGGCGAAGCCAGGCTATGGGTTAAAGGCTGCTTCGAAGCAACGGGTGCCGAGAAGAAGAGCCAAGCTTCTACACCATCTTTCTGCCAATGCCGATCCAAGATCAGAGATCAGGCTATTTTATTTTTTTTAAATTTTATGTATTTAAATTTTAAAATTTTAATTAATAAAAATTTTATTTTTTTCACTTTAATTTCTTACTTTTTATTTTTATTGTAATTTAATTTCTGTACTTTAAATTATTGCTTTGCAAGTAGATGCTAAGATCTAACTAGTAGATCTTAGTACCAAGTTTAAATTCCTATACCTTTTAATTTTTGCTTTTTATTTTTCGACTTCACTTTTGATCCCAAAACTCTTCTTTTTTTCTTTTTCTTTTAAAAATCAAAGATTTCAAATCTAAAATACTACCTTCCCTGTGGATTCGACCCGACTCACTGCTATCTACTCATTTTTAATTATTTTAAGAAGTCGAATTAAACTGATAAACACGGTGTCTTAACGACAACATCGCGTTCCTATCAGATCCTTATTTAAAACATGGACCAATTTTTCAATAGTAAGCACTATATACAAATTCCATTTCCAAACATCATAGTGAGGACCTTTGAGATGATTTTCATCTAAAATCTTTGCAAGTGCATTGAAGTTGTTCATTTTTAACTGCAAAACAACATTGCATAAAATAAATAAAATGATTCCACTATATAAGTAACCGTTACAGTTGGGAATTAAATTTTAATGGTGAATCTCACTAAGCTAGGTGTTTAATGGTTCTCGCATACATTAAACGGTGATCTATCCATCTAATATGTCCTCGATAAGAAATAGGAACTCTATTTAGTTTACTCAATCATTCCTTTTGGAAATGATCAAATATTTTAATGAAATAGATACTACATATCTATCTCATAGTAATTATGAGATTCTTATTGGTATTTGACCTCCAATTGAACACACCGACTAGCTATCTCAGGTCGATGTTCTCCATTAGTCAAGCGTACACCCATTGTCTAAATATACTATGCGTACGATGAGAGAACCTCATTTTAGTTGATACTCCCATTAGCAATGACATATTTATCATCTCTATGAGATGAATATAATAATGTTAATAATTAAGAAAAAATCTTATCCTTTTGGCATCAACTAATCCCCAAAAATCAAAATTATTATTTATCAATAATGGAAGGCCTTTAGAAAATGTCTTCTCAAGATCATTTTCTATCTTAAACATTTAATATTTCAATTGAGTGAGGGAAGCATGTCAACTAAAATCATATTTCTATATTAGGTGAATAATATGTAATTAACTCCCAATAACTCTTAAATCATATTTTGAGAGTCAAACATAAAGCATAAATTTGGAAAACATGTAGAAATACACTAAAATAATTCAATATTTCAATAATAACAACTATTTTATGCTATTCATACACCCATACCATAAGACTCATTTTATTTGCATTGTTTGCTACCTGTATCATCAACAACATATCAATAAAATCAATACTAGATACATGTATTCATGTGAAGCCACTTTGATACCAATGTTAGTTTAAACATCTTCCAAATCTAATTTAGAAATATTATAAATAAATATTTGCACAAGATCAACCAACCACATGAATAATATATCTTTATATGATGGATAAGAATTCCACACAAAGATTTCGTACATGCAAAATCCTCCAAAGTTCATACACAATGTTTATGAACCATTCACCCTTTATGCCTTAAGAAGAAGTGATGGCTTCCAAAAACAAAAGATGCAGTATCCATGCCTTCTGGATTTCTTAAACCCATTATATAGCTTTTCAAAAGCTTTTAGAATTTCTTAAATAACTTTTAGAATTCCAAAACATCCTAAACATTTAATGAAACCGTCATGGTATATTGAATTCTTAGAATTTCTAAAATCTCTAGATATTTAGTAAGGTCATGATTATGAAATATGACAAATGGATGTAAAAACTATCTTACTTAATGGGTATCTTGAAGAAGAAATTTATATGTCTGAGTCAGAAGAGTTTGTCTTAAGTGAGAGAGCAAACTAAGTAGCAAGCTAAAGAAATTTATTTATGTATTAAAACAAGCATTGAGGAGTTGAAATATCCATTTTAATGAGACAGTCAAAGAATTTAACTTCATTAAAAATATAGATGAACCATGTGTATATAAAAAGACAAGTGGAAGTGCCATTATTTTTTTAATATTGTATATAGATGACATAACTTTTTATTGAAAATGATATCACAATATTGTAAATGGTCAAAGTTTTACTACTACAAAAAAGGGCAATGACAGCAGTTTATAATTACTACCGTAGTCCAAAAAATTATTGCCATAGGCTATAGCAGCTGTTATTTAACCGCTGCTACTGAAGTCGTTGCCGTAGCTCTATGGCAGTGGTTGTTGCAGTGGTTGTTTGAATCGCTGCCATAGATAACCTATTACAGTAATTTATAAACCACTGTAATAGATCGAGCTATAGCAGCGGTTATGTAATCACAGTAGTTACATAATCGCTACCATAGGTAATCTATAACAGCGATTTTTTAATCACTGCCATAGGTCTAATGCAATTGTTGGTACCATTTATACTAGAGACTTATGACAGCGATTGGCACGGATATGACAACGGTTATAAAACTACTATCATAGATCTTGAATAATTAAAAAAATTAAAATTTTTATTTTTTTTATATATTTTACCTGATAAATATAGATATATAATATGAGAAAATATAATAAATAAAAAAATTATTCTAAAATGCTAAAATTTTATTATCGAATATAATTTATTATAATATTTTTTTTTAAAAATAAAATACATCAAAAATCTCATAAATCTACATCATCATCATCATCATCGGGAGTCGGAGCCAGAGCCGGAGCCGAAGCTGGAGCCGAAGTCAGAGTTGAAGCTGGAGCTGGTGCTGGAGCCGAAACCAGAGCCGGAGCTGGAGCTGGAATGCGGACCAACATATCCTCGAAGCTCATGACTTCAAAATATGTGCTAAGCATCAACATCATGTCTTTCATGATGCCCTTCAGATGAGATGTACACTCCTTAGCTCGATCTGCCCGCATCACAGCATGATCTTTCCATGCCACTGCCTTCTCAAGCTCCTCCCAGCTGACGACATCAGAAGTTTGTAAGAAAATGCTAGCCTCGAACTAGTAGCTCGTCGGCATGTGTCCAGGCCTGCATTGGATTCTTCCAGAGTGCTTAGGCCCCAAGACCTAAGACAAATGGTCATGGGGCCTAGAGGTATCCAGGCTCTCGCTCGTGAGCGCATCTAACTGATTCTATAATTATAAATTAAAATAAAATTTTATAAAAAATACTATAATACTAATCATATATACTAATATATTTAATACTTATAAAAATACGTCTGATCGCGATGTTTATCGATCCGCTCGTCTTGTCCGTGCAGTTAGATCAAAAGATCTCGCTATAGTTGGGCATCACTCCATCTCTCATCAACTATAATAAAGAATAAATTTATTAGAAAGATGATAAAAAATATGAATTTAATTTATCTTATAAGATTTAGAATTAATTACCTCTCTATGTATACGACTTGCCATAGACTCATGGCCTAGAGTGTGCGTATACTCCTGGGCTGCACGGTTCTCTCGATTCTGATGGAAGGTAGCATAATAAGTATTCAAATAAATAATAAATATTTAAAAATATTTAAATAAAACTTTAAGTATATTAAAAAATTTAAAAGTTATGAATTTTACCTCGAACTCCTGATTCCTCCAATGTCTAACCATCCTCTCCCACTAACTCGGAGGATGGTCCTATATCTAGGAAACAAGCTCCTCCGAAGTGTCTCATTGGTGCTCGAGCCATCCTCTATGAAGCTTGATCTTGTAACCTTGGTACAACTCTCTGATCTTCCTCAGTTGGGCATTTCGAGTCCTCTCGTGATCGGAAAAATCATACCTTCTCTGCATAAAGTTATCAAAAATTAGTTATAAAATTATTCTAATCAAACATATATAGTGTAAATATATAAAATATATAAAAATAATTAAGATGCATGTACTTACCCATGTCTCCTTCCATATCCGATCCCTGACGGTAGCATCCATTAAACGTCAATCTCTGGACTCTACGGAAATGATGTCTGACTGCCTCACAAGCACTCCAGAAAAGGAATGCATCTCCTACATGATCTTTTCTACCGACCTTTCCTTCGCATCGTAATAGACCATCATCTGATGCTGGCGGTTCCACATGTGTGCCATACGTGTGGGACCATAAAATGTCCGACTGGATCATGCACCTATAATGCAAATACGTTACGCAAATATATAAGTATATCAATACTATATAAAAAATAAAATTATGCTAATATAATAAAAACGTACACTCAGATGCCTGCATAGTAGCATGTGTCTCAGATATGGATGACGGTAGAGACTCAACTATCGGTGGAGTAGATGCTGTCGGTGGAGTAGATGCTGACGGTGGAGATCCCTAAGTAGTCGATGCTAAGGTGGACAGAGTATGCTCCAACTGGTCCTCGAAAGCTGAACTATGCGTAACCCACCGAGGGATAGGGGTGAAAGCTAGATGGCATTTCGATGCCATCGTTGAAGGGAAATCCTGATTTTCCGGTCCAGGTTCGTCCAGATCTGATTAGATCAAGAGATATATTTCAAAAATTTTTCTCTTGATCTCAATCAGATCTTGATATGTTTCAGATCTGATTCTTATTATTTTAACAAATAAAATAAAATAAGATAAATTAAATCAAATTTAATTTACCTGATTTGGGTAATCCTATTACCCTGTAGATGATCCTGATTGCAGCGGAAGGTTCTGGATCTTAGCCACGCAAGCGCCTGGCCTCTACCGGTATCTACTCGGGTTGGATCTGGAGAACCTCTTCTTCTCTATCACACCTCCAAAAATCAGATCTGGATCTGATTTGGAGGATCTTCAAAACTCTTTTGAAGATCTGCAGTCGTCCTTTTGCAGCAGCGCAGCCTTCTTGCTTTTGATTGCCTTTCCTTGATCTGAATCGCACCAAACTAAGTCCAAAACACTTTTGGACGTGGAGAGCAAGGGGAGAAGAGAGTATGGCATGGAGAAGGAGGGGAGAGGCAGCCTTGGGACGTGGGGAAATCTCTTTCAATAAGACTTTGACTTCACTTAGGAATTAGGGTTGGGCGCAGGGTCTTATTTATAGACCTCTTGTGATCCAACTCCTCTTCCTCTCAACCAATCACAACCCTTTGTGAAATCAGATCTAAATCTGATTGGTTGGAATAGAGACCCCTGGATTCCTCCTTAGAGGGCGCCTAAGACCAGTCAAACTGGATTCTTAGTAGAACTCTAATTGGAATCCAAAAGGGAGGTGGAGTCCTTGTCCAACAAGGACTCCTAGGCGCCTCCTACTTGGGCTCACGCCACCCTTGGCGTGCGCCCTTCTCCTTGCCAGGTTCTGGCAGGGGGACAAGCCCCCACCAGCTCTCCAATAGGTGCATGACATGTGGTCAAAAGTCAAAGGGTCAATGGTCAACATTTGACCAGTCAAAGGTAGACTTTTGACCAAAGTCAAAGAACAAGAAATGGCAGGTGACCAAAAATGGCAGGTAATGTCTTACAAATAAGACAACCTTTTCTGACTTGGACAACCTCCAGTCAGACCATATGAAGGCCTCTGATTGAGCACAAACTCCTTTGGCTCAGTCAGGACAACTTATTTATGATAGTAAAAGAAGAACGTTAGGTTCAATCGAGTGCTAGCACGATTTCCTTGAACCTAATTGAATCTCATTCAGATCAATTGAACTAGATCAGTTCAATTGATGATCACCAGATTCAAACCCTTGTTTGTGTGACCCAGTTAGGTTCAGTTCTGTATGGTAATGGGATATGTCATGATCTCTATCATCGACATCATCGAAACTCCTTTCGATGGATCAGAACTCTTCTGATTCGAACAGCTAGAATGATCGATCATCTAAATCATTCTAATTGCTCCCAAAATCCACCAGTGACACCTAGCAGTATATGGTGGCAACCCATCAGAGCTGAATGCGAACCTCTTGGTGCAGCTACCTGTGTGATTAAGTTCTTCTATCTTGAGCCCCGATCAGATTAGGGTTAAGGTGAACTCGTCAAACCCTAGTCTCTGTCATATGATGTAATCATTCGATTCGAGTCCAATGTGAAAATCTAAATAGAAACTCTTTCTATTATTTCACTCTGCCATGGCCATGGGCTTCAGGACTTGATTCTCATGATCATCATAGGGCTGCTCCTCTACCACCGAGGTAGATAGATTCCATCTTGATGCAATCCAGTTCCTACAATGAACATGCTATAGCCAACATACACCTCAGGGTTCCATATGGCTAGGAGACCGAGTAATGGTGTAGTCAAACTATAACACCCTCAAGGTGAACTGCCGATGCATCTCAGGTCAAAGAACCAGACACACTACTGCAGCATCGAGTCAGTCATTGACGAGAAGGTAGACTTCCCTAATGACTACTCGAGGTGGTCACGCTCAGTGCCCTCGTTCTCTAACGAGTACCTGTACTCTCGCTCCGGTGTCTCCACACCGTAGACTCAAGACTCATCTACTAAAGAGAAGCGATTCGTACACCAACCTTCCGGATCAATCACCATCCTCGTGATGATCCTATGGTCGGGAGCTGTTTATGAGTTAATAATGATTATTCATGTCTTAAATTTTCAACTCTTGAAAATATGAATTATCATTACCATTAACTCAAAGGATGTATCACAGACACTAAATACACATGTGTGATAGAAAATAACCCATTTTATTAATTATAGTCAAAATTATAATTTTGCCCCTAGAAGTGTATTACAAGTGTCAGCCAATTCTGGCTTCTAGGGCACATATATCTAACAATCTCCCACTTGTCCTAAAGCCAATTGGCTACAAGTCTAAGTCCCATCTTCTCAAGGTGGGCTTCGATCTTCTGCTGGCCCAACGGCTTTGTAAGTGGGTCTGCCACATTATCTGCGGAGTTGACTCTCTTGACCTCAACGTAACCTTTCTCAAGGTAATCGCGGATGAGATGATATCGCCGCTCAATGTGCTTGGACTTCTGGTGAGACCTCGGCTCCTTAGCAAGGGCTATGGCGCCATTGTTGTCGCAGTAAAGAGGAATGGCATCTGATGGCATTACTCCAATTTCTGCAGCAAACTTCTTGTACCAGAATGCTTCCTTTGCAGCCTCTGATGCAGCTATATATTCTGCTTCCATGGTGGAATCTGCTATCACAGTTTGCTTGGAACTCTTCCAGCTGACAGCTCCACCATTGCACACAAACAGACTTCCAGATGTCGACTTTCGATCATCTATATCGGACATGAAAGTCCGAGTCTGTGTATCCCTGAACTTGGAGTTCTCCATTACCAAAGACCAACATCATATCCTTAGTTCTTCTCAAGTACTTAAGGATACATTTCACAGAAGTCCAGTGTTCTTCACCTGGATTTGACTGATATCTGCTTGTGACACTCACAGCATGGGCTATATCAGGTCGTGTACATAGCATGGCATACATGAGGCTCCCTATTGCAGAAGCATAAGGGATCTTGCTCATGCGTTCTATTTCCTCAGGTGTGCTGGGGCACATCTTCTTGGAAAGATGAATACCATGTCTGAAGGGTATTAATCCCCTCTTAGAGTTTTCCATACTAAACCTCTTTAGTACTTCCTCTATGTACATTCTTCTGTGAAAGTCCTAGCATCCTATTCGGTCTATCCCTATAGACCTTAATTCCTAGAATAAAGGATGCTTCACCTAGGTCTTTCATGGAGAATTCCTTAGACAACCACATCTTGACTGATGTCAACATGGGAATATCATTCCCAATAAGGAGGATGTCATCATCCACGTACAATACGAGGAAGACAACAGCGCTCCCACTGACCCTTTTGAAAAACACATGGTTCCTCTTCATTTTTGATGAAACCAAACTTTTTGATCACATCATTGAAACGAGTGTTCCAGCTCCGAGATGCTTGCTTAAGTCCATATATGGACCTTTGCAGCTTGCAAACCTTGTGATCAGTATCACTGGATGTGAAACCTAGCGGCTGTTCCATATAGATATCTTCCTCAAGATATCCATTTAGGAATGCCGTTTTCACGTCCATTTGCCATATTTCATAATCGAAATAGGCTGCAACAGCAAGCAATGTGCGGATGGATTTTAGCATAGCTACTGGGGAAAAGGTATCCTGATAGTCAATGCCTTCACGTTGACTATAACCTTTTGCCACCAGTCTAGCCTTGAATGTCTCCACATTCCCATCTGCACCAATCTTTCTCTTGAAGATCCATTTACACCCAATAGGTACTATACCTTCTGGTGGATCTACCAAGGTCCAGACTTGGTTTGAGTGCATCGAGTCAATTTCTGACTTCATTGCCTCTAGCCATTTCTCGGAGTCGATATCTGATATCGCCTCGTTGTAGGTTTTGGGATCATCACCATGAGCACCATTACCTATGAGGAACATTTCCTCTACATCCTCTGAAATAATACCTAAGTATCTTTCAGGGGGACGGGAAAACTCTTTCCGATCTACGAGGTGGAGGAGGTAGTGTTCTTATTGGCTCAACCTGATTTGGTTCCACTTGGTCCTTAGCTCTTTCTGCTTGTGAGACTTTCTCATCAAGCTTAATCTGCTTTCCAATGCCGCTATCTTGAATAAACTATTTTTCAAGAAATATGGCATGTCGACTCACAATCACATTGTGGTCTTCTGGAATGTAGAAATAGTATCCTAATGACTCTTTAGGATATCCTATGAATCGAGCTCTAAAGGACCTAAACTCTAACTTGTCCGCTTGTTGTCTTTTGACATGAGCCGGACAACCCCAAATTCTGAGATGACTCAGACTTGGTTTCTTACCGTGCCATATCTCATACGGTGTGGTAGGAACGGTTTTAGAGGGAACCCTATTCAGTAGATAGATTGAAGTTAATAATGAATGTCCCCAAAGAAAATCAGGGAGGTCTGTGAAGCTCATCATGGATCGAACCATATCCAATAGAGTCCGATTTCTCCATTCTGAAACCCCGTTGAGTTGAGGTGTTCCTGGTGGAGTCCATTGAGAGACTATGCCATTTTCCTTAAGATAGTCTAGGAATTCCCGGCTAAGGTATTCACCTCCTCGATCTGATCGAAGAACCTTAATGGGTTTTCCAGTTTGTTTTTCTACTTCATGTCTGAATTCTTTGAACTTTTTCAAAAGCTTCAGACTTGTGTCTCATAAGATACACATACCCATACCTAGACAGATCATCGGTAAAGGTAATGAAGTAGACAAAATTGCCTCTAGCCGGCACATCAAATGGGCCGCACACATCAGTATGTACTAGGGCAAGGAGATCTGTGGCTCTCTCCCCATGTCCAACAAAAGGGAGTTTAGTCATTTTGCCTTGAAGACAAGATTCACAAGTTGGATATGACTCAAAAGTCAATGGACTCAATAGCCCATTTTTCTCCAATTTGTTGATCCTATCTTCTGCTATATGACCTAATCTCAGGTGCCATAGATATCTGTCGTTTGGACTATCCCTAGGTCGTTTGGCATTCACGTTTTGCTCGATAGTTAGAACAGGTACATCAATATGTAGCTGATAAAGACCATTAATAAGGAAACCATTTGCAATTTTATTTCTTTCATAAAGAATGTTACAATGGTCCTTAAAGAAGGTGATCACATAACCTTCTTGTGCTAAGCATGAAACAGAAATCAAATTCCTGCTAGCTGCAGGCACATAATAACAGTCTTTTAAAACTAAGTCTAAACCAGATGGTAATCGCAGAGGGTATGTTCCCACGGCTACTGCAGCAACTCTTGCTCCATTACCGATGCGTAGGATCATGTCTCCATCCCTCAGCCTCCTGCTATCCTCAAGACCCTGCATAGAAGTGCACAGATGAGCACTAGAACCAGAGTCAAGCACCCAACTGGATGCAGAAGAAACCGTAAGGTTAGACTCAATAACGAGCATACCTCCAGAAGGACCTTCCTTCTTGTTCTTCAGGGTGGCCAGGTAAGTAGGGCAGTTCCGCTTCCAATGGCCGTCGCTGTTGCAATGGAAACACTTTCCTTTGCCATCGGCCTTTTTCTTCGGTTCTGCCTTCTTCTTCTTTGATCCTTCCACCTTTTGCTTTTTCACAGACTTCTTTTTCTTTCCATAAGACTTTCTTTTGGAAGAAGTCCGTTCCATAGCAAGAACTGAGCCTTTAGAACCTTTCATAGAAAGCTCAGCGGTAACCAGCATATTCATTAACTCGGCCAAGGAATTTTGAAGTTTATGCATGTGGTAATTCATGATGAATTGCCCATATGCATCAGTCAAGGATTGCAGAATAATATCATTCTGCAAATCCAAGTCCAACTTCACACCGAGCTTCTCAAGCTCTTCCATGTCCTTGATCATTGTCAGACAGTGATCTTGGACTGACTGCCCATCACGCATCTTAGCCTTAAAAAGTCGTCATTTCGTGACTTGATATTTGGCTGCGCGACTCTGTTCACCAAACATCTCCTGCAGGTGAGCCAACATTTGGCGAGCAGTCCCAATATCTTCATGTTGGCGCTGGAGCTCATCAGACATCGAGCCCAACATGTAAGTATCTGGCCTTATTATCTTCGTCAATCCATTTTTCCAGAGACGCTCTCTGTTCAAGTGGATGGACGGAGCTGGTAAGGTGGGAGGGTCCTGGTCCAAAACATGTGTTAACTTCTCTGAACCCAAAACAATTTTGTAGTTCCTGAGCCAATCTTTATAATTGGGTCCAGTCAGTCTATGTGTGTCCAGGATACGTGCCAGTGGGTTGGACGCAGACATTTTTCTGTAGAGAGTCAAAGATTCTAGTTAGATACTGTAATTTTGACTTGACCAATTTATTTAGGGATTTTATTTTTTAAACAAATTAGCTCCCACTATTTTCTCGGATCCCTACACTCCCTCTGTAGAGATGCAAAAATCTCCGTGATTGATGATTTCTAGTGGGTGGTGCGGTCTCACCAACTGACTCATCACCTCACCTAACAGTTATTGGTGATGGGTTAGCCAATGAGTGAACAACTCTTGTTCAATGATTCTCTAATCATGGTGCACCCAAACTTGGTCTCTAATTCATGAATCTCACCGTATCCAGAATATTGATCCACTCCTTAGTTAAGTCAGACCCACCATTTGCATAGACTGGGTTCCTAATTGGGTCTCTCACCGTATCCAGAATATTGAGCCCAACTCATCCTCCAGCCCATAGCATCCAATGCCTAATAGACATGGTTGCATCTTCCCGGTGCAACTGAGCCACTGTATCCAGCCGAGAACAATCAACCCCGGGAAGGGCCCGCACGTCTACAATGGTGGAAGACCTCGGACTTAATCTTTTCTTAGGGAGAATTGATTCAGGTCTCATTAAACTAGACTTGGCTTAGTCATAACAATTATGACTAACCTAGTGGCATGGGTTCAGCTCGGATTATTGACCACCTCAGATCAGAACTGTGTCAACAGATATGGCCAGGTAAGTGAGACCGGTGGAAGGAATATGCCATTAACTCGTACAAGAATGCATTCAGGTCGAGTAGCTTCCAATTAAAAACCAGTCGGTCGTATGTGCCAAACTTACCTTAGACACCAAATTGTTGAGTCAGAACCAATTGGGTTAGCCTACAATCCAGACTCTAACCTCTGAGCCTAATTAGGTCTTGCTTGATCGTGACTCGATCTTGACCCAGACTTAATCCTATTAGGCTGGTCAATTTAAGCATTGTTGATCCCATCTAACCAACTCTTGATTCGGTTTGATCAACCGCTTAGACCTAATTGAGCTACCCAAGCCCGAACCCAGTATTATGAATATGTCTTAGATCTGAAATTCTCAATTTTAGACCTAATTAATATTCCATAAACTTAATTCTTAATTAAGTTGGGTTCATAAACAAAATATGCACAATAAATCCTAGGGTTTCAGGATCTAGGGTTTTGCAGAAAGTAAGTTTTGGGTTTCTGATTAAGGACGAACACGCAGCACCCCTACACGTCATAAGAACACCCCATCGAATGGGAAGAGAGGGCCTTTAAACCCTTCTTCGTTCTTATGACCGGACGGCCAAGAGGAACGCCTTAATCAGGAACATGTCAATACTACAAAACAGTTATTAGATCTATATCATATATCTCATATACAAATTAGATCTAATCATGGCATATTTTGCATACATCTCATGTATCATAATCATGCATATTTTTAGATCTAAATTATCTCATAATAATCTAAAAAATTAGATTTAAATTGATCTAATCAAAATAAATTCTAATCTAGACAATTATGTAGAACTATTCTACAACTAGTCTAGACATGCATCAATCATATCTCATATGATATTTAAAATTAAATAATTTTTATTTGCTATTTTTTCAGATGTTATTATAACACTTATAATATCAAAAAATAGTAAATAAAAGATCTAAAATATGATTTAATCAGATTAAATCAAAAACATGCAAAACTATTCTATAGAACTATTCTATTCTAGAACTAGTCATGCATATCTTCTAATCTTAGATCCAAATCATTTAATTTTAATTTTTTCTGATTTCAGATCTGATCACATCTCATGTGACATCTGAAATCACTTTATTTTCTAATTAAAATAAAATTAAAATCAGATCTAAACAATTTTAGAACCATGGCTCTGATACCAGTTGAAGGGAAATCCTGATTTCCCGGTCCAGGTTCGTTCCAGATCTGATCAGATCAAGAGATATATTTCAAAAATTTTTCTCTTGATCCTCAATCAGATCTTGATATATTTCAGATCTGATTCTTATTATTTTAATAAATAAAATAAAATAAGATAAATTAAATCAAATTTAATTTACCTGATTTGGGTAATCCTATTACCCTGTGATGATCCTGATTGCAGCGGAAGGTTCTGGATCTTAGCCACGCAAGCGCCTGGCCTCTACCGGTATCCACTCGGGTTGGATCTGGAGATCCTCTTCTTCTCTATCACACCTCCAAAAATCAGATCTGGATCTGATCTGGAGGATCTTCAAAACTCTTTTGAAGATCAGCAGTCGTCCTTTTGCAGCAGCGCAGCCTTCTTGCTTTTGATCGCCTTTTTCTTTGATCTGAATCGCACCAACCTAAGGTCCAAAACTTTTGGACGTGGAGAGCAAGGGGAGAAGAGACTATGGCATGGAGAAGGAGGGGAGAGGCAGCCTTGGGGCGTGGGAAATCTCTTTCAATTGAATTGCATCTTCACTTAGAATCTGAGTTGGGCGCAGGGTCTTATTTATAGACTAAGCTGTGATCCAACTCCTCTTCTTCCAACCAATCACAACCCTTTGTGAAATCAGATCTAAATCTGATTGGTGGAATAGAGACCCCTGGATTCCTCCTTAGAGGGCGCCTAAGACCAGTCAAAGTTGGATTCTTAGTAGAACTCTAATTGGAATCCAAAAAGGGAGGTGGAGTCCTTGTCCAACAAGGACTCCTAGGCGCCTCCAACTTGGGCACACGCCAGGGTGGCGTGCGCCCTTCTCCTTGCCAGGTTCTGGCAGGGGGACAGGCCCCCACCAGCTCTCCAATAGGTGCATGACATGTGGTCAAAAGTCAAAGTGTCAATGGTCAACATTTGACCAGTCAAAGGTAGACTTTTGACCAAAGTCAAAGAACAAGAAATGGCAGGTGACCAAAAATGGCAGGTAATGTCTTACAAATAAGACAACCTTTTCTGACTTGGACAACCTCCAGTCAGACCATATGAAGGCCTCTGATTGAGCACAAACTCCTTTGGCTCAGTCAGGACAACTTATTTATGATAGTAAAAGAAGAACGTTAGGTTCAATCGAGTGCTAGCACGATTTTCCTTGAACCTAATTGAATCTCATTCAGATCAATTGAACTAGATCAGTTCAATTGATGATCACCAGATTCAAACCCTTGTTTGTGTGACCCAGTTAGGTTCAGTTCTGTATGGTAATGGGATATGTCATGATCTCTATCATCGACATCATCGAAACTCCTTTCGATGGATCAGAACTCTTCTGATTCGAACAGCTAGAATGATCGATCATCTAAATCATTCTAATTGCTCCCAAAATCCACCAGTGACACCTAGCAGTATATGGTGGCAACCCATCAGAGCTGAATGCGAACCTCTTGGTGCAGCT
>QRFJ01000140.1:123482-293788 GCA_006176705.1 Cocos nucifera | reverse complement strand
CCCAACTCATCCTCCAGCCCATAGCATCCAATGCCTAATAGACATGGTTGCGTCTTCCCGGTGCAACTGAGCCACTGTATCCAGCCGAGAACAATCAACCCCGGGAAGGGCCCGCACGTCTACAATGGTGGAAGACCTCGGACTTAATCTTTTCTTAGGGAGAATTGATTCAGGTCTCATTAAACTAGACTTGGCTTAGTCATAACAATTATGACTAACCTAGTGGCATGGGTCAGCTCGGATTATTGACCACCTCAGATCAGAACTGTGTCAACAGATATGGCCAGGTAAGTGAGACCGGTGGAAGGAATATGCCGTTAACTCGCACAAGAACGCATTCAGGTCGAGTAGCTTCCAATTAAAAACCAGTCGGTCGTCTGTGCCAAACTTACCTTAGACACCAAATTGTTGAGTCAGAACCAATTGGGTTAGCCTACAATCCAGACTCTAACCTCTGAGCCTAATTAGGTCTTGCTTGATCGTGACTCGATCTTGACCCAGACTTAATCCTATTAGGCTGGTCAATTTAAGCATTGTTGATCCCATCTAACCAACTCTTGATTCGGTTTGATCAACCGCTTAGACCTAATTGAGCTACCCAAGCCCGAACCCAGTATTATGAATATGTCTTAGATCTGAAATTCTCAATTTTAGACCTAATTAATATTCCATAAACTTAATTCTTAATTAAGTTGGGTTCATAAACAAAATATGCACAATAAATCCTAGGGTTTCAGGATCTAGGGTTTTGCAGAAAGTAAGTTTTGGGTTTCTGATTAAGGACGAACACGCAGCACCCCTACACGTCATAAGAACACCCCATCGAATGGGAAGAGAGGGCCTTTAAACCCTTCTTCGTTCTTATGACCGGACGGCCAAGAGGAACGCCTTAATCAGGAACATGTAAATCTACAAAACAGTTATAGATCTATATCATATATCTCATATACAAATTTAGATCTAAATCAAGGCATATTTTGCATACATCTCATGTATCATAATCATGCATGTTTTCAGATCTAAATTATCACATAATAATCTAAAAAATTAGATTTAAATTGATCTAATCAAAATAAATTCTAATCTAGACAATTATGTAGAACTATTCTACAACTTAGTCTAGTCATGCATCTATCATATCTCATATGATATTTAAAATTAAATAATTTTTATTTGCTGTTTATCAGATGTTATTATAACACTTATAATATCAGAAAATAGTAAATAAGAAGATCTAAAATATGATTTAATCATATTAAATCAAAGACATGCAAAACTATTCTATAGAACTATTCTATTCTAGAACTAGTCATGCATATCTTCATGTTCTTAGATCCAAATCATTTAATTTTAATTTTTCTGATTTCAGATCTGATCACATCTCATGTGACATCTGAAATCACATTATTTTTAATTAAAATAAAATTAAAATCAGATCTAAACAATTTTAGAACCATGGCTCTGATACCAGTTGAAGGGAAATCCTGATTTCCCGGTCCAGGTTCGTCCAGATCTGATTAGATCAAGAGATATATTTCAAAAATTTTTCTCTTGATCTCAATCAGATCTTGATATGTTTCAGATCTGATTCTTATTATTTTAATAAATAAAATAAAATAAGATAAATTAAATCAAATTTAATTTACCTGATTTGGGTAATCCTATTACCCTGTAGATGATCCTGATTGCAGCGGAAGGTTCTGGATCTTAGCCACGCAAGCGCCTGGCCTCTACCGGTATCCACTCGGGTTGGATCTGGAGATCCTCTTCTTCTCTATCACACCTCCAAAAATCAGATCTGGATCTGATCTGGAGGATCTTCAAAACTCTTTTGAAGATCTGCAGTCGTCCTTTTGCAGCAGCGCAGCCTTCTTGCTTTTGATCGCCTTTCCTTGATCTGAATCGCACCAAACTAAGTCCAAAACACTTTTGGACGTGGAGAGCAAGGGGAGAAGAGAGTATGGCGTGGAGAAGGAGGGGAGAGGCAGCCTTGGACGTGGGAAATCTCTTTCAATAAGACTTTACTTCACTTAGGATTAGGGTTGGGCGCAGGGTCTTATTTATAGACCTCTTGTGATCCAACTCCTCTTCCTCTCAACCAATCACAACCCTTTGTGAAATCAGATCTAAATCTGATTGGTTGAAAAAGAGACCCCTGGATTCCTCCTTAGAGGGCGCCTAAGACCAGTCAAACTGGATTCTTAGTAGAACTCTAATTGGAATCCTAAAGGGAGGTGGAGTCCTTGTCCAACAAGGACTCCTAGGCGCCTCCTACTTGGGCTCACGCCACCCTTGGCGTGCGCCCTTCTCCTTGCCAGGTTCTGGCAGGGGGACAAGCCCCCACCAGCTCTCCAATAGGTGCATGACATGTGGTCAAAAGTCAAAGGGTCAATGGTCAACGTTTGACCAGTCAAAGGTAGACTTTTGACCAAAGTCAAAGAACAAGAAATGGCAGGTGACCAAAAATGGCAGGTAATGTCTTACAAATAAGACAACCTATTCTGACTTGGACAACCTCCAGTCAGACCATATGAAGGCCTCTGATTGAGCACAAACTCCTTTGGCTCAGTCAGGACAACTTATTTATGATAGTAAAAGAAGAACGTTAGGTTCAATCGAGTGCTAGCACGATTTCCTTGAACCTAATTGAATCTCATTCAGATCAATTGAACTAGATCAGTTCAATTGATGATCACCAGATTCAAACCCTTGTTTGTGTGACCCAGTTAGGTTCAGTTCTGTATGGTAATGGGATATGTCATGATCTCTATCATAGACATCATCGAAACTCCTTTCGATGGATCAGAACTCTTCTGATTCGAACAGCTAGAATGATCGATCATCTAAATCATTCTAATTGCTCCCAAAATCCACCAGTGACACCTAGCAGTATATGGTGGCAACCCATCAGAGCTGAATGCGAACCTCTTGGTGCAGCTACCTGTGTGATTAAGTTCTTCTATCTTGAGCCCCGATCAGATTAGGGTTAAGGTGAACTCGTCAAACCCTAGTCTCTGTCATATGATGTAATCATTCGATTCGAGTCCAATGTGAAAATCTAAATAGAAACTCTTTCTATTATTTCACTCTGCCATGGCCATGGGCTTCAGGACTTGATTCTCATGATCATCATAGGGCTACTCCTCTACCACCGAGGTAGATAGATCCCATCTTGATGCAATCCAGTTCCTACAATGAACATGTCACAGCCAACATACACCTCAGGGTTCCATATGGCTAGGAGACCGAGTAATGGTGTAGTCAAACTATAACACCCTCAAGGTGAACTGCCGATGCATCTCAGGTCAAAGAACCAGACACACTACTGCAGCATCGAGTCAGTCATTGACGAGAAGGTAGACTTCCCTAATGACTACTCGAGGTGGTCACGCTCAGTGCCCTCGTTCTCTAACGAGTACCTGTACTCTCGCTCCGGTGTCTCCACACCGTAGACTCAAGACTCATCTACTAAAGAGAAGCGATCGTACACCAACCTTCCGGATCAATCACCATCCTCGTGATGATCCTATGGTCGGGAGCTGTTTATGAGTTAATAATGATTATTCATGTCTTAAATTTTCAACTCTTGAAAATATGAATTATCATTACCATTAACTCAAAGGATGTATCACAGACACTAAATACACATGTGTGATAGAAAATAACCCATTTCATTAATTATAGTCAAAATTACAATTTTGCCCCTAGAAGTGTATTACAAGTGTCAGCCAATTTTGGCTTCTAGGGCATATATATCTAACAATCGTGATCTACAATGTTAATGAATATTAATCAATATAATATGTTGAACAATAATATTAGTATAGCATCAATAAATAGTCTCTAATATGTACACTAATAAATTGACGGGTCTATCATTATGCAATGCAATAAACAAAAGTAATATTGGTGCAGAATTTGATTGATGTCGGATCGAGCTGAAGCGAAGGAGGATGGGTCACCGTTGGTGATCTGCAAAATAAAATTCCGTCCGGAGTCGGTGGTGGTGGCTCCGATAGGACCCTTCAACGGTCAAGTCAGCTCTTCTGACTAACAAAAATGGAGTGCTCGACAATGAGAAGTGAGCTTAGAGTTTTAGAGAAAAGAGGAGAGCTTAGAGCAAACGTATCTGGAGGGTTCTTTTTTATAGATGGAGCTTGATTGATGGTGACGACCATACCGTCTGATGATAGGCCGCTTGGAGCTTGATTGATGATATGGAGAGGATGGTATTGTCAGGTTGATAGTGACAGTCATACCATCCGATAGTGGTGGGCCGCTCGAGGTCTAATGGAGTCAGTCATAAGGAGGGCACTGCCTATAGCATCGCTCGTGGCAGACTGATGGTGATCGTTCATCCAAATTTAATAGTCGTGGCTCTGAGAAAGCAGGCATTGATTGGTGGACTTCGACATGTATCAATTCTAGAGGAGTTTGGACTCTTGGAGAAGTTCGATCGAAGGGGAAGCTCGGAAGGAGTTTGGCTCCTGTAGGAATTTGATTGAAAGAGCACGGAGGAAGTTCGACTCTCGTAGGCATCCAACTGAAGGAATTTGACTAAGACTCGATCGCTGGGGAGTTTGGAAGGAGCTTGGCCGCTAAGAAGTTTGGCTGAGACTCGACCGTTGGAGAGTTTGGAAGGAGCTCGGTCGCTGAAGAGTTCGATCAGCTGAAGAAGTTTGGCTAAGACTCGGTCGTTGGGAAGTTCATAGGAGCTCGACCACTGAGAAGCTCGACCACTGAGGAGTCCAGTCGACTGAAGGAGTTTGGCTAAGACTCGACCGCTGGGAAGTTCAGCTAGGACTCGATTGCTGGAAAGTTCGATAGGAGCTCGACCGCTGAAGAGTTCGATCATTGAGGACTCATTTGCTGAAGCTCCTCCATGGCTACCGATTGCATTAGGCGGAGCATCAGACTGGACTTCGGCAGGAGCGGAGTTTATCCCCAACAGTAGTCTCCCTCACTTTCGAGTTCGAAACTCGAAGAAAGGGAGTGTAGAAAAGGCGACCGTCGAAATCCTCTTAGGACTCTGCATTGGTTCAAGTCGAAGCTCGGAGAAGATCTCATCTCCAGTCAAAGTTGAAGTTGAAGCTTGAAAGATATTTCATCTCCAACCGAGGTTGACACGGTCGCTTAGGAGAGATCTTATCTCTAGCCGAGGTTGACGCGGGCGCTCGGAAGAGATTTTATCTCAAATCGAGGTTATCACGGTCGCTCGAGAGAGATCTTATCCCTAGGCGAGGTTGACTCGATCGCTCGAGAGAGATCTTATCTCTAGCCGAGGTTGATACGGTCACTCGAGAGAGATCTTATCTCTAGCCAAGGTTGTCACCATCGCTCGGGAGAAATCTTATCTCTAGTCGAGGTTGACGCGGTCGCTCGAAAGAGATCTTATCTTTAGCCGAGGTTGACATAGACTTTGAAGCTCGGCCTTCGACTTTGCTTGCGTTAGAACGAGGTTCTCCTCCTATTCTTAATGGATTGTGGGGGTGCATAAGGGCCGTTGTCAGAGCCTCTCCCTCTATTCCATTCTAAATGAATGAGATCTTCGACTTTGCTCGCGTTAGGATGAGGTTCTCCTCCTGTTCCTAATAGACTATGGGGGCACATAAGGGCCATTGTCAAGGCCTCTCCCCCCATCCCGTTCTAAATGAACGAGGCCTTTGACTTTGCTCGCGTTAGGATGAGATTCTCATCCTGTTCCTAATGGACTGTGGGGGCACATAAGGGTCGTTGTCAGGACCTCTCCTCCCATCCCATTCTTAAATGAACAAGGCCTTCGACTTCGCTCGCATTAGGATGAGGTTCTCCTCCTGTTCCTAACGGCTGTGGGGGTGCATAAGGACCATTGTCAAGGCCTCTCCCCCATCCCATTCTAAATGAATGAGACATTCGAAGCTCGGAAGAGATCTTATCTCTAGTCGAGGTTGGCTCGGTCACTCGGAGGAGATCTTATCTCCTGCAGCCAAGGTTGATATGGGCGCTCGGGGAAGATCTTATTTCTTACAGCCGAGGTTGGTCTGGACCCTCGGAGGAGATCTTATCTCCTGCAGTCAAGATTGATGAGGACGCTTGGAGGAGATCTTATCTCCTACAGCCGAGGTTGGCTCGGACCCTCGGGGGAGATCTTATCTCCTGTAGCTGAGGTGGCCCAATTGCTCGGGGGGAGATCTTATCTCCTACAGCTGAGATTGATGCAGACGCTTAGGGGAGATCTTATCTCCTACAGTCGTGGTTGGCCCGAACCCTTGGGAGAGATCTTATCTCCTGCAGTCGAGGTTTTGCCCAGTCGCTTGGGGGAGATCTTATTTTCTACAGTCGAGGTTGATGCGGACGCTCGAGAAAGATCTTATCTCTTACAGTCGAGGTTGGCCCAGACCCTCGGGGGAGATCTTATCTCCTACAGTCAAGGTTGATGCAGGTGCTCGAGGGAGATTTATCTCCTACAGTCGAGATTGATGCGAGTGCTCGAAGAAGATCTTATCTCCTGTAGCCGAGATTGGCCCAGACTCTCAGGGGAGATCTTATCTCCTGCAGCCGAGGTTGATGCAGGCGCTCGGAGGAGATCTTATCTCCTAGAATCGAGGTTGATCCGGACATTTAGAGGAGATCTTATCTTCTACAGTCGAGGTTGATGCGGATGCTCGGAGGAGATCTTATCTCCTACAGTTGAGGTTGGCCTGGTGCTCCGAATAGATCTTATCTCCTACAGTCGAGGTTGAAGGACTTTGACCGACTCATGTTAGGATGAGGTTCTCCTTCTGTTCCTAACATTGCCACTATTAACTGCTTCTTCCCTATCATCATGTGGTTTTTGCACCAAAAAATAATATTATCGAAATGGAAGAATTTTATTGAAACAAAGTTACTGATGGTGCATCCCCAGATCGTGGGAGTGTTGTTTCTCCAAGTTTCTTCAGGTGATAAGTTTCGAAATCTGACGACCTCCTCTATTTTGCACTAGTCTTCTCAATTTGAAGCAAGCTTGACGTGGCATTGATGATACGGAAGGTGACCGACCTTTTTATTGTTCCTGGCTATGGTAACGCCCTTGATCGATCTTCTCCTGCTTCAGACCGACGTCTGAGGAATCGATCCAACTGGTCTCTTCTGATGAGCTCCTCGATTTTGTCTCGAAGCTAAACGTATTCTTCAATATCATGACTGTGATCACGATGATAGAGATAGAACTTATTGGGATTGCACTTGCTAGGATGGGAATGCATCCTCTCTGATATCGAAAGTTGTTCCTTGATTTCCAACAGCACTTGGACTTTTGGAGCATTAAGGGGGGCGTAATTATAAAATCTTCATTGAGAAGAACCTTGGCGCTGGGGAGAACCTCGGTGCGCCCTTCCATTGGGGCTTCCCCACCCCTGGGCTCGAGGGGAGTTCGAAAATACGGTCGAGCTTCACTTGGCTTTCCTTCTTTGATGGGCCTATCCGGCCCGTCGATTCGTCGCTCACCATCGGCTTCATCGTCCTTGGCCCTGAAGGCTTCTTCAGTCCGAGCATATCCCTCGGCCCGAGCTGGCAGATCGGTGAAGTCCTTGGGATACTTCTTCTCTAGAGAGAACAGCAAGCCATTCTTTTGAAGAACGCCCTTGAGATCGGCCATGGCGATTGACTGATCTAGATCTCGGACCTCCAATGCCGCGCATTAAACCAGATGATATAAGCCCAGATGGATTTTCTTTACTTCTGCTTGACATTCATCAAAAAATTTGAACTTCGGCACGGACGTCGGCTGCTGATGAAGTGAGCCACGAACTGATGGCTCATCTAGTCGAAAGAGAAGATCGTGCCCAGCTTCAATGCCGAGTATCAATTTCTCACTGCTCTCTTTAAGGTAGATGAAAAGACTTGGCACAATATGGCATCTGGTGCACCATGGAGTAGCATCATGGTCCGGAAGATCTCTAGATGATCAACTAGATCAGAAGTTCCGTCGTAGCTTTCGAATTGAGGAAGCTCGAAGTTCGGCGGATGGGCTCTTGCATAATTCAGGAGGAGAAAGGAGGATCGATGCGGACGTTATCAAGGTGAGCCGGGGCAACATGGTCGAGCTCCTCAATCCGTCGGTTCATCTCCTGCAGTCTGTGATCAAGGGCATCATCTTGGTTGCAGATCTTGGGGGACTTTCAGCTACAAATGGGGAAGGTCTCCTCTAGAGGAGAATCATGATCCGAATATGGATCCTCTGCTCTTTATTTTTTCTTTCTAGGGGTGATGGGTACATTGGCCTGAGTACTCTTTCTTAGGATCGATTTCCAACATCCTGATGGTGGATTTTCTGATGCAGTCACCGTCGGAGGCTACTGCATGGCATGCATTGCCTCCATGAGGCCACGAACCTACTGGATAAGTAGGTTGAACTGCTCCACATCTACCGTGGGTACAGATAGAATCTAAGTTGCTGAGACTAAAGCAGGAGCAGACGGATCCAGATGGAATCAGGCCGTGGAGGCCGTCGATCATTGGATCGAAGCTCTCTTAGGAGGCATTTTCTCTTAGAAAAAAACTCTGAAGAGGAAGAAGGAAGATCTCTAGAGAGAGAAGAGAGAGGTCATCACTGAGCACTCCTTTAAGAATAGGAGAACCTTAGGGGTAGAGGGGCCCTCCTTCTAGCGCTAAATCTATTGGTGCGGAATCTGGTTGACGTTGGATCAAGCTGAAGCGGAGGAGGATGAAGTCATCGTCGGTGATCTGTAAAATAAAATTTCATCTAGAGTCGGTGGTGGTGGCTCTGGCAGGACCCTCTGATGGTCAAGTCAGCTCTTCTGACCAACAGAAATGGAGTGCTCAGTAATGAGAAGTGAGCTTAGAATTTTAGAGGAGAGAGAAGAGCTTAGAGCAAACGTATCTAGAGGATCCCTTTTTATAGACGGAGCTTGATTGATGGTGATGGCCATACCACCTGGTGGCAGGCCACTCGGAGCTTGATTGATGGTTTGAAGAGGATGGTATTGTCAGGTCGATAGTGATAGCCATACCATCCGGCAGTGGTGGGCCGCTTGAGGTCTGGTGAAGTTAGTCATGAGGGGGGCGCCGCCTGTAGCATCGCTCATGGCAGACTGATGGTGACCGTTTGTCCAGATTTAATAGCTATGGCTCTAAGAAAATAGGTATTGATTCATGGACTTTGGCACGTATCAATTTTAGAGGAGTTCGATCGAAGAAAAAACTCGAAAGGAGTTTGGCTCTTGTAGGCATCTGATTGGAAGAGCGTGGAGAGAGTTCGGCTCTCATAGACGTTCGATTGAAGGAATTCAGCTAAGGCTCGATCGTTGGGGAGTTCGGAAAGAGCTCGACTGCTAAGAAGTTCGGTTGAGACTTGGCCGTTGGGGAGTTCGGAAGGAACTCGATCGCTGAAAAGTCTGGTCAGTTGAAGGAGTTCGACTAAGACTCAGCCGTTGGGGAGTTCGCAAGATCTCGACTGCTGAGGAGTCCGGTCGGCTGAAGAAGTTCAACTAAAACTCGACCGCTGGAAAGTTCGGTTAGGACTCGACCATTGGAGAGTTCAGCAGGAGCTCGACCACTGAGGACTCATCCGCTGAAGCTCTTCCGTAGCTACCAGTTGCATTAGGCTGAGCATCAGACTGGACTTCGATAGGAGCGGAGTTTATCTCCAATAAGCAATAAGATATAAATATCTAGAAAATGTTATGCAATAAATTCTGCAATATGAATTACATTCATAAATAATTAAGGATGAGCAATAATCGTAGATCCAATCTCTTGCACGAACCTTGGTGTTAATCTAGAAATTTGAAAGAAGAACAAAGTAGATGATGGTGGCACCTTAGGATTTAAAGTTAGAACCTTAGAAAGATATATCAAATTCTATTTGCTCAGAAGTCAAGCCGGCTTCGTGCTTGAGACAGTCGGCTCCATGTCTGAGACATCCGGCTTGGGTCCTCTCCCAACCAACTCGATCACGGTCTGAGCTGGCTCGGCTACGTATCCGAGCTAGCTCGACTGTGTGCCATCCCCTTGATCACTCCCTCTCTTCCTCTCTCGATCTCTCTCATCGATGATGACGGTGAGGCTGAACCCCTCCCTCCTAGCTTTTCTATCTCTCGATCTTCCTCTCTCCCTCTCTTTGATCTCTCTCATCAGCGAGGTCGACCCCATCCCTCCTCTCTTACTCTCTCGATCTCCCTCGATCTCCCTCATCGGCAAGGTCGGATCCCATCCCTCCTAGTGATGCGACGAGGCCGGACCCCCTCCCTCTCTCTCGTCTCTCGATCTCCCACTCTCCCTCTCTCGATCTCCCTCACCAGTGAGGCCAAACCTCCTTCCTCCCAATGATGATGGTGAGGCTGGACCCCTCCCTTCCCAATGATGGTGGCAAGTCGGAATCCCTCCCTTCCTCTCTTCCTCTCTCGATCTTCCTCACCGATGACGGTGGTGAGGTCGGACCCCCTCCCTTTCTCCCACTCTCGATCTCCCTTACCGACGGTCGGTGAGTGACCGACGGCGAGGTTAGACCCCCTCCTTTTCTCCCACTCTCGATCTCCCTTACCGACGGTCGGTGAGTGACCGACCCTCCCTCTCTTCATCTATCGGTCTCCCTCTTAGTCTCTCTATTTCTTAGTTTTGGATCCTGAAATTAGGTCCAACCTTTCGAGATCCATTAGGATCCAGGTCTGGTACTTCAAGTACAGACCCATCGGGCATTTAGATTCAGATCTGGTATCGATATTAAAATTAGGTTCGGATCTGAATATCCAGATTTCGATAAAAAAACTATGGCATGCAGATAATTATAATATTTATAATAAATATTCATAATATTTAATATAAATATTTTATAAATTATTATAAATATATATGATTAATAAATAATACTATAAAATTAAAAAAAAATTATACCTACGGCTATAGAGAGTGGATCGTACTGAAAGCTCCGAGGGTCGCCGACGACGATGCTAGAAGAGGACGACGATACTAGAGGTAACCTATGAAACAAAAGTAAGATAGTGGGATAGAGAAGAGAGAGAAAAAAAAGAGAGAGAGCAGAGACGGTCGGGATGGGGGCCAAGGGGAGGGGGCACGGTGACGAGGGGGCCCGGGAGGCACAGTGATGGAAGGGTCGGCAACCGAAAGAGGGAGAGTGTGGGGGTGGGGGGCCTGGATCGAGGGTGGGGGGGAGGGACGACCGAGGATGGGGGGGCTGGCGGGTGAGGATCACAGGGTGTAGGGAGGGGCTGTGGGGATGGGGGAAGGAGGGGGCGGTCGGGGGAGGTGGGGGGGCCAGATGGGGGTTGGTGGGGGGGGGCGGCCAAAGATGGGGGCTAGGGGGTGGCAGGTGGCGGGAGGGGTGGTCGGTGATGGGGGAAGGAGGGGCGGTTGGGGGAGGGGGGGGTCGGGTGGGGGTTGGTGGAAGGAGAGGCCGGGGATTGGGGGAAGGAGGGGCGGTCGGGGGGAGGGTGGGGGGTGGCGGGGAGGGCGGCCGAAGATGGGGGGCTGGGGTGGCGGGAGGGGCGGCCGGGATGTGGGAAAGGAGGGTGTTGGAAGAGGGTGGGGGTGGAGGGGCCAGATGGGGGGGTGGTGAGGAAGAGTGGTTGGGATGGGGGGAAGGAGGGGCTGCCGGGGGAGAGTGGGGGTGGGGGGGCTGGGGTGTGGGGAGGGGGTCGGGGGGGGGGGGGGGGCTGGGGATGGGGGGTTGGAGGGAGAGGTGAAGAAGGGTGGCGCTGGCTAAAAGGGAAGGAGGGGCAGCGCCAGCCGTGGGGGAAGAAGCCTCACTGGCAATGAAAAGGGAGGGGGGAGAGAGAGATCGAGCACGCACGAAAGGGAAGCAGAAAAATTTAGAAATTTTTAACTTAACCTATGGTAGCAGTTATCGAATGGCTGCCATAGATTTACGATAGTGGTTATCCAAAATCACTGCCATAGATCTATGACAGTGGTTCTATAATCGCTGCTGTAGATCTATAGCAGTGATTTTTGATAACCGCTGCCGTAAGTTAGAAATAATTTTTTTAAATTTTTTTTAAATATTATATAATTTTAAAATTTATTGTCCATCTTCACTGTTCATTATCTAAATAATTATCATTAGAGTATCATCGCAAAAGGTCGCCTCGATTCAATGGCGCTAGCTTCATCGATTAGAAAAATTTGATTTCGATGATCACGAATGATGATGCGATGATCTAATAGATTGAGATGTTCAGTAGATTCAAAAATCTGCAATGATGATCTCGATGATGTTTGTAGCATACTATCAAAGTTTTACTTTAATCGGATATCGTTATCATGATCAATTTAGTATGGAATGATTTCGACCGTTAAATTAAAAATAAGTGATCAAAGAATTAAATGGAGTACGATTATGAGATAATTTTTTAGTTAAATAATATTTATTATAATTTTAAATATTTTATATGGCGATCATAGTAAAATTTAAATTATTTTTGTATAAACTATTCATGTTAAGCAGATATTGCAAAAGCACGAGCATAACAACCAGTGAAGTTTCAGAATGGTTATCAAAAGACGTATAGTTTTAGATCTTCATCTCACGAGTAGAATTTTATAATCACCATCATAAAAAATGATTAAAATAGTAGTTAAAATTATTTATAAAAAAAATTATTTCATAATCAGACAATGTTTGGTCCTTTGATCACTCATTTATCTTTTAACGGTCGAAACTAACATATACTAAATTGACCAAAATAACGATATTCGATTGAAGTAAAATTTTGATAGTATGCTACAAACATCATCGAGATCATCGTTGTAGGTTTTTGGATCCATCGAAGGTCTCCATCTATCAGATCATCATATCATCATTCGTGGTCGTCAAAATCAAATTTTTTTGATCGACGAAGCTAGGGCCATCAGATTGAAGCGATCTTTTGCAATGACACTCTAATGATAATTATTTAGATAATGAATGATGAAGATGGGCATTAAATTTTAAAATTATATAACATTTAAAGAAAAAAAATTATATGGTAGCTGTTATAATTAACCACTGCCATAAATAAGCTTATAGCAGTGGTTCATACTAACCGCTGCTATAGGTCCAACTTATGATAGCGGTTTCACTAACCGCTGCTATAGGTCCGACTTATGACAGCGATTTCACTAACCGCTGCTATAGGTCCGACCTATAGCAGCAGTTACAAAAAACTACTGCCATAGATCGACCTATAGCAGTGGTTCATTATAACCGTTGTTAAAGGTCCAATTTACGATAATAATTTTTGTTAAACACTGCTATATGTCAGAACTATAGCAGCGGTTATAAAAACCATTGCCATAGGTTCGATCTATAGCAGTGGTTAATGAAAACTTCTACCATAGGATCTATAGCAGCAATTTCGAAAACCGCTGCCATAGTTTGCGCTATCATAGACTATTTTTGTAGTAGTGTTTAGCTATTTAAGAAGTTTTTCATGTAAGACTTAGGTGAGGCATCCTATATACTTGGTATAAAGATCTATAGAGATCAATCAAAGAGGATGCTAGGCTTGTCCTATTCTAGGTACATAGATCTTGTGTTGAAATGGTTCAACATGGAGAAAAGTAAAAGAGGTTATTTGCCCATAAGTTAAGGTATATATTTCTCCAAGAAGATGTTTCCTAAGATACCTAAAAAGAGAGAAAAAATAAGATCTATTCCTTATGGTTTGGCTGTGGGATCTATTATGTATGCCATGCAATATATCAGGCCTGATGTGGCTTATGCTTTAGACATAACTAGCAGATTTTAGGTTGATTTAAGAGAGGATCATTGGAAAGCTGTGAAAAATATTCTTAAATACTTGAGAAGGACTGAAGATGTTTTTCTAATATATGGAGGATCAAATCTGAAACTAGAAGGCTTTACATATTCTAGCTTTCAATCTAATTTGGATGATAGTAAGTCCATTTCAGGATATGTATTTATCCTAATGGAGGAGCAATGAGTTGGAAGGATTTCAAACAATAAACTGTAGTTGACTTAGTCACTGAGATATAATATATTGCTATTAGTAAAGCTGCTAAGAAAGCTGTCTGGATGAAAAAGTTCATCATCGAGTTAGGTGTGGTTCCTGAGATAGAACATCCTGTGCCACTTTATTGTGATAACACAAGAACTGTTGCTCAAGTGAAGGAACCAATGTCTGATTATAAATTGAAGCACATCCTTAGATGATTTTGTTGGAAATTATGTTCCAAAACCAATTATCAATCTATTGATGGTTGCACTATTTTATACTTATAAATAATTTATTGAATAAAATATTATTTTGATTTTTTTATCATAAATTCTACATCTTCTAATGAACTTCTTTTGTTATGATGAAGTCGTTAGGACTATTTAGTTTTGATAAAGAGAGAATTTATCGATTAATCCTTAAACTATTCATGATCAAATGATACATTGTTAATTAGGATGATAATATTTATCGAGTATAGATCATTGTATGCCATATAGGTTGGTTATCCTCTTAACCAAGAAGTATGAAGATATTGGTAATGGCATATAGGTGAGATGTAAAGATACATCATCACCAAACATGACCAACTTCAGAGTATTTTGCTATCGAGAATTGCTCTGATGGGATATGGATATAAGTATCCCTTAGACCTGAGATCACCACGGTGGCTTGCAAGCAACTCACTATGCTTTAGTGCTGGACAATCTAAATTTTTAATTTGATAATGAAAGATTTTTGGGCATAGTCAAGTACTTGTGAAGTCGGTGAGTGATCAAGATGAGATTAATCACTCCAAGAGATTGGGAAAAATGCATCACTATATTTCAATTTAGCAAAACCTTAGCCAGGATAATCTATGAGATGGATTTAGTATTTTGAAATATAATGTGGATGACCTAATTAGAGTTGATAGTGAAACTCTAAGTTATCTTATGAGCATTTAGATCAAGAGGATGAATTATACAAAAACTATATCCATATAGGTTCTAAGAGTGTTGCTTTACACATTCGATCTATCCAGTCATCGGGTATCATTGCTAGATGATCACTTCGATTGATATAGAAATTTGTTCTTATGCTACCGACTTAGATTTGAATCTATGGGATTACACACATAAAAGATCTCGATGTGATCGGATAGTTGATCAATGATTTAGAATCATTCTAAGGTCAAACAATCAATACGATTGATGTTTGACCTAGTGCAAGTGTTGTAGAAGGATCGATTAACAATTGAATTGCTAATTAGCTTAATTTGATTAAGCTAAAGGGCTAAGATTAATTTTAATTAAATATAATTTAATTAGTTTTAGTTTGGACTTGATTGGATTAAGTTCAATTAGTTTATTGGATGAGCCAATTGCAAGAGAGAACAAGTCTCTGTTCAATTAGGACTTGTATGCACCTAATTTTTAATTTAATTAAAAATTAAATTAGATTTAAATTTAATTTAATCTAATTTAATTAGACTCTTAGTTAGACTAAGATCTTCTCTAATTGGATTGCATTAAATTTGATTTAATTAGTTCAAATACCATGTTTGACCAAGTCAAAATTGAAAATCCTAGTATGACTAGAACTTTTCTTCCTGGCGCCAACTAATTTTCTTAGCCTTCTCCATGCCAATTTTTTTTATTATTTTCATGGAAACTCTCTTTTTTGAGAAAATATGCATGCTCCTTGCTCTCTCTTCTTACTTATATGGTAATTTATTGTAGACCAAGTCAAAAGAGGAAGTTTGGTTTGATTTCAAATTCTATGTGATAGAATTTTAACAAATCAAAACTCTTCCCTTTTGTGCCACCAACCCACCCAGATTTTTTTTGAGATTTTTGTGGAAAATTAGGCATATTTTGTGCGACAAAAGGAGAAGGTCCATGGCTGGAAAAAAGGAGAGGGCGCCTAAGGGTTGGGCACCCCAAATCTTGCCTTATTTGGACATTCCTTACTAGGTTTTTGTTCTAGATAAGGATTGTTCCATATCTCTTTATAAAAGAGAACTTTGGGCATGATTTTTTCTAAGCTTCCAGATCAGAGAGAGAGAGAGATATTAGAGCATACAAAAATTTGGGAGAGAAAGCCTTGGGCATGGGGTTTTGTAGAGACACTAATCCAAGTGTCTTGGTGAGAGAAACAAGGAAGAAGAAGAAGGGTTATTCTTCTAAGGTTTTTCTTTAACCTCTTCCTCCTCTTTTTGTGATTTTTGAGAAGTGTCTCTTCTTGACAAATCTCTTTCCTTCCTTTTAAAAATTGGAGAGTTCAAGATTTGAAGAAAGAGATTCCATATCAGCCATCGAAGAAGGATCAACATAGTACTAGTATGCTATACTGATTTTCTGTCATCAAACTTCGGATCTTGCATCGAGATCTTGTGTGGACAACCTATAGAGGCCAGACACGTATGCAGCTTGGAGCAACGACCTCAGTCTTAGATCAACAAGTTAAGAAATCTAATTTGCAAAGGTAAAGATGATACGATCTCCTTTCTCTTATCTAGATTTGATCTAATATTGCTTTAATGTTGATTTGATCAACATCATCCTTTCTTATTTTTATTTTTAGATTTAATAGCATGCTTAAATTATATAATAGGATCCTAGATCTAGGACTCTTTTATGTATTTTAAATAAATTAATATGATTAATTTATTGCTTTCGCTGTCTAATTTCTAAAAAAGTTTCAAAATTGATCTCTGAAATCCTAAATCATTTTCTTCAATTAGTATTAGAGCATAGATTCTTTATTACATGATTTTTTACATGTTTAAATTAATGATTTAGATTAGATCTAAATTATAATCTATTATTTAAATCTAAAATTAAAAAATAGATCATATGAACTGATTTATAAGGTTGTCCTGCTTAAGGCTTACCCCTTACATTATAATGATTGTCCTAGTTTGTGTAGATCTAATGTAAGTCATAAATTTATTAGATATGATATAGATTTATTTATGATTTATTATATTTAAAATTATTTAAATCTAAAAATAAATATTTTAGATTGGATGGACTGATCTTATAAGGTTGTCCTGCTATAAGGTTTATCCCTTATAGTGAAAATATTATCCTAATACGTGCTGATCTAAAATTCTAATCAATAAAATTTTAGATTAGATCTAAAAAATTTTATAAAAAAATTTATGATTTAATTAAAAATATTTTAAACTAATTTTTATTATCATAAATATGTTAGATTTGATCTAAAGTAATTTATGATAGATTAGAATTGAAATAATTTTAATTTTGAATTACATGAACATGTTTAAATTAGATCTAAAGTAGTTTAATGTTTACATTATTTGCATATTGATTATGAATCAAACATACAACTGGTTGGTAGAACTATGTTGCAAAAATATTTTATAAATATGAAAATTATTTTTGAAATATCGAATCCTAACCCTCAACCCTAAACTTAATTAAGAATTAAGAGTTATTTGATTAAGATCTAGAATTATGAATTGAAGATCCTAAGATACAAATCATAACACTTGGGTTAATGGGTTAGTGAGAATTAGGTCCATTAATTAGGTTAGATATAAGGTTAGATTAAAGAATAGATTTAATTAGAGAATTGACTAAATCAATTAATAGTTGTTATAGATTAGGTCAAGGATTCTTTAGATCAATTACAATAGTTATAGTTGGTCAAATCTATGTCTTTAACAAGAACCAAGATAGACTTGATTCTTGGCTACGTGGTCTAGCATGAATTGTTTGGTTGATCCAATCGATATTAGTTAACTAGTTAGTGTCTAAGATAAGTCTGGCAATCCAGACCGATGGTCTTTAATTGGCAGTCCACTTACCTGGCTATTTTTAATGGTGTCTAAGACAAGCTTTGGTAGACCATCCCACCAAACTTATTTAATTGATCTTCTTGGTAAAATTATATTTTGATCAGATCACTTGATAATTCAAGCTGACCCATGTCAGCTAGGTAAATCAATGTGACTGATTTAGGTGCTCCTAGATCAGCTTATCAATGGTCTCCCTTAATCTGACTTAGTGAAGTTAGTGGAAGGATCATGATTAGCTGGTTTCTCTGATTCTCTTCAAATTAAATTAATTAAATCTTCTAAAATTATTAAATTCTTAAAAATAAAATAGTTATGGTGATAACTAAATCATAGCCTTCCATTAAGTGGGTGATAATGGATTCATTAGTTGGATAATCATTGAAGACCTAAAGACCTGGTACTTATCGGCTAATGAAATTATCATTCATAATATGATTTCTTGGCCACCTCTCTCAGAATGGTGGTTAGATTGATCAATTAAAGTTGGGCTTAATCACTCATTGGTCAGATGGGCCTAGTATTGTCATGTTAATGGTTAGACCCAATCGGACCTTTTTAGTAGAGACCAAAGCCTACTGATTAGGGACTGAAAAAAAATTAAAATACTAAAAATTATTTAGAGAAATAATTAGTTATGAATCTATCCTTAGATGTACATGGATTGACCAACCAAAATTGAACTTGTATATAGTCTATGTAGATTCTAGTACCCACTAAGGAATTATGATAATTTCTTGAATTGAAGATATAGGCTATCAATTCGAATAAAATAGTGGAAGAATCTTTTGATTAAAGTCTAAATCTTTAGGTTTAATAAATTATTTACTAATTAGATTTTAATTTTTTTTTTGTGCAGTTATGGCCACTTTTCTTTCGCTTTGATCATTATTGGACAATGACAAGTTGGTGGGATCCAACTTTGGTAGATGGTACCATAAGTTGAAGATTATCCTAGAGCCTGAATGGATCTTGTATATCTCGACAGATCCAGCACCTGAGAAGCCAGCTATAAATGCACGTGGGTCAGTCAGAGATGTTTATCAGAAATGACTCAATGACCGAACCATGGTGTGTTGTATTATGATGGCAGCTATGAGTAATGAGTTTAGTCATAGGTTTGAGATAGCTCAGCTAAAAGACATGCTTCAAGTGTTGAATGAGTCTTTTGGCACATCCGATGATGTTGAGAGGCACAAGACTAGTTGTGCCATTTTCAATGCCAGGATGAAGGATGGAGCTTCAGTTACTAATCATATGCTATACATGATCGAGATGATGGAGTATTTGAGTAAACTTAGCTTTTTCTTGCACGAGTAGCTAGAAAAAGATGTAATACTGAACTCATTGCCCAAGTCTTATTTTTCATTCCTTCTCCATTATAGAATGACAAAGCTTGAAGTTAACTACCATGGGTTACTGGAGTTACTTCAGAATTTTGAGAAGGATTACCAGCTCTACAAGAAGTCGATGAACTTAGTGGGAGGATCTTCTTCTAATTCTCATCCCTTTAAGAAAGAAAAGAAGAATAAGAAGAAGAAGTCCAAAAAGGTGCAGATTCAAACTGAGATATCTATACAGGGCCAGACCAAGAAGCTAAAGTCTGATAAGAGTCAAGCAGAGTGCTTCTTCAGTAAGAAGTGGGGGTACTAAAAGAGAAACTGTCCTTAATATATTGCCTTCTTGGATCCAAACAGGTAGAGAAAGAAGCAAGCTGTTGCTGGACAAGATATTTATATGATAACTCCTTATAATTTTTTTATTTATTACATAACTGACTAGGTATTAGATACTAATAGCCCTTACCATATTTATAATTTGTTGTAGGGGCTGCAGGTCATTAGGAGATTCGAGTAAGATGAGAGGTTTCTGAATGTTGGAGATGGAAGATCAGTTCTAATTCTAGTATTAGAAATCTTAAACTTATATTTGAGTCTCATACTATTGTTCTTAGTAATTATCACTATTATTCTAGTTTTTTTTTTAAATATCATTTCTGTAGGCTATTTGGTCAAAAATAATTATGAGATTTCAATAATTTTTTTTTTATAATGTCATTTTGAATGATATTACTATATTTTTTGGATATCTGAGCAATAGAATACATATGATATCATAACCTATTAACATAGTCTACTCTACTGGCAAGCATCCTAGATTAGATAATGTGTCTGATATCTACTTATTGCACTATAAGCTAGGTCATATTAACAAGAACATAATAAATAGGTTGACTTAAGAGAAAATTCTCGAAGTCAGTGATTGTGAATCACTTTCAATCTATGAGTTTTATTTTTTTGAAAAAATGATTAACTCACTTTTTACTGAAAAAGGTGAGAGAGCCATTAAGCTCTTAGGTCTAGTACATACTGATGTATGTAGACCTATGAGCACAAGTGCTAGAGATGGATATTTTCATAGATGATCTATCTAGATATGGATATATCTATCTGATGAAATACAAGTCAGATTTCTTTGAAATATTTAAATAATTTTGAAATGATGTAGAAAAAATAAACTAAAAAAAATATTAAAACTCTTCGATCTGATCGAAGAGGTGAATACCTTTTTGGTGAGTTTCTCATATGTCTAAGAGAAAATGAGATTTCCTTCCAATAGACTTGTTTAGAGATACCATAACATAATGGTGTATCTGAAAAAAAAAATCGGATTCTATTAGATATGGTCCAATTTATGATGGATTTTGTCAGTTTTTCGATATCCTTCTAAAGATATATACTCGAATCGATTTGCTATATGTTAAATAGGATTTTAAGTAAGTCTATAATTAAAACTCTATATGAGTTATGGATAGGATGTAAGCCAGTACTTTCATACCTTAGAATCTGAGGGTGCTCGACTTACATCAAACGATTAATGATGGATAAACTTGGACATAGATCTGACAAGTGCACATTCATAGGGTACCTCAAAGAAACTAAAGGATATATTTTCTACCGTGCTGGTAAATAAAAGGTGATCGTTAGCCTTAAAGAAATCTTTTTAAAAAAGAAGTTTCTTGGTGAAGAAACTATTGCCTCTAAGGTTGAACTTAAGAAAGTTCAATAGATAGAAAAGTCGACACCTGTAGCTGAACTTGAACCAAATTTGATTATATCAAATTCGGAGCTTAGTGTACCTACACCATTAAAGCGATCTGATAGAGTACTGCATCAATCAGATAGACACTATAGTTTCTTAGTCTAGGATGGTGATCCTATTGAACTCAATGAAAATGATGAGGATCCGATCACCTATATGGATGCAATGTAGAGATCTAATTTTAAGAAATGGCTCGAGGCCATGAAATCCTAGATGGAGTCCATGAAGGTCAATGATGTATGGACGTTGGTTGACCCATCCGAAGGGATTAAATCCATTGGGTGTAAGTGGTTCTTCAAGAGGAAGAGGGGCACAGATAGCAAGGTGGAGACCTATAAAGCTTGTTTAGTTATCAAGGAGTATCATCAATATTATAGTATTGACTATAACGAGACATTCTCTCTTGTGATAATGCTCAAATTTATTTGAATAATGCTTGCAATAGCTGTCCATCTGAATATGAGATCTGGCAGATAGATGTGAAGATAGCTTTTCTGAATGGAGAGTTGATCGAAGAGGTATATATGATACAACTTGGGAGGTTCATATCCATAGATGAGTCTAAGATGTGCAAGCTTCATAGATCTATTTATGGATTCAAGCAAGCATCTCAAAGTTGGAACATGTATTTTGATAAGATAATCAAAACGTATGGCTTCATTAAGAATGGAGAAGAATCCTGCATTTATAAATAAACAAATGATTCGACAGTGGTATTCCTGTTGAGAATAGTATCCCAAAGCCAATCGTCAGCCTATTGATGGTTGAGCTATCTATTATAATTGTATATGTATTATTAATAAATAAAATTTATTTTGATATTTTTTATCATAAATTCTTCTATCTTCTAATGAACTCCTGTGTTATGGTGAAGTTCTTAGGACTACATAGAATCGACAGAGAATGATTTATCGTTTAGTCCATAAACATGTTCGTGATCAAATGATACGTTGTTACTAAGGACGACAATATTTATCAAGTATAGGTCATCGTATGCCATATGGATTGATTGTCCTCTTAACCAAGGAGTATAGAGATACTGGTATGACATACAGATAAGATGTAGGGTACATCTATACTGAATGTGAGCAACTCTAGAGCTTTTCGATTGTCAAGATTTACTTCGATGGAATATGGGTATAAGTGTCCCTCCAACCTAAGATCACCACAGTGCTTCCAAGCAACTCACTGTGCTTTGGTATGGGACCACCTAAATTTTTAATTCAGTAATGAAAGATTTTTGGATAAAGTCAAGTACTTGAGGAGTCGATGTGTGAGTCAAGACAGGATTGACCACTTTGGCTCAGGAGCTGTGTTCAATTGTATTTCAATTTAGCAAATCCTTGACCAAGGTAGTCCTAGTGAGGAGTCACAAGATTGATTGCTTTGAGACATGATTTGAATGTACCTTTCAGGATTGGAAGCTTCCTACATTCTAGGGATGAAGATCTATAGAGATAAATCTAAAAGATTGCTCGACTTATCCCAATCCATATACATTGATACTATACTGAAAAGGTTCGGCATAGAGAATTTCAAGAAGGATTATCTACTGATAGGCCATGAAATTTTTTTCTCGAAGAAAAATTATCCGACAATACCTCAAAAGAGAGAGCATATAAGTAGAATTTTATATGCTTCGATAGTGGGTTCTATTATGTATGTCATAATATGTATGAGATCAGATGTGGTATACTCACTAGGAATAGTGAGTAGATACCTATCCAATCTAGGAGAGAACTACTAGAAGGTTGTTAAAACCATCCTAAAGTATTTGAGAAATACCAAGGATCAGTGGCTTGTTTATGGTGAGTTGGACTTGAGACTTATGGGGTTTACAGGCTTAAGTTTTCAATCTGACCATGATGACAACAAAAGTATGTTGGGATATGTATTTACCCTTAATGGTGGAGCTGTCTGCTGAAAAAATTTCAAGCAACAAATCATGGTCGACTTAGTTTGCAAGGTAGAGTATGTTGCTATATCAGATGCTGCCGAAGAAGCGGTATGGCTGAAGAAGTTTATCACCGAGCTCAAAGTAGCATCCTCCCTTGATGGTCCAGTTCTACTCTACTATGATAATTTTGAAGCTATTGCTCAGATGAAGGAATCGAAGGCACATCAATGGATGAAGCATATTCTGCACTTCTATCATCTTATCCAGAAGATCGTGAATCAAAATGATGTCGACCTTCAGAAAATCGATGGAAAGAAGAACTTGGCTAACCCATTCACTAAAGTCGATTGGCTTTAGGCGATGTGCAAGATTATTGGGAATAGTATTCCAAAGTCAATCATTAGCCTATTGACGATTGTGCTATTTATTGTAATTATATATAAATTATTAATAAATAAAATTTATTTTGATATTTTTTATCATAAATTCTTCTATTTTCTAACGAACTCCTGTGATGAAGTTCTTAGGACTATTTAGAATCGATAAAGAAGGATTTATCATTTAGTCCTTAAATCTGCTCGTAACTAAATGATACATTGTTACTAAGGATTATAATGTTTATCGAGTGTAGGTCATTGTATGTCATATGGACTGATTGTCCTCTTAACCAAGGAGTGTGGAGATACTGGTATGGCATGCAGGTGAGATGTAGGATATATCTATACTGAACGTGACCAACTTCAGAGCTTTTTTGCTATCAAGATTTGCTCCAATGGAATATGGGTATAAGTGTTCTTTCGATCTGAGATTATCATAGTACTTTCAAGCAACTCATTGTGCTTTGGTACTGGACCATCTAAATTTTTAATTCAATGATGAAAGATTTTTTAGCACAGTCAAGTACTTGAAGAGTCGGTGTGTGAGTCAAGACGAGATTGACCATTCTGGCTTAGGAGCTGTATTCAATTATACTTTAATTTAGCAAATCCTTGGTTAGGATAGTCTTAATGAGGAGCTATAGGACTGATTGCTTTAAGACATGATTTGGATGTACTTTTCAAGATTGGTAGTTCAACTCTGAGTCATCCTAATACATAGAGATCAAAGAGATGAATTATATGGTAACCATATTTACGTAGGTTCTCAATATTATAATTATAACTATTTGACCTATTCAGATGTCGGATACCATTGTTAGATGGTTACTTCGATTGGTACTAAAATTGATTCCTATGCTATCGATTTAGGTTCGAACGTGCGGGGTCACATACTTTAGAGGTTCCTACCTGATCTGATGGCTGATGATGGATCCCACTAGACTAAAACTCTATGGTCAAGAGTTTCACTAGATAGAAACTCTTCAATCAAGAGTCTTACTGGGCTGGGACTCTAAGTTCTACTTGTCTGAGACTCTATGATCTGGAGTTCCACTGGACTGAAACTCTATGGTCAAGAGCTCCACTAGACTGGAACTCTTCGACCAAGAGTCCTACTACTCTAGAACTCAGAGTCTCACTTATTTGAGACTCTATGATCGAGAGTCTTATTGGTCTAAAACTCTATGATCATGAGTTTCACTCATTTCGAACACCGAGATCAAGAGTCCCACTGGTTTGGGACTCTTCGATCAAGAATTTTATTTTGATAGAATTCTGTTGTCCGAACATCCTCTAGATTTGTACTCTATATTTATGAAAAAATTAATTAATAATTTAATCACTAATTAACTTAATTTAATTGATTAATTACTTTTAGATCAAGCTTAATTAAATTGGATTCAGTTGGGTTTGACCTGATTAGGTTATGAGATGACCTAATCGTCAAGAAAATTTGATCCCTGATTGATCAAGAGTTGGGCTTAATTAATTCTTGATTTAATTAGGATTTAACTAAGCTTAATTAATTCTAAATGAGTTGGGTTTAATTTGGTCTAATTGGGCTGAACCAATTTGGATTGGATTGGTCTAATTGGATGAGATAATTTGAGACTAGTTTGACCTAGTCTTTCCTTATGCCACTCTTATCTTTGCACCATATTTCTCCACGAGGAAGATGTTCTCAAGAATGATTTTCCATTGAAAAGAAGGCTTGCACCCTCCCTTCTCACACCCCAAAAGGATGAGTTTTATTTGGTTAGAATTTGAATTCAAATGGGATTTGAATTCAAGTGGCTAACTCCTTATCTAAACTTCTCCCTCATGCCATCTTGTTTCTATTCTCTATATTAAATTACATGAATTTTTTTTGGGGTGTGCACAACTTCTGAGACTCCTCCCTCTAGTGCATGAGCCCCTTCCTAGTGTGAGAAAAATAAGAAAAAAATCAAAGCAAGAAAAATTGAGTAAGAGAAGTAGGTGGTAGGATTTGAGTGTTGTGCTGTCCTAGTTTTTGATCTAGGATTTCTGATTTGATTTCATAAGATCTGAGCGTCAGATCTTCATGAGATTTTTTGGAGTACTTTCTCATCCTCTCTTCTACCCCTACTACTAATCTAGAGCATGCAAAGTTTTGGTGAAGGGATATCAAAATTGTTCGATCAGATCTATCTGTCAGGAGCGTCCATCATTGAGCTAGCACTCGAAAGGAGCCAATCAAAATCAGGACCTCATGTGGACCATCCATGGAGGCCAGATGTGTGTATGGCTACATTGCAATGATTAGATCTTTTTGATGATCAGATCAATGGTAACTCGATTGTGGAGACCATCTACCCACGTAAGGTAACGTGTTCTAAACACATAGCATAGTAAAAGTATTTTACTCCTCATAGCCTTTTATTTTCAAAATTCATTGCATCCATGTATATCATATTAGATTCTGATAATGTAGGATTTGTAAATCAGATCTATAGCTCTTTATAAATTAATTAAATTAAATTTTATTTTTACTATAATTAATTTTTAAAAAAATTTTAAAAGTAGAGCTAGAAATCCTGCATGCATCCCAGCAATTTCTTATCTTGTACATGGATGATATTTTCTTAATCGAGAATGACATCCCTACACTACAAGAAATAAAAATTTGATTGTCATCTCAGTTATCTATAAAGAACTTGGGTGAAGCATCCTACATCTTAGGGATGAAGATTTATAGGGATACATCTAAGAGGATGCTTGGGTAATCCCAGTCCACATACATAGAAACCATGCTGAAGAGGTTCAGCATAAAAAATTTCAAAAAGAGCTATCTTTCGATAGGCCAAGAAATTTTTCTTTCTAAGAAGGATTGTCCAACAACTCCTAAAGAGAGAGAGCATATGAATAGAATCTGATAAATATCATAAATTCATCAATAGAAATATTAATTTATTAATTAATTGATATTAATTTTTAAGAATTAATAATCAATTTATATATAATTTTTGAAAAATTCATATTTTTATTAATTAAAAAATTAATAAAAAAATAAAAATAATAAAAATTAAAAAATAAAATTTTATTATCAATAGAAAGAGCTCATTTTATTGATCACAACAAAATAAATTTCAAATAAAACGAAGCTAAAATGGAAAAGATATGAATTTTGAAAGATATAAAATAAATAAAAATTAAATAAAAAAAGAAAACGGCTCAGCCGGCTCCGTAAGCCGAGCCACCAAGCCAAGCCAAGCCATCAAGCCGACTCAGCCATTGAAGCCATCAGCCGGTCCACGATCTAGGCGTGGACCGCCAGCTCAGCAAATTCCGGCGAATCAGAGATTGCCACGTGGTGGACCTAGACCCCTTAAGGGTCTACAGAAATTTATCGCGGCTCACAAGGGTAATTTAGTCTTTTCGTCCGACAACAGCGGCGCTGATTGGTTGCGGTGTGTGGTGCGGCCGGTCCACGCGGTCCATGGGAACAGTTATTGCGCGATCGGACGGATGTGGTTGTTTGCGGTCAGGATCGGACGGCTGTGGTTGCTTCCGAATTTTATTCAGATACAAACATCACGCGGATCACCATCGGACGGCAGCGCTCGATCCAGGCGATGATCCGACGGTCCAGAACGCTGCCAGCGGTGATCAAGACTCCCGAAGCGCGATTTGCGGCCAGATTTCCTCGATCAAGCGCGATCCAACGGCCAGAATTTAATCCGACCCGATCTGAGCTTATCTGCATCCGATTTTGATGATTTTTGGACCGTTGGATTCCTATTGAACGGCTGGATTTTATCAGATTTATCAGAGTTATATCAGAGCTATTTTGATTCAAATTTTATTCAAATTTATTTATATTTTGATGATTACAAAGGCATTAGTCCCATATTGCCTTTAGAAAAAATATCCAGCCCTCCTAGCTCTATAAAAAGGACCCCAGGTCATCAGAAATCAACATCTCCAATCAAGGTGAAGCTTTGGTACAGGGCGAAGCCAGGCTATGGGTTAAAGACTGCTTCGAAGCAACGGGTGCCGAGAAGAAGAGTCGAGCTTCTACACCATCTTTCTGCCAATGCCGATCCAAGATCAGAGATCAGGAAAAGAAAAAAAGAACAAAAAGAATCAGAAGTTTTGCCTGGTGAGATCAATCCTAACCCTAGTTCTCTTTTCTTTTTATTTTATTTATTTATTTATTTTATTTTTAAATTAATTTAAAAAATATTTATTTAAACCTAATTAAAAAATCTTATGACAAGATTAGAAATCTTAACTGCTTAGAGCATGCATCATATTAGTTTTATTTTTATCTTTATTTTTTTTTTTTTTTTTTTGGTGATTGCTGGAGGCAAGGTAAGCCTTTCATAATTTAATTAGTTGCATGCATCTAGTTTAAATTGCATAAAACCCTTTGATTGAAATTTTTTTTTTTTTTCGTGCATATTCATATTAAATCAAATTAAGGGCACAACCCAATTAAACAAGATAAGGATGGGAGATTTGATCACCCTTCCTTAGCCCACAAACAACCAACCAACATCCTGCATTGACCTAAGCCTTTAAATTAAAATCAATTAGACATCAACCCTAGGAACTCGAGCTCAATAGGACAAGGAATCCTAAGAGTTGAACCGGGTTAGGATAAGTCAATTTGACTGGTGTCTAGGAAAGTGGTTCAGGGACGATTGGGCCCGAAGGAAGGTGGTTTCTAATTGGTTCCGTTTCGCTTACCTGGCCAAGCATAATTGGTGTCTAAGGCAAGCAACGGGGGGACTCCCACCGACCTTACACTTACCTGGCTAGTTGATTGGCTAATCCTACACTTGGAGGGCTTGAAGGTGACCTTGGCAGTTAGGAGCTGTCTAGATCTAGGATAACCCTTAGTCAGGATTGATTGACCAACTTGATTGCTAACCAACATTCAAATCTAATTAAACCTAATTCTTCTCTTTCTTCTTAGTTCTAGGACTCCTTAGGACCTCTTCTTTAGAACTCTTTTTTTTCTTTCTTCTCCTTTCTCCTCTAAAAAAATAAAATAAAATAAAAATTAAACTAACTAAAAAAAATTAAAATAATAATTAAATTAAATTAAATTAAATTAAAATTAATAAATAAAAATAATTAAAAAAATTAATTTTTAATATAATAAAATAATAATAATAATAAAAATAAAAAAAAATATTCTAAAAATTTTTTAAACCATACATTAGGGTTACACTAATACATGCATGGTAGGAAATCGCTTTTTCTGATTTAGTTGAACTTAATTGAATGGTTGATTCATATTAAACATAATAATCAAATGGCTAATCTGAATCTAATAGTCCAAAAATTAGATAAAGTTGACCTTCTTGCTCAGAAAATAGATCAACTCCTAACCCTAGGTCAACAATCTCCTGCACAATTCACATCATCTTCTAATTATCAGGAGATTTATTCAATCTGTGCTAGCCCAACCCATCATGTAAGTGAATATCCTATGACTGCACAGTTTCCATATTTTATCCAAGAACAAGTTCAAGCTACTCAAGGATACTCCAAATTGATTAATGATCCATTTTCAAATTCATATAATTCAGATTGGAGTAACTTTAATTTTTCTTGGACATCCCAACAGACTCAGGCTCAGACCCAAATTTTACTTGAGCAAAATTATCAAAATTATGCCTATAATAATGGTCAGCCTAGTCAGTTTATTCAGCCATCATATTATAATCAGCCCTCATACCCACCTCCTCAACAGACCAATCTAGCTGATGATAGATTTAACCAACTTCAACAATTAATTCTAACTCAACAGCAATCTATCGCCAGACTAGAAGCTCAAATAGGATAATTAGTTGAGTCTAACATGAGGAGAGAACTAGATCAACTACCGAACCTACCAATTTCAAATAACCCACCTAATGACCACCAACCACCTGGATTAAATTATCAATCTAATGTTTCATCTAAGAATCTCCAATTTGAGAATACCAAAGTAATTTCCTGAACTTAAAAGCTATAGGATTCTTATGGACCCATACCAAGATCAGGTGAGAGAGGCTAGTACTGATGCTAGCCAAAATAAAAATTTAGAGGAACTGGTTAGTACTGAGACTAACCACATAGAAGAACCCAAGCCAGGAATTAGTACTGATGCTAGTTCCAGTTTAAATGAGATAGAAATAAGGAAAAAAGAGAATAGATGATTTACCCGAGACTTATAAACCTAATGTCCTATTCCCTTCAACCCTAGAAGCTGGTTCTTCTTATAAAAATCAAAAGGCATGTAATGAAATATCAATGGAGTTGTTTAAGCAAGGATCACATTAATTTACCTCCAGAATTAAAACCGCCTTTAGTCACCATTCCAGCACCCATTGAATCAAACTTAACTCCTAAAACTCCATTCATGAGCATTTTAGAAGAACAAATAGGAGTAATTCTTAATAAACATGGGTCTGAGAATGGAATCATAAAATATATCCCAAAAATTAACAGTGAATATATCAATAATGGGATTAAAAATCAAATCAACTTTCTGAGATTGGCAATCCAAAACCATTGGAATTTGTCAATCCAATATTCGACACAGGATAGTGAGCTACATTGTGTCTGGCTGAAGACGGTAAACTTAGCGCTTGTTGGGAGGCAACCCAATATTTAGTTTTTATCTAATTTATTTTAGTTTATTTTCTTTTTAGGATAATTTGAATAAGTTGGAGGGAGAGCTCAAATTTGTAAAGGCATGTGCTGGACCAAAAAAATAAAATAAAATAAATAAATAAATAAATAAATAAATAAAGTTAGGTGTATTCTTTCATGTTCTTTATTACATCCTTTATTTTTTCTTCTTCTCCATTGAGGACAATGTCGATTAAGTTGGGGGGAGAGAAAAATAAAAATTTTAAAATTTTAAGTCCTCAAAAAAGTTAGTATTTAGTATTTAGACACCTTGATTATGCTTAAGAATCGAATTAAACTAAGCATTTTTAAAAGAAAATTGATGCACAGATTAGAGAATCTATGAGATATTGAGGAATCAAGTATTAAGAAAATTCAATAAAGAGTTAAGTCTAGAACATAAAATTTTTTTTCTTGGAGCATTTCTAATTATTTCTACTAGCATCAAAGAAAAGTCTACTTTTTATAGGCTTGTGTAAGGTAACTATACGTTTCTTCATATAAAAATTTATTTTAATAAAATAGTTTTCAAGTACTTCTCACTGAGTAACCGGGCCTCTTTGCCTAAGCAAGCATTGAGTTTCGCGTCAAAAGGTGGGAAGGGCAAAGAAGCTCGTTGTAAAGCTAGTCTTAACTCGTAGCCTATTTGATTCGAGCTAGTAAGCCCGAGGGGTATTCTATACCTAGTGCCCTAAAGCCAACTGGTTTGGGAGTCATTGGCCCAAGACTCGCTACATGGATCAAATAGAAAGCTTAAGGAGTTAAGACACTCAATAGTGGTACAACGTTAAAAAAAAAAAAAAAAAAAAAAAGACATTGGTTTCCCACCGAGTAACCGGGTCCCGTTGCCTAAGTAAGCAATGATATTCGCATCAAAAAGTGGGCAATGTAAAAATAAAAATTAATAAATGAAGGATGGAAGTAGCAATACACCTGCCTATATGAAAGTTTAGACAAATCAGAGATAAAAGTGGAATAATTTAGAAAAAGTTCTGAAAAATTTAATATTCTTTACTTAATTTTTCTATTGATAAGTATTAATACCCCAATGATATATCTCATTTAAGCTCTACTGAATATCAATGGCCATTTTGAAAATTGCTTAGGTAAAATTCGAAACTCTAAAGTTAAAAGGTATTTAAAACTAAATTCTTTCTTTACTCGAGGACGAGCAAAGCTTAAGTTGGGGGGTGTGATAAGCATCATAAATTCACCAATAAAAGTATTAATTTATTAATTAATTGATATTAATTTTTAAGAATTAATAATCAATTTATATATAATTTTTGAAAAATTCATATTTTTATTAATTAAAAAATTAATAAAAAAATAAAAATAATAAAAATTAAAAAATAAAATTTTATTATCAATAGAAAGAGCTCATTTTTTTGATCACAACAAAATAAATTTCAAAGTAAAACGGAGCTAAAATGGAAAAGATATGAATTTTGAAAGATATAAAATAAATAAAAATTAAATAAAAAAGAAAATGGCTCAGCCGGCTCCGTAAGCCGAGCCACCAAGCCAAGCCAAGCCATCAAGCCTGACTCAGCCATTGAAGCCATCAGCCGGTCCACGATCTAGGCGTGGACCGCCAGCTCAGCAAATTTCCGGCGAATCAGAGATTGCCACGTGGTGGACCTAGACCCTTAAAGGGTCTACAGAAATTTATCGTGGCTCACAAGGGTAATTTAGTCTTTTCGTCCGACAACAGCGGTGCTGATTGGTTGCGGTGTGCGGTGCGGCCGGTCCACGCGGTCCATGGGAACAGTAATTGCGCGATCGGACGGATGTGGTTGTTTGCGGTCAAGGATCGGACGGTCTGTGGTTGCTTCCAAATTTTATTCAGATTACAAACATCATGCGGATCACCATCCGGATGGCAGCGCTCGATCCAGGCGATGATCCGATGGTCCAGAATGCTGCCGACGGTGATCAAGACTCCCGAAGCGCGATTTGCGGCCAGATTTCCTCGATCAAGCGCGATCCAACGGCCAGAATTTAATCCGACCCGATCTGAGCTTATCTGCATCCGATTTTGATGATTTTTGGACCGTTGGATTCCTATTGAATGGCTGGATTTTATCAGATTTATCAGAGTCATATCAGAGCTATTTTGATTCAAATTTTATTCGAATTTCTTTATATTTTGACGATTACAAAGGCTATTAGTCCCATATTGCCTTTAGAAAAAATATCCAGCCCTCCTAGCTCTATAAAAAGGACCCCAGGCCATCAGAAATCAACATCTCCGATCAAGGTGAAGCTTTGGTACAGGGCGAAGCCAGGCTATGGGTTAAAGGCTGCTTCGAAGCAACGGATGCCGAGAAGAAGAGCCGAGCTTCTACACCATCTTTCTGCCAATGCCGATCCAAGATCAGAGATCAGGCTATTTTATTTTATTATCTTTTCTTTTTAAATTTTATGTATTTAAATTCTAAAATTTTAATTAATAAAAAATTTATTTTTACATTTTAAATTTTTGCTTTTTATTTTTATTATAATTTAATTTTTATACTTTAATTATTACTTCTTATTTTATTGCAAGTAGATGCTAAGATCTAACTAATAGATCTTAGTACCAAGTTTAAATTTCTGCACCTTTTAATTTTTGCTTTTTATTTTCCGACTTCACTTTTGATCCCAAAACTCTTCTCTTTTTTTTTTTTATAAAATCAAAGATTTCAATTCTAAAAATACTACCTTCCCTGTGAATTCGACCCGACTCACCGCTATTTACGCATTTTTAATTATTTTAAGAAGTCGAATTAAACTGATAAACACGGTGTCTTAACGACAGCATCGCGTACCTATCAGAATCCATATGTTTCGACAGTAGGATCTATCATGTACACCATGACATGTACAAGACTAGATATGGTATACTTACTAGTAGTGAGCAGATACCAATTTGATCCAAAAAAGAACTGCAGGAAGGTGGTTAAAATCATCCTTAAGGATTTGAGAAATTCTAAGAATCAGTGGTTGATCTATGGTGAGTCAGATTTGAAACTAGTAGGGTTTACCGATTTTAACTTTTAATCTAACCATGATGATAGCAAAAGCGTATCAGAATATATCTTTATCCTAAATGATGGGGCCATCTATTGGAAGAGTTTCAAGCAGCATACTATGGCAAATTCTGTATGCGAGATAGAGTACATCACTGCATCAGATGCCATGAAGAAAGCTATATGGCTGAGAAAGTTTATCAACAAGCTTAGAGTAGCATCCTTCCTTGATGGTCCGATCCTACTCTACTGTGATAGTACTAGTGCCATTGCTCAGGCGAAGAAATCGAGACACACCAACGAATGAAACATATACTGTGCTACTACCACATGGTCCGAGAGATCGTGAATTGAGATGATGTCAATCTTAAGAAGATCAATGAAAAAAAAAACCTGACCAACTCCTTCACTAAAGTCCTGGTGGTAAAGGAGTTCGACAACCATAAGTTGAAGATGGGTATTAGATACTGTACTGAATGGCTTTAGGATAAGTGAGAGTTGTTGAAAATTATGTTCCAAAGCTAATCATTATCTTATTGACAGTTATGCTATTTTATACTTGTAAATGATTTATTGAATAAAATATTATTCTAGCTTTTTCATCATAAATTCTATATCTTCTAATAAACTTTTTCTATTGTGATGAAGTTCTTAGGACTATTTAGTTTTGATAAAAAGAGAATTTATCGATTAATTTTTAAACTATTCATAACCAAATGATACGTTGTTAATTAGGACAACAACGTTTATCGAGTATAGGTCATTGTATGCCATATAGATTCATTGTCCTCTTAACCAAGGAGTGTGGAGACACTAGTATGGCGTACAAATAAGATATAAAGGTACATCGCTATTAAATATGACTAACTCCAGAGCATTTTACTATTAAAAATTATTCTGATGGGATATGAGTATAAGTATCCCTTATACCTGAGATCACCATGGTGGCTTGCAAGCAACTCACTATGCTTTGGTGCTGGACTACTTAAATTTTTAATTTAATGATGAAAGATTTTTGGACATAGTAAAGTACCTGTGAAGTTGGTGAGTGATTAAAATGGGATTGATCAATCTAAATGATTGGAGAAAATGCATCGCTATATTTCAATTTAGTAAAATCTTGGTCAGGATAATCCATGAGATGGATTTGATATTTTGAAATACAATGTGAATGACCTAATCAGGGTTGACAATTAAACTCTAAGTTATTTTATGATTATTTAGGTCAAGAGGATGAATTATATGGAAACCACATCCATATGGATTCTAAGAGTGTTGCTTTAGATATTCGACCTGTCCGACCATTGGATATTATTGCTAGATGGTCACTTCAATTAGTATAGAAATTTATTTCTATGCTATCAGCTTAAGTTCGAATCTATGGAGTTTTATACATAAAAGATCTCAATATGATCGGATGGTTAATCAATGATTTAGAATCGTTCTAAGATCAAATAATTAATACGATTGATGTTTGACCAAGTACAAGTATTGCAAGAGAATCGATTAGTAATTAGCTTGCTAATTGGCTTAATTTGATTAAGTCAGAGGGCTGAGATTAAGTTTAATTAAATATAATTTAATTAGATTTAGTTTGAACTTGATTGAATCAAGTTCAATTGGTTTATTGGATGAGCCAATTATAAGGGAGAACAAGTCCCTATTCCATTAGGACTTGTATGCACATAATTTCTAATTTGATTAAAAATTAAACTAGATTTAAATTTGATTTAATCAATTTAATTAGATTCTTAGTTGGACTAAAATCTTCTCTAATTGGATTGCATTAAATTTGATTTAATTGTGTTCAAATACCATGTTTGACCAAGTCAACATTGAAAGTCCTAGTGTGACTAGCTAGGACTTCCCTTCCTTAATGCGCCAACTAATTTCCTTAGCCTTCTCCATGCTAATTTTTTTTCTTATTTTTATGGAAACTCTCTTTTTTGAGAGAATATGCATGCTCCTTGCTCTCCCTTCTTACTTATATGTACTTTATTGTGGACCAAGTTAAAGAAGGAAGTTTGGTTTGATTTCAAATTTTATGTGATAGAATTTTAACAATTCAAAACTCCTCCCTTTTGTGCCACCAACCCACCTAGATTTTTTCTAGGATTTTCATGGAAAATTAGGCATATTTTGTGTGACAAAAGGAGATGGTCCATGGCTGAAAAAAAGAAGAGGGTGCCAAAGAGTTGAGCACCCCAAATCTTGCCTTTAAGTTTTTGACCTAGACAAAGATTGTTCCATATCTCTCTATAAAAGAAGATTTTGGGCATGATTGTTTTTGAGCTTCCAGATCTGAGAGAGAGATATTAGGGTGTGGGAAAAATTTGGGAGAGAAAGCCTTGGGCATGGGGTTTTGTAGAGACACTAATCCAAGTGTCTTAGTGAGAGAAACAAGAAAGAAGAAGAAGTGTTCTTCTTCTAGGATTTTTCTTTAACCTCTTCCTCCTCTTTTTATGATTTTTGAGTGTCTCTTCTTACAAATCTCTTTCCTTCCTTCTAAAAATTGGAGAATCTAAGATTTGAAGGAGATTCCAAATTAGCTATCGAAGAAGAATCAGCATAGTACTAGCATGCTGTGCTTATTTTCTATCATTGAATTTTGGATCTTGCATTGAGACCTTGTGTGAATAATCTATAGAGATCGGACATGTGTACAGCTTGGAGTGACGATCTTAGCCTTGGATCAGTAAGTTAAAAAATCCAACTTGCAAAGATAAAGATGATAGGATCTTCTTTCTCTTATCTAGATTTGATCTAGTATTGCTTTGATGTTGATTTGATCAACATCATCCTTTTTTTTTTTAATTTTTAGATTTAATAGCATACTTAAATGATATGATAGGATCCTGGATCTAGGGCTCTTTTATATATTATTTATGAATTAATATAATTAGTTCATCTCTTCCGCTGTATATTTTTGAAAAAGTTTTAAAATCTGATCATGAAATTCTAGATCTATTTTCTTCAGCTTCCATCTCGTTCGAGAAATTATCGAGAGACATGATGTGGTTATTGAACAAGTAGATACAAAGAATAATATAACAGATCCATTCACTAAGGTCTTACCATAGTAGTAGTTTAATCACCATCTTGGTTGTATAGGAATTAAATACAAGGACGATTGACTTTAGTGTAAGTGAAAGATTGAAAGATTAGTGCCTTGCAAGCCAATCGCATGATTAACACGATATAATTTTTTTATATAATCTTCCAACTCATATAATAATATTATTTATTTATGAATAAAATGAGATATTATGTTTCATCATTTGCTGCATCTTATTTGTCTTTAAGATTATGATGAATCCTATATATTAGGACAATGATTTTATGACTATGATGAGATCATGCCAGTGAGACCTAAGATCTTAAAATTTTAATTTAAAATATTTTTAGTCGTTAGATCATTGAGTTAGGATTAATATTTTGAATAGACTGGCACATCCTATGTATGCTCAATAGAAGGGATGCCTAATCTGACAGTTATTTATGTGAAGATGCTAATACAAGGTTATGGTTGTTCATTAGAGAATGAGTTTACTAAATTGATCTACAAAAAGAATATCTTATGGAGTCTTATTTACATGTCAAAAGATGATTCTTTAGTGGAAGTTGTGCAAGTGATCCTTAGACCTAAGACCATCAAGGTACCTTATGCACATGAATCCATATTTTGGTTCATACTCATTCATGATTAAGTCATGTACAGGATGTTTTGGATATGGTAGAATGTATATAAAAATTATGAGTCAATCAATAAGAAATCGATTATTCCTAATAAGAGGAGATACCATCCTATGTATTATCATCTCTAGATGACTGAGGAAGTCTTTGATCAAAGAAGAATGAATACTAAAAAAAAAATTTAATATTTTATTATTAAAATCATCATTGAATGATGGATAATTGATATGAATATGCAATAGAGTTCGACATGAATCCATACTCATGAATGTATTCAGGATGCGGGATGATCAAAAGATTGAACTGCATGATAACCTACCACTGAAAGATATATTTGGTATTTCTACTAAATTATATATATTTTAGATAGGCATGACATATTGCTAGACATCAATCTTGTCTTATAGATTTTCATGAATTAAAATGTTTAATAAATAAATCAATTAAAAAGAGTTCTGATTGATCAACTAGGGTTGATGGGTTGATATGAATTGGACCTAAATCGATTTGAAGGATTTCGATTAAACTAGGTCAACATGCACTTGGACTTATTGCTAGCTAAATATGGAACGTAATTGGTCACACATATTAAGTAATTGATCAAGAAATTTATTAGGATCAACGGATCTTAATTAGGTTGCTAATTGGCATGCTAGCATATATTGGCCGACCTAACTCTTAACCAAATTATATTGAATTCCTTGAATTCTCGTAACCTCCTAAATATTTAGTAAGGTCATAATGACATGAAATTCTAATTTCTTATCTCATATATATAGGCTAGTGTAAGAACATGTAGCATGGGACCCTTTCAGGATCTCTTTCTCTAGTAAATTAGTCCCCACTAATTTAATAATTATAATCATGCCGATCAAAAAATTATAATCTCATCCAAAGGATTAGAGATTTATTTGTGAGACTGCTTTCATAATTTATCATATATTTGTCCCTCTACCAATTAATATTTCATATAATCTAATAGGATTAAACCACCAATAACATTGTTAATCCTCAACTTATGTGTGTGTCTCTTTATAATAAATAGATAATTAAAATAATTTTAAAAAAATTAATTTATGAATACATATCATATATTTTTCATATATATAAAATATAAAATAATTTTTTAAATTGATCGGTCGATTTTTCTGTCCAATATATAAGAGACACAATCTATAATATACTTTCCTACCATAGGAATGATGAATCTCCTACTGGCTGACTATAAGTTTTCATGCACTTATTATATAGTCCAACATGTCTGTATATAGCCTCTTATTAGGCATCACTAGTTGACAATATCAAAACTGCATAAATTATACATAAGGCTTAATAACATCTTCAGGTCATAAGGATTTTCTGTGTATTGTGATTAGGATAACTCTTTCTTAATGATAGTATTAGGTTTAAGATTATATTAATGGTTTAGCTCAATATTTGTCTCATACAAGTACCTGTAATATTACTAAAAGTCTCCACTTTAGTGATTGAGATACATTACTCTATCATAAATAGTAGTACAATATACAGCAACTAACAATGAACACACTGTCTTAACTAGGCTCATCGGTTGTAAACATATTTAATGTTACAAAGACAATAGAATGTCATGTCTCCCCATCAATGATTTCTATTATTAACATGAATTCTATATGATGCAACATGAGGACAGATTATATCATCAAATATAACATTAAACCAATGCCCATGAAATATGCATGTAATAAAAATAAAAGATTAATTTATTATCAAATATTAAGATTTATTGATTTTATAGGGCATACAATTCTTTCATATTATACTAGTATATTGCTGCTAACATTGGTATTCCATATATTGCTTTTTATTAACATTTGATATGCCCTCTTAGTTATGCTTCCATTTCTGCCTTTAGTCATCTAAAGAAAAAATGAATCACCTAGATATGATGCTCAATGGGGATATTCTTGGCATTTTCATCTTAAGATGTGGCCCTAGGGAAGTTACAAAATAAAATACATTATGGACGAAAAAATATAAGTTTTTGTTATGCCAATGACTACTAAATAAATAACCATAAAAAATATCCATCCAAAAATAGCAAAATGAATCAATAAAATCTGATATATCAACCAAGATGATATTAAGATATCAAGTGAGACCGCCATGCCAACAAATATCTTGGGTGAGAGTAAACTGAGATAGAGATAGAGATACAATGAGCCAATATTTTTCTTCATATTGGCTAGAATGGTGAAGTATTAATTATAAAAGAGTTTCAAAATTAACCACAACAAGACAAATCATAAATAATTCAGAATGAAAATTATGTGACATGCTTATTTGCATGATATGTACTTTTATTTATATATGATTGAGTAATGTATGTATTGCTCGTTATTATGTATTTGCATGTCTTTGCATATATTTATGCTTGACTAAATGAAAATGCAACTTTTTCTAATATTTCATGATGTTCACTAATAATTATAAGTCAAAATGACTATATTTGGCACAAAATATTAATACTAATTGTACAAATTAATTCTAAAATTATAATAACTTTTAGTACTTAAGTAGAGTTATATAAATAAAAAGGTTTTCTTGAATGTGTACCATTCTATATATATGAACTTGCATGAGTATCCTTATAAAGTTGCTATCTACAAGTAGACTTTGATAAAACACTCATTTTGTATAAATACCCTTCTTTTTTACTTTTTGCAAATGCATCCATGCTATCTAATGCTCTGAAAAAATGAGCAATTTAAAATTGAAATAATTGAAATACCCTTAATACATAGATATGCAAAAGAAAATTATAAGTATATATATGCAAATCAAAACTTTACAAGGGTATTCATTCAATTTCATATATTTAAAAGGGTAAATACTTATGGCACCATTAAAAAAAGATCAAAACTCAGCTGAGACTTGCTAGGTTATTTATGGTTCAGTTGAATCAACAAATTTAAGAAAAGGACCACATCACATTGTTAATTTTTCTTTATTCAAGATCTTAACTCAATCAATTTGGAATATTGGGTGGCCATTATGATAACATTATTCTCCTATTTGATTTTGATGTAATCATCATTATTAAGTCTATAATATCTATATACTCTATTATGTTTAGAAGATTAAAGGATATTCATTTTAGATTAATTCTAGATATTTAGATCTGTTAAATATTTTTAGTCATTTAAAAGGGCAAGTTATTATTAATTTGTTGAGACAAGAATTTCACAAAGCTAACCAAATTTATTCCATAAGGATTATTGTTAATACAGGATCATGTAGCATGATAGTTCTGATTTCTTTTGGCAAATCAGATAAATTAATCAAACAAGTATAAAATACATACATGGGAATTAGCAAACAAAGTATTTAACAAAAGATCAGGAAGATGTATCATAAAATATCATAAAGTTGAATCTATGTGATTTGCCACATACATAAAACACCATTAAGTAAGGTGCACAATTAGCTTTCCTATATATATATATATATATATATATATATATATGAGTAATCTCAAAAGAGAACAATGAATGTAGTAATCACCAGCAATCTAGGACAAAGGGATGAAGTCTGAGTTCAGTAGGCAATGGATTTTAAAGCTATGTGATAACTATCTAGGAGTCACACTCTAAACAAATATTGGTTGCTCTATAATGCTGTTTTTTGTTCGGTCATCCTCGTCAATCATCTTTACTAGAATTGACTTCTACGATTGGATCATGTGCTTCAAAGCCTGTTAGATTAATCTTGCAAATTTTTAAATTCAAAAATGGGTATGAATTTGGTCCATATATTCCGATTTCAACTAATATTAAATAAGCCAAACACTGCAATCTAGAAGATGAAACCAAGAAAAAGAGCTATCACATCTGACAAGTTGCAATATTGATATATTAATTTGTTGAAACATAGAAACAATAACAAATAATGGTTATTTGGTAGGTCATGGACAAAGAATAAAATTAAACAATTGCACACGTTATACATCTCAATAAGGAATTCTCATTTACATGGTTATTGCATGGCCTCCTCACGAGTTCCATGTCTCATAAATAGTCCTAATTTCCAAAAGACTTCCTAAGGTGAGAAATTGGTAGCCCATTCGGATTCATTTAGTGAACCGGGCAAGGACCTCCATGGTTATTAGGGTTGTGAGTACAACCAGAAGGTCCAGAAGGCGTGACCGGCCCTCGAAGAGACTCCAACAAAAGTCCACCATTCTCCATCCATGTCTCTCCTTCCATAGGCCTCGCCGCCATGAGAGGCTGCAGGCTTGAAACCACCAACAAAAGAAGGAACAGTTCTCTTGAGCGCGCAGCCATTTTATGCATTATTAAAGAAAAGAAGCCCTCTATAGATTTCCTTCTTTTGGACTGTTAGAGATTGTAGAGTTTGATGACGGAATGAGCTGGTAGGGGAGTTAAAGAAGAGATGCCCTTGATAGATTTCCAACTTTTGGGATGCAAGACAGAAGGAAGCTAGAGATCGTTGTTCGATGATGGAATGAGGTAGGGGAGTAAAAGAAGAGATGCCCTTGATAGATTTCCAACTTGGGGTATGTAAGACAGAAGGAAGCTAGAGATCGTAGTTTGATGATGGAATGAGGCACGGGACAGAGGCTCTCAATATATACATTCATCCATCATGACTTCATGCATGTTTTGAAGACTAAACAGCGTTTTTCCCTTCTTTCGTTAGACTTGACGTGGTCCAAGCTCCGCACAAAGTCTTTTCGTTTTTAAATGTTTGAAAAGTCAATGGTAGTATACGTACTACAAAAACGTTGGAGAGTTGTATATGTTCAGATGTTACGTACCCAGAGGAATCATGTGACTCGTGACGGTCAAGAAAACTTCCACGTTTCAAATTTTGAGTGCGTGCCCAAGTCTTTTGGGATACGGGAGTTGATTGAAACGCGTTGCCCATTTAAGAGAGAAGCATGGGAGAGCCCTTCCGATAGACTGGTTCCGTCGGGAGAAGTCTTCAGTTTTGATCAGTTTAAGGATTGAATGGACTCATTCCAGTACTTTGATTTAACTGATTGAATCACTGCACTTGACGTTTTCAAAGATATAGCTCGGAGTCTCTGGATTAATACCACTTGGTGGTTTCCCCTTGGTTGGGCTCCTACTAGGCTATGATGGTGCAAAGTCTATCAAAGCCACCTCCAGTCCCATGCTTTAGTAACCCGAAGAACAATGATGGCGACGTGTTGGAAGAGTTCGGAGGTGGTTGGTCATGCAGTTCATTTTGGTGTCTTCTCAATCAGCACTCTATTTACTCTCAAAAGCAATAGTTATCGGTGGACTTTAACTAATGTCTATGGATCCAATGATCAAAGAGCAAGGACCAACTTCTATCAAGAACTGACGGCAATCAGACGTTTTATCAGTGGCCCATGGATGGTAGTTGGGGACTTTGACATCACTCGATTCCAGTACGAACGATTGGGAGCCATGAGCAGCATCACTGAGTCGAGAAAGTTCAACAGAGCCATCAATCAACTTGAGCTGTTAGAAATCAATACACCAAACAAGAAATATACTTGGTCAAATTTTAGTGACCACCCCAGCTTGGCTAAGCTTGATCGATGTTTTACATTAATCGACTGGCATTCTGAATTCCCACTGGCATCTCTTTCCATTCTCACACGACCAACATCAGACCATACACCAATGCTATTCACATTCGGTCACCTACCTCCTCATATTCACAGAAGCCTTAAGCCATTCCGATTTGAAAACATGTGGCTCTTACAACTAGGCTTCGACAATCTAATTAAATTTTGGTGGAATGAAGCTCCACACTCAGAAGATGATGTGAAAAACATTGTCATCAAGCTGAGGTTCTTGCATTGAAAATTGAGACATTGGAGCAAAACTACCATTGGGAACATCACTCATATAAAGAAAAAGCTCGTGAATAAGATTGACATGCTGGACACTGCAGAAGAAAATAGATGTCTATCAACAAATGAAAAGAGGAAAAGATCTGACTTGAAATCTAGACTTGCAGCAATCCTCCAATAGGAGGAGGCATACTGGAAGCAGCGAACAAGATATCAGTGGCTCAGAGATGGTGACCGCAACACAAGATTTTTTCACATAAGTGCGAGTATCAAGCGACGGAAGAACCAAATCTCTAAAATATTGGCTGATGGCAAAACTATTGATAATCAAGAAGATATACAACATGCTTTCCACTCATATTATTCCTCTTTGATTGGTGCGAAGAATGATTCAGACGTTGAGGCAATTTGGAGTCTCCTCTATCCTGAAGGAAATGTAGATTTGAGCGGTCTATAACAGGATATCACTGAAGATGAAATTCGTGATGCAGTGTTCAACATGGCTAAAACCAAGGCCCCCGGGCCTGATGGATTTCCTATGTCATTCTACCAAAAATATTAGGAGATCGTAAAATGTGATATCTTCAGAGTTGTCAAGGCCTTTCAAAACCAATCATCAGATATAGCCAGAATCAACTATGCTTACATCACACTCATTCCCAAGACATCGAGTACTCCTTCAGTCAAGGATTTTAGACCAATTAGTCTGGAGAATAGCATTATCAAAACCATTTCAAATATATTATCCTCCAGATTGAGTAGAGTGATTGATTCACTGATCTCACCCACTCAGAACGCTTTCACTAAAGGAAGACAGATTCATGAAGCCTACATTCTAGCAAATGAGATAATAGCCTACTCCAAAAGATCGAAATGCAAAGGGATTCTTTGCAAGATAGATTTTGAAAAAGCATTTGATAGCATTTCTTGGAAGTTCTTGTTCGATCTTCTTAAATTCAGAGGCTTTGGACCAAGATGGCTCGAGTGGATAACCTACTTACTGCCAAGCACAAGCTCTTCTATATTAATCAATGGTCAGCCAGGCAGGTGGTTCGTTAGCAAATGGGGGCTAAAATAAGGTAATCCCCTTTCTCCAATGCTCTTTATCTTGGTGGCTGACACACTTGATAGAATTTTGAGGCAAGCAGCGAATGAGAACATGATCTCTGGAATAGGGCCCCTTGACACAACAGGACAGTTCAGATGTTTGTAATTCGCTGACGACACACTACTACTTTGCAATGCTGTAAAGGACCACATCAAGTCACTAAAGCTAGTTCTCTACTCCTTTGAACTATTAACCGGCCTTAAAATCAACTTCAATAAAACCAGCATGGTTGGATTAGGTATAACCAAAGCTCAATCAGAATCTTTCTCACTATTACTTGGATGCCAGGTAACAGACCTCTCCATTTTTTATCTTGGCCTTCCTCTAAAAGACTCATCCATGAAGCTTAGAGATTGGAACTTTCTGTTGGCAAAAGTGGAGAAAAAGTTAGCAGGATGGAAATGGCAAGTCCTTTCTATTTCTGGAAGACTTATTCTCATCAACCACGTCCTTAAAGCTGTACCAATATATTGGATGTCAGCACTTTCCATCCCAACAGGAATTGTTCGGAAGCTTGATATTATATGCCGCAATTTTTTATGGGGTGATCATGGGCCATGCAACAAAATTAAATGTCTTGTGGCTTGGTCACAGGTATGTAGACCAAAGAAATATGGTGGCCTGGATATTATAGACCTTAGAATAGTCAACCAAGCATTGTTGGTGAAGTAGTTGTTCAAATTTTTCTCCCAGCAAGATAGACCATGGCGAGTTCTCATTCACAACCTATACTACTCTTGAAGATTGCCAAGTGAGCCATCTACCCTCTTGTCTAGAAAGGCTTCACCATTTTGGAAAAGCATCCTTAAACAGTGGGATCTATTCATACAATGCTCTAGTCCCATTGTTGGAAACGGCCACCAAATCTTCTTCTGGCATGATACGTGGAATCAGAATCAATCTCTAGCAGAAAGATATCACAACTTATTTCTTTTTGCTAAGGATCAATATATATCAATAGATCAATTTCTCAGTGTTGACCTGTGGCTAAAAAACTTCCGACAACCATTGAATTATGCAGCCACAACCGAACTCCATCATCTACATGCTTCTATTGGGTTGCCGAGGTTATCAGATAGTGTTGATAGCAGGAAATGGAAATGGAACTCATCCTTCACTGTGAAACATTGCTATTATTTTCTAAGTCATGGGGGAGTCTTATCACATTTTGGAAGAGTAATTTGGAGACTGCCCATTCCTGAGAAAGTGAAAATTTTTAATTGGTTGTGCTACTACAACAAAGTTCTTACTACTGAAAACTTAGAGAAGAAAGGCATTGCAGGACCAGCATCATGTCCTTTATGCTCAAGCCATCCTGAAAAACTTGACCACCTACTGCTATCCTGTGATTATTCAAAGCAGATATGGAGTATCTTAATGCAAAGACTGGGATCATCACAACTACCAGACAATGTATTTGACATCTGGCACAAATGGAGACATTCTTGCTCTCAAAATAATCAGACAAAAGCACGTGATACTATCATCTCAGTAGGTGTCTGATGCATTTGGAAGGAGCGAAATAACCATGTCTTTCGATTCCAGGCCCTGGTAGCATGTGAAGTTGTCAAGCACATCCTTTTCTTACTACAAGATTGGACTTCTCCATCATGAAATGTAGAGGTGCACAAACTGGTAGGTGCTTTCTACTCACTCGGGCTCTAAATTTTAGTGGTAGGCTCAGAGTAGCATTTGGAGTAGAAGAGCACAAGACAACTTCTTAGTGTGACCCCTTTGAAGGGTGAAAAATACTTTCAAATGCTAGGTGATCATACATAAGGGGCCCGTTCTAAAGTCAAAGATGATGTACTTTTTGCACTCCTTTTATAGCTATATGACCAGCAGGGGAATATTTTGTAGGTGTCTCTACCTTTCTATTCTCCGTGCCCGTCCATCTCTATTATGCACTAAACAATATATATATTTAATATGATTATGCAGTGGAGGAAGTAACTTACTTCATTTTCATTCAAAAAAAAAAAAAAAAAAAAACTTGTAGTTCGATAGATCTTTGCAAAACATTGTTTCTAGTTTTGGGGTCCTTCAATGCCAAATGAGTTCATATCCCTGACTGTATTATGTTAGCTCTGAAAAATCGCTGCCAGTTTGGCATATTTTCATAGCAAATGCAAATACTATCTGCTGTAAAACGTAGTGTCACTACCGACCATACTATAAGCCTTTGCTGACGTTACAAAAAGCAATTATCGACGCTTAAAAGCATTCTTCCCGATGCTTGTGTAAAGCATCAAGAAGTACCGCCGCTTTCAAAAAGCACCACGAACTACTGTTGCTTTTTTGCATCGATAAACTATTATATTTTACCGGCGCTTTTAAGCATTGGCAACTACCAATGCGTCGGAAATCTTGGCTTGGTCTACCATTTTCCCATGCATTGAAAATCTTTGCTTGGTCTACTATTTTTTAATATTTTAAAGCATCAGTAATTAAATTCATTATTAATATTTTAAATTATTGATAATATTTTATTTTATAAAAAAAATAATTTTTAAAATAATTATAAATCTATACAAAATATATAAATCTATTTAAAATTTATAAAAAAATTTAAACACCAATATAATTACAAGAAACACTATATAATATCATATTTAATACAAAAATCTATCTAAAATTTATAACAAAATTCAAACACCAACATACTCCTTATATAACATAATAAAGTCATGATTATATTGTTCATCATATTCATAAATTGCAGCCCATAACTCATAAGATTTATAAAACTAAAAAAAATAGACATCAAGCTATTAGTGATCCGCAGGAGCTTGATCGTCATTGTCTCTATAACTATTGGAACTATCAGGGGCATACAACAAAGATATAAATATTTTAGTAGTTGAGAATACAAAAAAATATAACATAAATTAAATAATTAAGTATATGAAAAAATAAAAATATAGTAATATTTGTATCTTATAAAAGTCGATATATGTCTATAATGCAGATGTTAATTTGAGTCTATAGGTAGTGTGGTGCTCCCAAGCCTTGAAAGATCAAGGGCGGAGCCAGGATGAGGGCTTCGGAGAGGCTAGAACAGGTATGGTCCTAGGGCTAAAACATGAGTTGTCCTAGAATGGAGGCGGCATGTAGCTCTCCACGGGCTTGAGGTTCGGATATTGAGAGCTTCAAGGGGCTTGGTTGGTGCTTCAGAGACCTAGGATTTAAGGTGGAGCAAAAAATCAAAGTCCGAGAATCAAAACTATAGAAAGAAGATTTTCTGCAAATTAGCCGACTCAATCCAAAACTGGGTTGGCTAAGTCTCAGTGCACAATAGAGAGCTATGCATTCGGGACTGCGGACATGGCACAGAACTGGGTCGGCTCAGTTTCAGACTGAGCTGATCCAGTGAAACTTAGCCAACTCAGTGCTGAGACTAAGTCAGCTCAGTTCGCGGGCAGAGTTATGCTAGGATCTATTTTGGACTAGAGTCTAAGTTGATCCTAGGGATCTTAAGGCCTGATTTGAGAGGTCTTAAGGAGGCTAATTCATGTATGGGTTGAGATTAGATCCAGGGGATGAAAGCATGCGAGACTTGGGCTCGGTGAGTGCTTTTATGTATTGGGTTAGCCTAAGAAAGTTTTTAAGTTAGGGTTTATTAGGGTTCATATGAAAACTTTAGGGTATATAAATCAGAACATTATAACTTTTACAAAAGAAGAAAATATAATTAAGCTTTTCTCCCTAATTCTCTTCTCTCTTCTCTCTGGTTCCAACACCAAAATCCTAGCTTTTCTTATCTTTCTTAGATCTTCTTCAGTTTGCTGGATTAACACCCAAGTTCATATAAGAGATCGGATCTATGGCTATGGCTCCGAGCAGTCATAGGAATAACAATTGATATCAGAGCAAGATGATACCAGTTGGTGGGTCAACAATTGGTATCAAAATTTGGTTGAGCATGAAGGAGAAAGAAGATCAGTTTTCAGCAGAGATCAGTAGCGAGATTCAAATCTAAAGGCTTTCTCCAGACTTCGTAAGAAAGAAAAAGATCACAAGGCTGCTGTCCACTATCCCTAGTCAAGGTATTTCTCAAATCTATCTGTTTGATGTTATTTGATTCGGATTGATCATGAAAAATAGCGGGTTGAAGGTAGGATTAGAGAAATTTGATGAAAAGAAAAGTTTCACAATGTGGATGGTAAGGATGGAGGATCTGCTAGTTCAGATGAGGTTAGATTCAGCCTTAGAAGATAGGCTGGAGGAAATCACAGACAAGAAGTGGATGTCCTTAGAGAAAAGGGCATGTGCCATGATTAGGGCTTGTTTGGTGGATGAGATTTTGTATGGTGTGTTGGAGGAGAGAACAAGCAAGGGATTATAATTGAGGTTGCAGCAGTTATACATGAAAAAAAAATATGTGCAACAAGTTGATGCTGAAGAAAAAATTGTATAGCCTTTGGATACAGGAAGACGAGGATGTTATGGGGCATATTCAGTGGTTCGATCGGATGAGCATGGACTTGCTCAATATAGCGATGGATTTAGAAGAGGAGGACAAGAATCTATTGTTGCTGTGTTCGCTACCTAAGAGCTTCGATCCGTTGGTGACAACTTTGCTGTATGGTAAGGAGACACTAGTGTATGAGGAGATCGTATCAGTGCTCAGGTCCAATGAGCAGTGAAAATGGATGATGAAGAGGAAGATCTTTCAGAAAAGTCTTGTGATTTCAGAGAAGCATAGGAAAGGAAAGAAGAAGGATGAACAGAGGGACAACAAGAAATCCAAGAGATGCTTCAAGTACGGAGAAGCATGACACTTTAAGCGGAAGTGTTCGCTTTGAAAGAAGTGCAAGAGAGGAGAAAGCTCGGATTTCATCAGTATAGTCACTGAAAGTAAAGATTCAGATGAAATCTTGGTGGTCTCGAAGGAGCCTGCAGGGTGTGGTGTATTTAAGAATATTTTGGATAGGTCTGCGGAGTGCAGAAGATCCGAAGGGACAACGACAGTGTTCGAGGTACAGCGGCAGATCCAGTAGTACAGCATTGGATGGTTAGTCTCAGAGGATTCGAAGATAGAGTTGGCTTCTATGGCGTTAGAGGGACTTTAGTTCTAGGTGGAGCACCGGGCAGAGGTGGCTTCATGGGTGGAGAAAGCTATGACATGGGTTCAGAGCAGAGGGGTGTAGAGGGAGGACCTATATCCCAGGCCCAGTGCCAGGGCTGTACAGATCCAGGTGGAGAGGATTGTGTAGCGAGATAGGCATGGCTCTGAGGGGACAGTGTCAGGTGGAGCATCAAGATATGTGGCGAGTGTCGGTAAAAGAATGTTGTATGATCTCCAGAAAAGTTCAGGATAAGTGATGTAGCTGTCAAGCAGAAGAATACCTACAACTCCAAAGATGGTGTAGAGGAACAAACCAAGAACTTCAGCGGTGGAGGCGATCATCCCAAAGGCCTCAAAGGAAGCTCAGCAGTTGAAAAAGAATGGTAGTGGCAAGGTGAGCACGAGGGGCTATTAGGACATGCAGGGACAGCAGGATCGTGCAGTAGGATGTTGCTAGATGTGCCAAGACTTGGGCATACCAAGGTGAAAATTGTAGGTGGTGTGGTGCTCCCAAGCCTTAGGAGGCCACGGACGGAGCCAGGGTGAGGGCTCCGGAGAGGCTAGGATAGGTATAGTCCTAGGGCTAGGATAGGAGTTGTCCTAAGATGGAGGTGGCATGTAGCTTTCCACGGACTTGAGGTTCGAGTATTGAGGGCCTCAAGGGGCTTGTTTGGTGCTTCAAAGATCTAGGATTCAAGATGGAGCAAGAAACCAAAGTCGGAGAATCAAGACTACAGAAGAAAGATTTTTTGTAGGTTAGCCGACTCAGTCCAAAACTGGGTTGGCTAAGTTTTAGTGCATAGACAAAATAGAAAGCTGCACGTTCGGGACTGCTGGCACGACACAGAACTAGGTCGACTCAGTTTCAGACTAAGCCAACCCAGTGGAACTTAGCCGACTCAATCTCAGGCAAAATAGAGAGCTGCGCGTTCGAGACTGCTGGCACGGCATAGAACTGGATCGGCATAGTTTCAGACTGAGCCGACCTAGTGGAACTTAGCCGGCTCAGTGCTGATACTGAGTCGGCTCAGTGCACGGACAGAGTTATACGGGGGTCTGTTTTGGACTAGGATCTGGATTGATCCTAGGGGTCTTAAGGCCTGGTTTGAGAGGTCTTAAAGGAGCTAATTCATGTATGAGTTGGGATTAGATTCAGAGGATGAGAGCATGTGAGACTTGGGCTCGGTGAGTGCTTTCATGTATTGGGTTAGTCTAAGAAAGTTTTTAAGCTGGGGTTTATTAGGATTCATATAGAAACTCTAGGGTATATAAATTAGAACATTGTAACTTTTACAGAAGAAGGAAATATAATTAAGCTTTTCTTCCTAACTCTCTTCTCTCTTCTCTTTGATTCCAACACTAAAATTCTAGCTTCTCTCATCTTTCTTAGATCTTCTTCAGTTTGCTAGATTAACACTTAGGTTCACGCAAGAGATTGGATCTACGGCTATGGCTCCGAGCAACCGTAGGAACAACAATTGGTATCAGAGCGAGGTGATACCAGTTGATGGGTCAACAGAGTCCTTATGGAGGCTATTACCGTATCATAGCTCTACCTCATCAGCTCCATCTATACCTTCATCCAAGCCTTAAGCATATGAATATCCATATTTCTAGAGCTCTCTCCAGCATTCTGAGTGTATCGGTGCATATCAGATAGCTAAGTTGGGACGACTCCAACACCATAACCCCTCATCCAAACATAACGATTTTGTTCCAGCAGCTCTATCATCACCTACGCATTAATAAAATCGGCCTTTATAGATGCTAAAGACTCGCTGACATGCTCTACAATAAGAGATGAAACTCTTTTCTATATTTAAGAATAAAATATATTAATTTTTTACTTAAAAATAAAACTTCATATCATTGTACTAAATGATTATCAATACGTATAAATATATCTTTTGACTTGTCACTAATAAAATAACCATCTCAATGAACATGAGTCATCCTGTTAAACTCCACCTGATCATGCTCCCCCCATGCTCATCCATCTATAGAAAACATAAATTTTATAAAATATATAATCCATAAATTTTAATTGACAAATTCTAACAGTTTCAATAAAATCTGTAAGTATCATGATACATAGTATGTGATACATTATATGCAGTTTCACTAAGAATAATGAAGATTGTATATACATTAATTTAGTCTAAAAATATATATAATATGCTAAAGATTTTGAAAGAAGCGTACAAATTCTGATCTGTGATAAGTAGTAAAAATATACTAATAAAAGTATTAAATTATAAAATAAATTAATATATTTTTTTTAGAAATTAATATTTTTGTTAATCTTATATAGGAAAGAATGCTATCAATATGAAGATCTTATTTTTTTGATTCAGATGAAATAAATTTTAAGTAAAATGGACTTTAAATGAGTTCGAAATTGAATTTCAAAGAAAATATAAATTTAAAAAAAGAGAGAGAGAGAGGGGAGACAGTAAAAAGAAAAAAAGAGAGAGAGGGGAGATAGTAAAAAAAAAAGAGAAAAAGAAAAAGAAGAGAGAGAGGAGAGAGGTAGAAAGAGAGAAGAGATTTTTGAGAGAAAAGGAAGAATTTTTAATTTTTTTTTCTTCTTCTGACAATCAGAACATTGATCAAGGAGCTTCTTTTCTTCTTCACCAAGTTCTCCACACCAAGAGCAATGGACAATCAATTTCAGCAATTAAACAGTCTAATTTTTTTATACTTTTTATTTTATTTGCTATTTTTGAACTTATTATCATGAACTAAATTTTTTTTACTAAACTAAGATGTAGCTACTCTTTTGATGCAATATTCAGTATGATTTATTTTTAAATTTTATTCATGAGGAGTATATAAATCTGATCTTAATGCTTTTAGATTATTGGCCATCTTCTAATTGATCTGATGAATATAGATGTTACGGACCAAGTACATCTATGTTATTCCTTTTTGATTATATATCTTGTATTATGAATCAATTTAAAATTTATATGCATGCAAAAATTTTAGTGCGCTTTGGATGCAGCGTATTTTAATTAGAGGATTTCACAAAACTTAATGCATTAATATTTATTTAAATTACACCTAGACCAAATAATAATTAATAAATATTGATAGTTTTGCTATGCCTGGATCAAAGGGTAGTGAATAAATTAGGAGACTCCATCGTCACATGAAATAAAATTAATCTAATAATCTAAATATTATATTTATTGAGTTGGTAATTCGATTGCCTTAGTAACCAATTGCTCTTAAGTTTAAAATTCTAATAATTACACTCTCTATTTTCTTAAAATTTTTAATTATTTTATTATTTTATTCTTTAATTTTTTATTCTCATAAATCGATCTTCTAAATAAAGCATAGGAAAGAGCTTTTCAGTACTTATTTTTTAATCCTCTAGGGATGATACTCTACTCATTTACTTTATTACTTGATCGACTGGTATACTTGCCATAGCTATAGATTAGCACGCATCAAGTTTTCGGCATCATTGTCGGAGATTGTGTCTAAAATAATATTAAAATTTTGATCCTAGCTTTACTTTAAAATTTTATTTTAAATTTTTATTATTATTTTATTTTTTTTAAAAAAAAAAATTTTGTTCAGTGCATGATACGTACTGGATATAGTAACCTACTAACTTTAAATCCAAAAATTAAAAGGATCATTAGAAGACTACAACAAAAAGAAATATGATAGCTGAAGATCCTAACGACATCAATCTAGAATTAGATATGATGATCGAAGGACAGCATGAAGCTATTCGATCAGTACATCATCCATTAAATGATTATATCACACCATCTGTAGCCGATGCAGCTTCGAGCATCAGGAGATCACCTGTACGAGCAAACAACTTCGAAATAAAATCGGTGATGATCTAGATGATTCAATCAACTGTCCAATTCAGTGGACACATGCATGATGATCCGAATATCCATATTTCTAACTTTCTTGAACTTTATGATACTTTTAAAATTAATAGGGTGTCGGATAATGCTATTAGATTAAGGTTATTTTCTTTCTCTTTATGGGATAAAGCTAAGAGTTGGCTTCATTCTCTTCCTGCAGGTTTTATCACATCTTGGGATGTCCTAGTCCAAAAATTCTTAGCCAAGTAATTTCCACCTTTCAAGACTACCAAGATGCACAATGATATCAATTCTTTTATGCAGATGGACATGGAGACACTATATGAGGCTTGGGAGCATTTCAAGAAACTGCTGAGGAGATGTCCACATCATCAACTATCCGTATGGCTTCAGGTATAAACTTTCTATAATGGTTTATCTCCTACTAATCGTTCTATGATTGATGCAGCAGCAGGATGAATAATTAATCAAAAAATGGAGGAAGAAGCCTTCGATCTGATCGATGAGATGGCATCAAATAGCTATCAGTGGCAGATAGAACGTATGATGCCAAAAAGACTAGCAGTTGTGCAGGGAGTAGATTGCATGCCAACCTTACTAGCTGAAATTGTAGCCCTTAGAGCCGAAGTCAATAACTTGAAGGGAACAGCTATGCATATTCAGAGCATCATCTATGACTTGTGTGGAGAAGGACACGATACGAGCAATTACCAGACAGGTAATCCTTTTACTAAAGCAACTGATACAGCTAATTATGTTGGTAATTTTTTCAGACTGCAACAAAATAATCTCTACTCCAACACATACAATCAAGGGTGGAGGCAGCATCCAAATTTCTCATGGAGTAATCAAAATGCCGTACAATAGCCACCCCTGAGATTCCAAGTATCTGAAAAGAAGTCCAACATGGAAGAGCTAATGGTCAAATTTATGCAAAACCAAGATGCAACTATAAAAAATTTAGAAGCAAAATTTAGACAGGACCAAGCAGCAGCAATTCGAAACTTGGAGATGCAAATAGGTCAAATGGCTAAGATAATCTCCGAGAGACCTCAGGGATCCTTACCCAGCAACACGGAGACCAATCCAAGGGAGCAAGTTAATGCTATCACCTTAAGAAATTGTACAAAGCTGGAAGAACCACATAAGAAGAAAGAGACTGAAGAGCCAACTATAAATAAGGAATCATCAACTAAAATTCGTCAGTCACCAAAATAACTAGCAGATGGATGGTCTTCAGGTATACAGTTTACCGACCCAAATATGAAGCCCTACGTGCCGCCACTATCATTCCCAGAGAGACAAATACAACATTCAGATAAGAAATTTTCTAATTTTTTCAAAATTTTAAAGAATTTATATATTAATATTTCTTTTATAGATGCTATTACTCAAATGCCCAGGTATGCCAAGTTTCTCAAAGAAATTCTAACAAATAAGAAAAAGCTGAAGGAGCATGAGAGAATAAATTTGAATAAAGAATGCTCAGCAATACTTCAAAATAAATTATCACAAAAGCTAAAAGATTCAGAGAGTTTTACTATCCCTTGCATTATTGGTGATTATAGTTTTGATAAACTTTTATGTGATTTAGGAGCAAGTATTAATCTCATGCCTTTTTCTATTTTTAAGAAGCTAGATCTAGGAGAACCGAAGCCTACCACTATTACTCTTTAATTAGTCGACAGATTCATCAAATATCCAAGAGGTATAGTGGAGGATGTCTTGGTAAAGGTAAATAAGTATATTTTTTCTGTTGATTTTATTATTCTTGATATGAAAGAAGATTATGATGTACCCCTTATTTTAGGGAGACCCTTTTTTGCTACTGGAAGAGCTTTAATAGATGTTCAATAAGGAAATTAATTCTTAGAATCCAAGACGAACAAGTTACTTTTAATGTTTTCAAAGATACTAAATATCCTGATGATAATCAAACTTATTTTCTAATTGATATTATTGACAATCTATTATATGAGAATTCTATAGAAAATAGGTTTGAGACTATAAAAGCTAGCAATGTTCAATTAAAAGAGGGCTCGATCCAACATGAAAGTATTCCAATTGAAGTGGCATCGGATTGATTCAACTTAAAACTCAAAGAAAGTCAAGCTGAAGACTATAAATCAGAACTACTAGATAGGTTGTTTTCTTTTTTTTAGTTTTGATCATTTTTTTTTTATTTTTTAGTAATTTATTGTTGCTCTTTTACTGCTGTGGTGTGTATTTTCAATTTTGCAGAAAAAAAAATCAATGAGAGCTCAAGCAAAATTTTGAAGCTTTAAAGAACCAGACTGAACCAAATCAGGTGTATTCCTTCCTATCTTTTATTGCACTCTTTATTTTTCTCTCCTTTAAGACAATGTAGAATAAGTTTGGGGGTATAAAAAAAAAAATAATCATGTGTCAAGAAAAGAATCTTGAGCAGGATAGACTGGACAAGTGATAAAAGATAGAGGTATCTACTAATAAATGTAATGAGTTAAAGAAGTAAATTAGTTGGTCAACTTTTAGCAGCCTACTTAGGTCATCAAAAGACTATTAGCACTTCTAATTGTACATGCATACTAATAAGATAAAGTAGGTATTGATTATAAGGTCAACTGACGATTCAATTATCACTGAAAATTGATAATTAATATACATTCTAATCAAAAAAACTTGAATTTAAGGAAAGAGCTATCTGCTTAAAAATAAAGTGTAAAAGACAGAGTATATGTGGATTGCCCAAAGTTTGGTAACTGGATCTCTGCACCTAGGTCAAGTATGAAAATTCACGTAAAATGGTGAAGAAAAGGTCAGGATGCTCAGCACATAAAAAAAAAAAGAAAGGTAGTGTAAAAGCTACCTTAATTCATGAATATAAAATTGAGAATATATAGAATATTGACCAAAATAGATGATAAGAGAGGATACTTTTGTCCTTTAATTTAACACTGAAATGCTAAAGTTAGTCATCACGAACATAAGTACTGTAAATTTTTGATGTACTCTAAGAAAGTTTTTACTTGTATCGACTGCAAAATTTGCTTTTGAAACTCAATGCTTAGTTAACGGTATTTTCTAAACTTTTTGACCTTTAGTCCTACATTTTATCTTTTTGATGGATAATCTTATTGAAACATGGTATTAAATAAAATATTGCTAAGGAACTAGCAATGACTAAGTTGGGGGATGTGATAAGTGATAAAAATATACTAATAAAAGTATTAAATTATAAAATAAATTAATATATTTTTTTTAAAAATTGATACTTTTGTTAATCTTACGTAGGAAAGAAGGCCACTAATATAAAGATCTTATTTTTCTGGTTCAGATGAAATAAATTTTAAGCAAAACGGACTTCAAATGAGCCCGAAATTGAATTTCAAAGAAAATATAAATTTTAAAAAAAAAGAGAGAGAGGGGAGATAGTAAAAAAGAAAAAAGAGAGAGAGGGAAGACAGTAAAAAAAAAAGAGAAAAAGAAAAAGAAAAAGAAAAGAAAGAGAGGAGAGAGGTAGAAAGAGAAGAGAGATTTTTTAGAGAAAAGAAAAGATTTTTAATTTTTTTTCTTTACTTCTTTTGATAATCAGAACATTGATCAAGGAGCTTCTTTTCTTCTTCATCAAGTTTTCCACACCAAGAGTGACGGACAATCAATTTCAGCAATTAAATAGTCTAATTTTTTTATATTTTTTATTTTATTTGCTATTTTTGAACTTATTATCATGAACTAATTTTTTTTTTACTAAGGCTAAGGTGTAGCCACTCTTTTGATGCTATATTCAGTATGATTTATTTTTAAATTTTATTCATGAGGAGTATATAAATTTGATCTTAATGCTTTTAAATTACTGGCCATCTTCTAATTGATCTAATGAACATAGATGTTACAGACAAAGTACATTTATGTTATTGCTTCTTGATTATATATTTTGTATTATGAATCAATTTAGAATTCATATGCATGTGAAAATTTTAGTGCGCTTTGGACGCAGCGTATTTTAATTAGAGGGTTTCACAAAACTTAATGCATTAATATTTATTTAAATTATACCTAGACCAAAGGATAATTAATAAATATTAATAGTTTTGCTATGCCTGGACCAAAGGATAGTGAATAAATTAGGAGACTCCACTGTTATATAAAATAAAATTAATCTAATAACCTGAATATTATATTGATTGAGTTGGTGAATCGATTGCCTTAGTAACCCATTGCTCTTAAGTTTAAAATCTTAATAATTACACTTTCTATTTTCTTAAAATTTTTAATTATTTTTTTTATTTTATTCTTTAATTTCTTATTCTCATAAATCGGTTTTCTAAATAAAGCATAGGAAAGAGCTTTTCAGTACTTATTTTTCAATCCTCTAAGGACGATACTCTACTTATTTACTTTATTATTTGATCGACTGATGTACTTGCCATAGTTATAGATTAGCACGCATTAGTCTACATCTCGTATAGCTCTTGGATTCCGATGTATGAAAAATAGATAGAGCTGCTTATGCAGCTATACCAATATCAGAAGATGCCTACAAAATAAATATAAGAGTATGATGTATCTTATATATAACCAATCTACATTAGTAATCAACATAACATAAGATATATGATTAGTATATATAATTACCTATTTCCTCTTGAAGAACCAATAATGAAACGAGTTCTCTTTATTGATGAGGATCTACATTAGGAGGATAAATACGAACAACATCATCCTCTCCCAAACCCTCTCTCTTATAATCCTTCTTGAGTATTGCCTTAAATTCTTTTCATTTTTGATTGAGGGTTTTCAGCACCCACTCATGGCTATATGGAGGGAGTACAAATTTACTCTAAAACATAAAATAAAAAAAATATTCTATTAAAAAAATAATATAATTAATTAACTATAAATAAATTAATATAATTTATTAAGTCACCTTTTTACTTATACTACTTGTAGAATCTCAAGCTCATATGCAGGAAGCATATGGTTTCATTTTGCATAGTTTAAGGGATACAGCTTTTGCATAATAGTATCTAAAAAAATCATTAATAATCTGGTAGTCTTTTGATGGGCTGCCCCATCTGGTTTACTAAATGATGACCCTCTCATCCTTAGCTAAATGCCAAATATCTCTAGCCTATATGGATCCACATCTAATCTGTGTTCTTTTGGATCTATTTACAATGGATACATAAAATAATAATATATATTATGAATTAATCAATAAAATTAATATACTTAAATTAATCATGCCATGATATTAAAATCTATTAAAGTACCTTAGATGTGTATCTCATCTATAATAGCATCCTGCTCATCAGTAGGAGGATCGTGCTGTGGCTCGAACTGTTGCATGGATGATGAAGGACCAGCCTTAAACTGTTGTGCTACTTCGACCATTGGAGTTGATCAAAACACCATCCATCCTGAAAAGTTTGCAACTTGATATCATCGAATCATCTGCATTGAGGCATAATAACATCTAGCATTCATAAATAGAAATATAAATTAGTTGATATACATTATCAAATAATAAATATAATATTAATTTAATTGCTAAAAATAGTTAAGATCTACTAAATATTAAATATGATGACATAAGATAATATTTCATACAGAACATATACATCTTAAATATCTCTTAACAATTAAGAATTAGTCAATATTTTCTTCTTCAATATTCATCCCAACCAAGCTTACAGCATTTAGATTATTAATCGAGGTAAGATTATAAGACATACACTGCGTATAAGTCTTATCATTCTTTACTTTCAATCCTTTTTTCTATATTATATAAGTTTCTAGGTTTCATTCTTACAACAATAGTCCATTCCTTATCTTTCAAGTCTTGTACAAAAAATACTTGACGAGCTTAAAATAAAAAATGAATGGATCATCCTTTAATAACACGCTAGTATGTATCAATCTTGAAATATTTACAAGTGTAAACCTATTCGTATCTTGCTTCAAGCCTCTTAGCGAGTTTATATTCATCTAATTACATCAAAATAACATGACTTTAAATCATTTATAATAAGTATACTATAATAAATCTTTCCATCTGCTTCTACCATAACTCTACTGTTCTAGATTTTTCTAAATTTTTTACATTTTTTTGTATGAAATTTAAATTCATTAATGATGAGACCATTAAATATATTGACAATATTATTAGGACCTCGAGTGATGGCAATTAATTCATCTAAATAGTTACTCTCCATCATCATTGTACTTAAGAATTATGAAAAAATTATCAATGTATTATTTGATATTAATAAATATATTCCAAAATCTATCCATTCCCTTACATGTACATGACTAATCTATTTAAAAAGTTATTCAGAAAATAACTCGATCAACTATCATTGCTCAATCTTTGATTGAGTCGAATGTGATGATTTACTCATCTTTTAGCAACCAAAAATTTGCTACAAAAATTAATTCATTAATTAGAGGAGGGATGGGTAGCGCACAGATAGAGGAAGATGAGGCAGATGTGATCGGTGAGGTCGATGGCGATGGTGATGGAGAAAGAGGTATAGACGACGAGAGGTTCGATCAGGGCTTGGGATGGAGATGTGAGAGTGGGAGGAGTGGTGGATTTATGTCGGCAAGAGATGGGAGGCCAGGGTGTATGCTTAGGATTGACAATGACCAGATGGAGATCGGTGATCGGGAGAGAGAGGGCTAAGGTTTCCAATAGAGGGTGGAGGCAGGGGTATATTGGGGGAGTTGAATTTTATCGACATGTAATGGCTTCTATCGATGCTTTTTTGCATCGCAATTTGCCAACACTTTAAAGCATCATAAGATGCTGACACTTCTAAAAAGTGTCGATAGATGCATGCAATTACTGATGCTTCTTTCTAGCATCAGCAATATTAAGTCGAAAAATTATTTTCTTTATATGGTGTTATATGGTAATGGCAAGATCAACATCGATCCCATTAGGACCTAGTCTAATATAAAGGACATAGGGCACAAGAGCTGTCATCTATACATGAAAATTCCACCCACATATTATTATGATTATGTATAAGGGATGTAAAGTGTATATATATATATATATATATCTATGTGTGTGTACCTTAACATATTCAAATTGAGTTTAACAATTAGCACTTAAGCAACACATATTTCCTTTTGAGAGCCTTTTCATACTTAGAGGCACTGGTAGCATGATATTGAACGTGGAGTTAAGAGAAGGATTTTATTTTTCTATGTTGAAAAAGGATATGCAAGGGATCTATAAATACAGATGTGTAGACCCAAATACAAAAAGAGAATAATAAGAATATGCCAAGAAATAATATCCTAGGATCCTTAATTAGAAAATTTCTAATTAGGTCCATTCTTCTAACACTCTCTCTCAAGATGAGGTGGAGATATCACGAAGCTCCATCTTGTCAACCAATCCAAGAAAAGAGGATGAGCTAAGTTCTTTGGTCAGAATATCAACCATTTGACCGAATAATCAAATAAAGATAATACAGATCTGACCCTGATTAATCTTTTTCTTGATAAAATGGCGGTCAATTTTGATACGTTTGATACGATCATGCTGTACCAGATTGCTTACAATCTTAATTACCATCTTACTATCATAGTACAACTAAAGAGGAGACATTTTTTAGAGCCATAATTTCTGAAGCAGCTTCTGTAGATAGATAAGCTCATAAATACCTAGAGCCATTGCTCTGTACTCAGGCTCTGCCGATGACTGCACCACCACTGACTGTTTCTTGCTCCTCTAGGTAACTAAATTACCTCCTACATATGTGCAGTATCCAAAGGTAGACTGCCTATCATTCAATGATCCAGCCCAATCTACATTAGTAAATTCCTCTACCTAGAAGGTGTTGTGTCGGGAGAATAGTAAACTACGACCAAGACATCCTTTCAGGTAGTGTACTACTTTGAAAGCTCCTTCCATATGAGACTCTCGTGGATCATGCATGTATTGAATGATGACACTGACAGCATAGGCCATGTCGAGTCTCGTATGTGAAAGATATATTAACCTTCCAATAAATCGCTGGAATCTTCCTCGATCAACTAAAGCTCCACCATCTACCACTAGTCGATGATTCTGATTTATCGGAGTATCAACAGGCTTACATCCCAACATCCCAATCTCAGAAAGTAAATCCAATACATACTTTCATTATGACAGAAAAATTTTTCTAGATGATCGTGTGACCTCTATACCTAAAAGGGATCTTAGTGGACCTAGATCTTTCACCTCGAATACTTGCTTCTATTTTTTCTTGAGTTGCTTAATCTTATGATGGTCATCTCCTATGATTACAATATCATCAACATAAACCAAAATTATAGTTTTCTTTTTCTTTAAATATCTATAGAATAGAGTATCATTTGCATTACTCTGCCTATATTCCATTTCTTTCATAGCTCGACTAAATCAATCAAACTAGGCACGAGGAGACTATTTAAGGCCATATAGTGAGCGCTTTAGCTTGCAGACTTTTTCAGCAGTTGCTTTAGTCTTAAATCCTGGTGGTATCTGCATGTATACTTTCTCCTAAAGATTTTTGTAAAGAAAAGCATTCTTTACATCTAACTGATGTAACTCCCAACTAAAGTTAGCTATACATGATATCAATATTCGAATGAAATTCATCTTGGCCACTAGAGCAAAGGTCTCATCATAGTCTACTCCATATGTCTGAGTGTAGTCCTTTGCTACTAGTCATGCTTTGTATCTTTCCACCTTACCCTCTAGAGTCTGTTTTATGGTGTATACCCATTTACATCCCATAGGGCACTTACCAACTAGTAGAGTAACCAAATTTCATGTCTGATTTTTGGACAAAGCACTCATTTCTTCCAACATTGCTTCCTTCTACTTAGGTTCAGCCATAGCCTTTTGCCAGGTATTAGAAATATAGATAGAATCTAATGTAGCTACAAAACATTGATAAGATAGAGATACATTTTTATATAAAATATAATTATCTATATTGTAACGGTAACGAGCAGAAGAAATAATTGGACGAGCATCCTTTCATTTTGTAATAGGAATGTCAAGATCAGAATTGAAAGTGAAAGGACTAGCTAAAATAGTATTACTATTATGATTTGAGGACTCTGAAGAAAAAGCTTCAAACGGTGGAGGTACTTAGACAATTAGTTGATGCACTCTAAACTATTCAGCTATCCCAATATTGGGCTCTCCATGGATATCATCACTGTGATACTCCCCTCGGACACCAGAATATCCAGAAGTGAAAAGAAACTCTCTCGAAAGAAGTAATTTTGATATCCCACTATCTGATGGATGACTCGCATAATAGACTTCATTTTTTCAAAAAATAATATCCATAGTAACGAACATCCACCGCTCAGAAGGGTAGTAACACTTGCACTCCTTCTGAGTAGCAGAGTAACCAATAAAGACACATTTTAACGCTCATGGATCCAATTTGCCAATTGAGGGTCTATGATCTCAAGCAAAATAAATGCATCCAAACACTCTAGGAGGGACCACATAATCGGTAGATCCTTTTAAGCACTGTATGGAAGACTTAAATCCAAGTGTCCTGAGGGGCATATGATTGATTAAGTAGACAGCAGTCAAGATAGCCTCACCCCATAAAAAATTAGAAACTTGTATGGTAAAGAATAAGGACCGGACTAACTTTAATAAGTGTCTATTTTTTCACTTAGCGATCCCATTTTGAGTAGGAGTATCAACACAGATGGTTTGATGAAGAATTTTGTGAGTGTAAAGATACACATGAACTCCTAATAAATATATTCGGTGCCATTATCAGAACGTAGAATTTTAATCTTGGCATCGAACTAAGTACCAACCAGTTTATGAAACTTTTTAAAGCAGCGCAAGACTTCATTTTTCTCCTTCAACAAATACACTCAAATTATCCGACTAAAGCAATCAATAAAAGTAACAAACCACCTATGGCCCAAAGTAGTAGTAGTATTATATGGACCCTATATTTCAGAGTGAATTATAATAAAAGGCTCAGAACTTTTAACCTCAGACACAGAAAACCCTCCCCTAGTGTATTTAGCCAACTCATAATGATCACAACCTAGCAAGATTTTATTATAATTTTTTGAAAGACAAGGAAATAGATGACTAAGAACAGAAAAAAAAATATGACCTAGCCTACGATGGTGTAACACAAGTTTTGAAGTGGCACCTCCAGCAGACAATACATATCCTTTTAAAGAAAACTCCTCATTGTTCTCACCATCTTTGAGATAATAAAGTCCATTGTGCAGCCTACCATCCCCAAGTATCTTTTCTATTTTTAGCTCCTGAAATAGACAATGAGAAAGCCAAAATATAATCAAGTAATTTAAATCTCTAGTAACAGAGCTAATAGATAGTAAGTTTGTGGAAAAAAATGGGACATGTAATACTAATGACAATCTCAAACTAGGAGTACAATTAATAGATCCTTTTCATGAAATAGAGATAAACGATCCATCAACTATATGGACCTTGTCCTGACTTGAATATGGTGAATATGAAATGAAACTATTAAATGCACCTATTATGTGACTGGATGCTCCTGAATCTATTATCCAGGAGGTGGTGTCCTATCGACATAATTAAATGGATGTGCTAAACTATAAAGAGTACCTGATTGTGCAAAAGAAGAGGAATCAAGATACCCATCCTGATGGCTAAGCTGCTTCAGAGCAGAGGATGTAGTGCCAAAGGATGACTCGTACTTGTCCATCATTTATCAGAGGGTCTGATACTCCTCTATAGATGAGCTATGTACTTCATCCTCAATCTCCTCAAATAGATTGGCTTGGATAGGTTCACAACTATGACCTTGACCTTCAGTTCTTCCATCACTATGATGACCACCACCATGACCTCGATTACTATGCCCAGGCTGATTTGGATGACTATGAAGATCCCAGCAAAAAGCCTTGGTGGGCCCAAGTTTCTTGCAATGAAAGTATATCTTCTCACCCAACTGCTGTGGTTGCATAGTAAGAACAGATCTAATAGGACTACTAGATTCAGAAGTCACTCGTCGTCATGTCTCCTCGTTCAAAATAGTAAAGAAGACTTGATCTAGACTAGGCAACATATCCCGGGCTAGAAGCTGAACTCTGACAAATTCAAATTTTGGATTTAGACCATACAAGAAGTCCTGAACCCGTTCGTCTTCTAAATATTTCTGGAACCCATCAACATCAATAGAACATTATGGAACAAAAGTTCTATAATGATCTACTTCAGACAAAAGACATTTTAACTCAGTGGCATACTCCGTGATAGATAAATCTTCCTGGCGGAGTTGATGCAATTGAGAACGTATCTCAAATGCTTGGATAGAATTCTGCTTCTGTGAGAAAATCTGGGCCACCATTTTTCAAATGTCATGTGCAGTTTCTAGTAGCTGCACACTTCTAGCCATACTTTGTGTCATTGTATTGAGAAGAAATGCCAGAACAATAGAATTCTCTATTCTTCATTATGCCATATCCTACTCACCATTAGCAGGATTCCTCTTTGTGTCGGTAAGATATTCTTTCAAGCCTCATCCTTGAATAAGTACACGAGTGCTCCACTCCCATTACAAATATCTCACTGGGCTATCAAGTTTTACAGCCACCTGAAGAGCATTTAGCGATCCACTATCTTTTGATGAACCACCAGATTGAGTGGCCACTATAATAAGCCGACCTAGTAGACTTTCAAGATCTTGTACAGTAATTAGGTTGGACATTTTCAAAAAATAAAAAAAAAATTGAACAATCTCATCAACACCTTATCGATAAATCAATCATTACATACTCCATAGCTATAAACTTTCAAACATCGAGACAGAAAGTTGGACCCTTTTTTTTGCTTTTTTTTTCTTCCTTTCTTTCCTTTTCTTTTGCTTTTTTTTAAAGAAAATCAACTTAAAAAAGGAAGGACTGACCTCTTCCGATCACTCAAATGCCATTGGTTGCCTAGTCTATAGAGGATTAAGGGGATGATGGTAGCTAGTTGGTCGGCAGTGATAATGGCGGCGGTGGCGGCAGCGGTGATGGCGGCGGCAAAGGGTAGAGGGGACGATGGCGATGGGGAAAGTGGATCATGGTGGTGGTAAAGGGGATAGGGGGTGGTCGTATAGGAGGGGATCATGACGACAGGCGAGGCTACGGAGGTTGGTGGTCGTGGCGGCAAACAGGATAGGAGGGGAGGGGGTAGTCGGGAGTGGATCATGGCGATTAAGATAGGGTGGTGCGGTCCGACGATAAAGGGTGGCAAACGAGTTCCACGGTGGCATGTGAGGCCACGGAGGTCGGTGGTAGCGATGGATGCGGTCGGGCGAACAATGATGGGGTGGGGTGGATGGTGATGAGGTAGGAGGGGTGAGATTTGATCGAGTGATAGAGGACGGGACGGTCGGGTTCCACGGTGGCATGCGAGGCCGCGGAGGTTTGCGGCAGTGGTGGATGTGGTCGGGTGAACGACGATGGGATGGGGTGGACGGTGATGAGGCAAGAGGGGGATGATGGTGGGGTGTGATAAGATCACGATATTATCGTTAAGACACCATATTTATCAATTTAATCCAACTTTTTAAAATAATTAAAAATATGTAGATAGCAGTGAGTTGGATCGAATTCAGAGAGAAGATAGTGTTTTAGTTTTGAAATCTTTGATTTTTGAAAAGAAAAAGAAAAGAATTTGAGTTTTGAAATCAAAAGTGAAGTCGAAAAATTAAAAGCGAAAATTAAAAGGTACAGAAATTTAAACTTGGTACTAAGATCTACTAGTTAGATCTTAGCATCTACTTGCAATAAAATAAAAGCAATAATTAAAGTATAAAAATTAAATTGCAACAAAAATAAAGAGCTAAAATTAAAGTGCAAAAAATAAAATTTTTATTAATTAAAATTTTAAAATTTAAATACATAAAATTTAAATAAAATAAAATAAAATAACCTGATCTCTGATCTTAGATTGGCATTGGCAGAAAGAGAGTATAGAAGCCTAGCTCTTCTTCTCGGCACCCATTGCTTTGAAGCATCCTGTGATCCAAAGCAATGGATGCCGAGAAGAAGAGCTGGGCTTTTACACCATCTTTCTATCAATGTCGATCCAAGATCAGAGATCAAGCTATTGTATTTTTTTTCTTTTTAAATTTTATGTATTTAAATTCTAAAATTTTAATTAATAAAAATTTTATTTTTTATACTTTAATTTTAGCTCTTTATTTTTGTTGTAATTTAATATCTATACTTTAATTATTATTTTTTATTTTATTGCAAGTAGATGCTAAGATCTAACTAGTAGATCTTAGTATCAAGTTTAAATTTTTATATCTTTTAATTTTTGCTTTTAATTTTTCGACTTCACTTTTGATTTCAAAACTCAAATCCTTTTTTTTTTCAAAAATCAAAGATTTCAAAACTAAAACACTACATTTTCTGTGGATTCAATCCAACTCACTGCTATCTACGTATTTTTAATTATTTTAAGAAGTTAGATTAAACTGATAAACACAGTATCTTAACGACAACATCGTGATCTTATCAAATTTTTGGCGTCGTTGCTGGAAAAGGCAAGGACATTAAATTTTTGATCTCTTTGATTTTTCTATAAATAAATTATAAATAAAATTTTTATTTTCTTGTAAATATTGCTTACTAACATTTTTTTTATTTTACAGAAAAAGATGTTAAAGAATAAAAAGAATCAGGGCAAGGAACAAATTATTTAGTTTTGCTTGGTGAGATCAATCCTAACCCTAATCCTTTTCTTATTTATTTATTTATTTATTTAAATTTAAAAAAATATATATCCACTTAAATTTAATTAAAAATTTTATGATAAGATTAGAAATTCTAACTACTTAGAGCATGCATCATATTAATTTTATTTTTATTTATTTATTTTTTTATTTTTGATGATCATTGGGGATAAGGTAAGTTCTTAAGTTTAATCAATTTCATGCATCTACTTTAGTTGCATAGAATCTCTTATTGAAAGTGATTGTGCATATGCATCTTTAAATCAACTTAAGGGCATAACTCAATTAAATAAGATAAGATGGAGATTTGATCACCCTTCCTTGGCTCATAAATAATCAACCAGCATCCCGCATTGACCTAAGCCTTTAATTTTAAAATCAATTAGACATCAACCCTAGGAGCTCGAGCTCAATAGGACAAGAAATCCTAAGAGTTGAACCAGATTAGAGTTAGTCAATTTGACTGATGTCTAGAAAAGTGGTTTAGGAATGATTGGATCCGAAGGAAGGTAGTTTCTAATTGATTTTGTTAGTTTACCTGGTCAAGTACAATTGGTGTCTAAGACAAGCAATGAGAGGACTCCCACCAATCTTATACTTATCTGATCAGTTGATTGGCTGATCCTACACAGAGGGCTTGAAGATGATCTTAACAGTTAGGAGCTATCTAGATCTAGAAAAATTCTTAGTCAGGATTGATTGACCAACTTGATTGCTAACCAACATTAAACCTAATTAAACTTAATTATTCTCTCTCTTCTTAGTTCTAGGACTTTTTAGGATCTCTTCTTTAGAACTTTTATTTCTTTTTTTTCCTCTTCAAAAATAAAATTAAATAAAATAAAAATTAAATTAAATTAAACTAACTAAAAAATATTTAAAATAATAATTAAATTAAATTAAATTAAATTAATAATTAAAATAATTTTAAAAAATATAATTTTAAAAAATAATAATATAATAATAAAATAATAAAAATATATACATAAAAAATTTTAAAAAAAATCTAAAAAATTTTGAACCATACATTAGGGTTATACTAATATATGTATGGTAGGAAATCACCTTTTTTGATTTAGTTGAACTTAATTGAATAATTGATTCATATTAAACCTGATAATCAAATGGCTGATCTGAACCTAATAGTCCAAAAATTAGATAAAGTTGACCTTCTTGCCTAGAAATTAGATCAACTCCTAACCCTAGGTCAACAATCTCTTACACAATTCACATCATCTTCTAATTATCAGATGATTTATTCAACTTATGCTAGCCTAACCCATCATGTGAATAAATATCCTAATGCTGTACAGTTTTCATATTTTATCCAAGAATAAGTAAAAGCTACTCAAGATTACTCTAAATTGATTAATGATCCATTTTCAAATTCATATAATCCAGATTGGAGCAACCATTATAATTTTTCTTGGATATTCCAACAAACTCAGGCTCAGATCCAAATTTCATCTATCCAAAACTATCAAAACAGACCCCAATATCAAAACTATGCCTATAATAATGATCAGCCTAGTCAGTTTATCCAACCATCATATTATAATCAGCCCTCATATCCATCTCCTCAACAGACCAATCTAGCTGACGATAGATTTAACCAACTTCAATAATTAATTTTAAATCAATAATAATTGATCTTGACTCAACAAGAATCTATCGTCAGGTTAGAAGCTCAAATTGGACAACTAGCTGAATCTAACATGAGGAGAAAACTAGATTAACTACTGAGCCTACCAATTTCAAACAACCCACCTAATATCCACCAACCATCTGGATCAAGTTATTAATTTAATGTCTCACTTAAGAATCCCCAATTTGAGAATGCCAAAGTAATTTCTGAACCTCAAAGCTATAGGATTCTTATGGGCCCATACCAAGATCAGGTGAGAGAGGCTAGTACTGATGCTAGCCAAAATAAAAATTTAGAGAAACTAGTTGGTACTGAGACTAACCACATAGAAGAATTCGAGCCAGAAATTAGTACTGATGGTAGTTCTAGTTTAAATGAGATAGACATAGAAAAAAAGAGAATAGATGATTTATCCAAGACTTATAAACCTAATGTTCTATTCTCTTCAATCCTAGAAGTCGGTTCTTCTTACAAAAATCAAGAGGCATGTAATGAAGTATCAATGAAGTTGTTTAAGCAAGATCATATTAATTTATCTTTAAAATTAAAATCGCCTATAGAAACCCTTTCAGCATCCATTAAATCAAACTTAACTCCTAATTCAAAAACTCAATTCATGAGCATTTTAGAAGAACAAATAGGAGAAATTCTTAATAAACATGGGTCTAAGAATGGAGTCACAAATTATGTTTTCCTAATTAATAATTAATATATTAATAATAGAATTATAAATCAATTTTTTGAGATTGGCAATCCAAAATCATTGTAATTTATCAATCCAATATTTGATACAGGATAGTAAGCTGCATTGTGTTTGGCTGAAGATGGTAAACTTAGTGCTTATTGGGAGGCAACCCAATATTTAGTTTTTTTTAGTTTAATTTATCTTTTCAGTTGATTTTTTTTTTAGGATAATTTGAATAAGTTGGAGGAAGAGCTTAAATTTTCAAAGACATGTACTGGATCAAAAATATACTGAGTCAGGTGTATTCTTTCATGTTCTTTATTACACCCTTTATTTTTTCTTCTCCATTGAGGACAATATCGATTAAGTTAAGAAGGAGAAAAATAAAAATTTTAAAATTTTAAGTTCTCAAAGAAGTTAGTATTTAGTATTTAGACACCTGATTATGCTTAAGAATCGAATTAAACTAAGCATTTTTAAAATAAAATTGATGCATAGATCAGAGAATTTGTAAGATATTGAGGAATCAAATATTAAGAAAATTCAATAAAGAGTTAAGTCTAGAACATAAAATTTTTTTTCTTTAAGCATTTCTAATTTTTTCTACTAGCGTCAAAGAAAAATCTACTTTTTATGAGCTTGTGTAGGGTAACTATACGTTTCTTCATATAAAAAATTTATTTTAATAAAATAGTTTTCAAGTACTTTTCACTAAGTAATCGAGCCTTTTTGCCTAAGCAAGCATTGAGTTTCACATCAAAAGATGGGAAGGACAAAGAAGCTCATTGTAAAGCTAGTCTTAACTCGTAACCTATTTGATTCGATTTAGTAAGCCCGAGGGATATTCTATACCTAGTGTCCTAAAGCCAACTGATTTGGGAGTCATTGGCCCAAGACTCACTACATGAATCAAATAGAAAGCTTAAGAAATTAAGACACTTAATAGTGGTACAATATTAAAAAAAAAAATACTAGTTTTCCATCGAGTAATCGGGTCCCATTGCCTAAGTAAGCAATGATATTCACGTCAAAAAATGGACAATGTGAAAATAAAAATCAATAAATGAAGGATGAAAGTAGCAATACACTTGCCTAAATGAAAGTTTAGATAAATCAGAGATAAAGATGGGATAATTTAGAAAAAGTTCAAAAAAATTTAATGTTCTTTACTTAATTTTTCTATTGATAAGTATTAATACCCCAATGATATATCTTACTTAAGCTCTACTGAATATCAATGGCTATTTTAAAAACTACTTAGGTAAAATTCGAAACTCTAAATTAAAAAGATATTTAAAACTAAATTCTTTCTTTACTCGAGGATGAGCAAAGCTTAAATTGGAGGGTGTGATAAGTTCCATAAATTCATCAATAAAAATATTAATTTATCAATTAATTTATATTAATTTTTAAAAATTAATGATCAATTTATATATATTTTAAAAAATTAATATTTTTATTAATTAAAAAAATAATTAAAAAATAATAAAAAATAAAAAATAAAATTTTATTATCAATGAAAAGAGCTCATTTTTTTATCACAACGAAATAAGTTTTGAACAAAATGAAGAAGATATAAATTTTTAAAAAAATAAAATAAATAAAAAATTAAATAAAAAATAACATACGGCTCAGCTGGCTCAAGCCACTGCGCCATATCAATCGACGTGTCCAAACACGCCGAGCCAAGCTGACAAAGCCAACGGGCCAAACTAGCTATGCTAGCCGACTCAGCCACGGAAGCCGTCAGTCGGTCCATGATCCAGGTGTGGACCGCCAACTCAGCAAAAACCTATGAATCATGGAGCGACACATGGTGGACCCAAACCCTTAAGGGGTTTATGAAAAATCCATCATAATTTATAGGGTAAAAAGGTAATTTTGCATCAAAGCAGCGAGCGATGATTGGCTGAGGCGTTCAGTGTGCCCAGTTTGCGTGCTCCATAGCTATAGTAATTGCATGATCCAATGGCCTGCATTCGATCCGATGGCCTACGATAAATTCTTCTTTGATTCGAACAATGCTCAGTGATCTGACGCAATCCGATGGTCAAAAAACTAGCCGATGAAGATCCGATGATAGAGAAAGCTTCCAACGACGATCAGGACCCCAACATGCAATCAGTAGCCAGATTTTCTCCATCAATATGTGATCAATGGCCAAAATTTACTCGAACCTGATCTGGACCGATACGCATCCGATTTTGATGATTTTTGATCTATTAAATTTTTATTGAATGGTCAGATTTTATTTAGAGTAGCAAAATTCAATAAGGACTCATTTTAATCTAATTTTCACTCAGATTTCTTCAGATTTTGATGATTAAAGAGCTCCTTAGTCCTAGATTACCTAGAAGAAAACTCTCCAGCCCTCTTAGCTCTATAAAAAGGATCCCAAGCCTCTAAAAATTAATAAATCTGATTAGAGAAAAGCTTTGGTATAGGGTGAAGTCAGGCTTTGGACTAATGGCTGCTTTGAAGCAACGGATGTTGAGAAGAAAAGCTGGACTTCTACACCATCTTTCTACCAATGTCGATCCAAGATCAGAGATCAGCCTATTTTAATTTTTTTTAAGTATTTAAATTATGAACTTTTTAATTAATATAATATTTATTTTTATGCTTTTTAATTTCATTCTCTTTATTTTTATTATAATTTAATTTTTACACTTTAATTATTATTTTTTATTTTATTGTAAGTTGATGCTAAGATCTAACTAGTAGATCTTAGTACCAAATTTAAATTTCTACATCTTTTAATTTTTACTTTTAATTTTTTGACTTCATTTTTTATTTTAAAACTCAAGTCCTTTTCTTTTTTATTTCAAAAATAAAAAATTTTAAAACTAAAATACTATCTTTCCTATGGATTCGATCCGACTCACTACTATCTACATATTTTTAATTATTTTAAAAAATTAAATTAAACTAATAAACACGGTATCTTAACAACAACATCGCGATCTTATCATATTTTTGAAATCAAAAGTAAAGTTCAAAAATTAAAAATAAAAATTAAAATATGCAGAAATTTAAACTTGGTACTAAGATCTACTAGTTAGATCTTAGCATCTACTTATAATAAAATAAAAAATAATAATTAAAGTATAAAAATTAAATTATAATAAAAATAAAGAGCATGAAATTAAAAAATATAAAATTAAATATTGCATTAATTAAAAAATTTATAATTTAAATATATAAAAAAAATTAAAATAGGTTGATCTCTGATCTTGGATCGACATTGGCAGAAAGATGGCGTAGAAGCCCAACTCTTCTTCTTGGCATGCATTACCTCGAAGCAGCCATTAACCGAAAGCCTAGCTTCATTCTGTACCAAAGCTTTTCTTTAATCAGATCTATTCATTTCTAGAGGCTTGGGATCCTTTTTATAGAGCTAGAAGGGTTGGAGAGTTTTCTTCTAGGCAATGTGAGACTAAGGAGCTCTTTGATCATCAAAGTATGGAAAAATCTTAGTGAAAATTGGATTAAAAAGAGTTCTGATTGAATTCTACTGCTCTAGATGAAATCTGATCGTTCAATAGAAATCCAATGGACCAAAAATCATCAAAATTGGATGTGTATCGGTCCAGATCAGATCAAATTAAATTTTAACCATTGATCGTATATTGATGGAGAAAATCTAGCCATTGATCATGCGTTGGGAGTCTTGATCACCATCGGGAGCTTTCTCCACCATCAGATCTTCATCGATTGATTTTCTGATCATCGGATCATGTCAGATCACTGAGCACTGTTTGAATCAAAGAAGGATTTATCGTAGGCCGTCGGATCTCCATCGGATCGAATGCAGGCTGTTGGATCACGCAATTACTATAGCTATGAACCATATGAACCAAGCACACCAAATGCCTCAGTCAATTGTCGCTCGCTACTTTGATGCAAAATTACCTCTTTACCCTATAAACCACGATGGATTTTTCATGAACCCCTTAAGGGTCTAGGTCCACCACGTGTCACTCCATGATTCGTAGGTTTTTGCTGAGCTAACGGTCCACGCCTGGATTGTGCACCAGCTGACGGCTTTCGTGGCTGAGTCAGCTAGCGTGGCTGAATTTATCGGCTTGGCTCGGTGCGTTTGGATGCACCAGCTGATATGGCACGGTGGCTTGAACCGATTGAGCCGTATGTTATTTTTTATTTAATTTTTTATTTATTTTTTTAGAAATACATATCTTCTCTATTTTAGCTTTGTTTTGCTCGAAACTTATTTTGTTACAATCAAAAAAATGATCTCTTTCCATTGATAATAAAATTTTATTTTTTATTATTTTTTAATTAATTTTTTAATTAATAAAAATATTAATTTCTTAAAATATATATAAATTAATTATTAATTATTAAAAATTAATATAAATTAATTAATAAATTAATACTTTTATTGATGAATTTATGGTACTTATCAGGGTGCAAAAGGACGGTCGATCAAGAGGGATAGAGGGCGATGGGATGGGGTTGGGCAGGGGAAGAAGGAAAATGTTTTGTGGAAGAAGGGAAGAAAGAAAAAAATTATGGATTAAAACCCGAGAGCTCTGAAACTAGGTTGAACATGGAGTTAAGAGAAGGATTTTATTTTTCTATGTTGAAATAGGGTATGCAAGGGGTCTATAAATACAAATATGTAGATCCAAATAGAGAATAATAAGAATATGCTAAGGAGTAATACCTTAGGATCCTTAATTAGAAATATTTTTAATTAGGTCCATTCTTCTAACACATGATGCTGCCTATGTTATATCCAAAGTGCACCCATGATTTATTAGATAATGAATGATACATTATAGGGATTTTCTTAATACAAAAATAAACATTGCAAAATAGTTCAAATGGTAAAATGATAATGCAAATTGTATACCAAGATTTTCATTTGGGCAGATATCGTGCAAGCACCTTCTAGCTTCTCATATAAGATATAAAATATGGGAAATTAATGACTGGTCCATTTTTTGACTGTGCCTCAATTGTTAATCCATGGACTAGTTTTATAACACCTTGTCCACAGGCAAATTTATCTTTACCTATAGATTCTTAGAGGATGAAAATATCCTCCATTTTTTTATATACGTAACTCTCCTTCCCAACTTTCTCACTCTCTTTGAGGGTCTATTTGGATGATTAGGCCAAAAATCTCATAGGATTCATGGGTTAGGCCAATATAATTAGAAAAAATGAGCTTGTGTTAGGTCTATTTTCAATAATACCCAAGAGGCTATGGAGTGGGCCAGCTTGAATCTCATAGAAAGACACCAACAAAATCAGTCTTGGGTATTTATAGATATGGTCTAGTCTAGTTTGTGTAAGTTTATTTCTAGCTAGTTATATTAGCTCAATCCAATGATCAAATTTTTAGATGTATATCCTAGAAGGCAGATTGGCTGATACATGTAAAATTTTTCATAGGCATAATTTATAATTTTAGACCTATAAATAAAATTTAGATTATTTTATCATTCATATCTGTGTTAAATTATGTCTGTGAATCATCCATTAGATTAATGGGTATAATGATATATATTCTTAAGAGTTGAAAATTTGAAACATGTGTTATTATAATTAACTCATAAACTTCTTCCAATCATAGTATCATTACGAGGATAGTGATTGATCTGAAAGATTGGTGTACGATCACTTTCTTAGGATAAATGAGTCTTAAATCTATGGTGTAGAGATATTGAAGTAAAAGTACAGGTACTTGTTAAGAACAAGGATACTGAGCATGACCAACTTCAAGCAGTTATAAGAAAGTCTATCTTCTCGTCAATGATATGCTCATTGCTGTATTTGTATATTTGGTTCTTTAACTTGAGGTGCATTGGTAGTTCACCTTAAGGATATTATAGTTTGATAATACCATAAATCGATCTCCTAATTATATGAAATTTTGAGATATATGTTGGCTATAGCATGTTCACTGTAGAAATTGGATTGCATCAAGATGGGATCTATCAACCTCGATAGAGAAGTAGTCCTATGAAAATTATGAGATTGAGTCCTAAAATTCATGGCCATGGCAATGTAAAATAATAAAAAAAAATTCTATTAAGATTTCATATCAGACTCGAATCGATTGATTCTATCATATAACAGCATGAGGTTTGATGAGTTTGACCTTAACCTCAGTTCTATCGAGACTCATGATAGAAAAATCAAATTATATGATAACTGCATTAAAAGATTCTTATTCAGTTCTGATGGATTGCCACTATATACTGCTATATATCACTGATGGATTGTGGGATCAATTAAAATTATCTTGATGATCGATAATTCTAATTGACTGAATTAGAAAGAGTTCTGATCTATTGAAAAGAGTTTCAATGATGTCGATGATAGAGATCATGACATATTCCATTACCATATAAAATTGAACCTATGGGGTCACATAATCAAGGATTTTGGTTCTAAATATTTCAATTGAACTCATACAGTTTGATTGGGTTAGGATTTGATCATATTGGGTTTAAGGCAATTATGCTAGCACATGATTGAATCCAATTTCTTTTGCTTTAGATTTTATATTGGATAGGGCATAGCCAAATTTAATTTGGCTCACTGGGAGACCAAGAGTTGGTGTGCCCTAGGACTTCTCATTGGATAAGATTGAGGGGGTGCCAAGTGTGGTCTACCCCCTTTCTGTTTCCCTTTCTTTGTGCGCAAATGATTGGGGCACACACCCCCTAGATTTTCTCTAGGGGTGTGCACTACTGAGAGAGAGAAAATAAGAGGGTGCATACCCTCTTGACTTCTTCCTGGCATGTGTCCTTATGGATGAGGTTGGTTGTTGGTGTTTGTTGAATTTTAAACTTCAAACAAGAGGAGATAAAGGGAGGATAAAGTTTGAATAAGTCAAAGTAGTTTGTTGTATTTCAAACCGAGAGAGGAGGTTGAGGGGCGCCAACCACCCTTATCAAGATAAGGGTGGCGCAAGCCCCTAGTGAATTTTGCTTGGCAAAATAATGTAGAAGAGAGGAGGGGCGCCAGATCTCTTCTAGGAGTCCTTCTGCTTCAAGTCTTTAATCCGGTCAATGACTTAAAGCCTAAGGACTCCTAGTTTTCTATTTCTATAAAAAGAAAACCTACCAAATAGTTTGGCATCATAGTTTTAGAAACTACGAAAGCCCTACCAAAATTCTTCCATGCCTCCTCCCTCTCCTCTCCACTTCCTCTCTTTCTCTACCATGCCTAAAGGAGTTGGTCTGATTCTATTCAAAGCATTCGAAGGGTCGGATGTTGTCTGTGCAAAAGAAAAAGAAGGAACGATCGTGTGTTGATCGAGTTGCTACCAACAATCAGATCGAAGGCAGATACAGGAGATTCAGATCCAACTTGCTGAAGGTGGATCAAAGTCGAAGAAGACATCCAAATCCGAGGTTGAGTGAATACCTATAGAGGTTGGGCATGTGCACAACTCTTTGGTGGTCCTCAATTTGATTTTGATCATTAGACTATGGAGATCATCTACCTGCACTAAGGTGATGTGATCATCCCTATGAATGCATGCCTAGTATACATGTTATATGCTAATTTTTCTATTTAGATCTATGAACCATTAGTTGGATTTGATTAAAAAGTTTTGAATTCTGCTGCATCTGATCTGATCGGATTTGGCTAGCAAAATCATTCCTTCACCAATAGGATTTTCAACCGATCCATCCACATAGGTCCTTAGTTGAACTTCATCTTCTCCTACACTCTACTGTATATCTCTCTCACTCTGCCATTTTTGTTCACACATTCTGTTCACTCTTTCACCTCTCTCCATCCATCCAGCTTGTGACTCACCATCTTTACCATTAGCATCCACTCATTTTCTTCCATTCATACCTTGCCTCCAGTAGGTTTAACTCTCATCTTCCATCAATCTCCACCTTGTTCTTTTTCTCATTTTTCGGTGCCCTTCGAGCTCGGTCCTCACTGGCACCCTTGACCGCTGCCCTGTGCACCCTTCCATCAGTCCTCTCCATAGCCATACTCCCCTATCTTTTACTATCCTTCTAGCTTCACTAACATCCCCCACCCTAGCCGCCCCACCCACCCCCTCCCCCCCCCCTCTCTCTCTCTCTCTCTTATATGATTTTAGGTCAATGCTTGGGCATGATTCATTGCCATTGTGAGAGATGTTAGCTTGTATTCTTATTAGATGGGATTTTTTTTATTTTTAAGACACCTAAAAGAAATGTAACCTATACATGTTGAGGCAGGAGGTTATTGATGGGTTATCTCAACCCACACTAGCAAAACTTCAGCATGACTTGGCCTATAAATTAAAGGCATGTCCAAACTAAGTTTTACATCTTCCATTGGGTGATCGAGCCAGTTTCAAGCAAAATTAGATGAAATTGTATCAATCCAAATCTGACATGATTTTGCAGTAATCTAGAATTGATTGGTCAATGAACTTAATCAGGATAAATCAATTTTTGGATTTGGATTAAATATGGGGAAAAAAAAATGCCATGGGAATAAAAAAAAAAAATGCCATGGGAATTTAAAAAAAGAAAAAAACTCCACGTGTCAAACGGAGAAGCCCAGCCGGGTGGGAAAAAGAAAATCTTAGCTATGCTCGCGTTTTCTGCTCTCTTGATAGAGATTGCAGCATGGTCATCTAAAGAAATCCGCCACACCATGATTTTGTGGAATTGCCTGCCACCTTATATCAAGTAACTTTTTATTTATTTATTTATTTATTTTTATTTTTATTTTTTTTAAGGCTTTACTGCATTGAGTGAAAAAAATTGAATCAGCTAGATAGGGCGCTCGACGGGGGTCTTCTTGGCATTTTCACCTTAGACAATAAGTTATAAATAAAATACATTGTGGACCAAAAATATATCTTCCGATCAATAGGAAATTTTTGTTATGCGGATGACCACAAAATAAATAACCATAAAAAATTCATTGAAAAATATTTAAATGAACCAATAAAATCTGATATATCAACAAAGATGATCATATTAAAATATTGACCGAGACATAACACCATGCCAATAAATATCTTGGTTGAAAGTAAACTTAGATTGAGATAGAGACCATGAGCCAGTATTTTTCTTCATATATATTGGCTGATATGGTAAAGTATTGATTATGTTTAAAAGAGTTTCAAAATTTTGTCCATCAATATCTCAATCATGATAACTGAGACAATGTCCCATCTAGGTCTGAGCAAATAATTGAAACCTGAAGAAACCCATCCAATCCAATCCAATAAACATCGATTTCAGCCGGTTGAAAGATTTGAATCGAATTGAATCAAATTAAAATTTATAAAAAAATTGATTAATTACGGTTGTGTTTGATTTTTATACTTAACGTACAATCCATCCGAATCCGATACAATTCATCCGAACAGCCCAATCAAATCCGCAAATAAGCTTAAATAGGCTAACATTAGACTTAAAATCAACATTAGGTCAATATTGAAACCCAAACCAACACAACTCATTCGAATCTACTACAAACTACTCACTTCGATTTTAAATGGCTTATACATGATAAATAATCGAAAGTGGGTTGAATTTTCTTCAACCTGATTGAGTCCGATCAAGTGAAATTTTTTTCTCAACCTGACCAAGCTCGACTCATGCTCAGCCCTAGTCTCGACCAAGATGAACTGACTTGCATCATTATTTATACTTTATATTTATTTTCTAATATAACCAATGCAAGATAAATCATGAATAATTCAAGATCAAAATTATGTGATTTGCTTATTTGTATGATATGTACTCGTAATTATGTACAATTAAGTAATGTATATTTTGCTCTTTATTACATATTTGCACATCTTTGTATATATTTATGCTTGACTGAATGAAAAAAATGTAACTTTTCTAACATTTCATGATGTTCACTAATAATTTTATTTATACTAATTATATAAATTAATTCTAAAATTATAATAACTTTTAGTACTTAAGTAGAATTATATAAATAAAATAAGTTTTCTTGAGCATATATCATTTTCTTTGCAAAGCTGCTATTTATAGATTGACCCTAATGAAACACTAGTTTTGTATGAATACCCTTTTTTTTTCTTGTTGCAAATGCACCCATGCTATCTAATGCTCTTAAAAAATAAGCAATTTAAAATTGGAATACGTATATGTATATGTATATGTATATATATGTATATGTATATGTATGTATGTATGTATGTACACACACACACACACACACACACACACACACACACACACATGAAAATTGAAACTTTACAAGGGTATTCATTGAATTTCATATATTTAGAAGGGTAAATACTAATGGCACCCATGCTAGGTCATTTATGGCTCAGTTGAATCAACAAATTTAAGAAAAGGATCATATCACATTGTTAAATTTTCTTTATTCAAGATCTTAACCTGACCAATTTGGAATATTGGGTGGCCATTATGGTAACATTTTTCTCCTATTTGATTTTGATGTAATCATCATTATTAAGTCTATAATATCTATATACTCTATTATGTTTAGAAGATTAAAGGATATTCAATTTAAATTAATTCTACATATATATAGTCATTTATATGGGTGAGTTATTATTATTTGTTGAGACAAGAATTTCATCAAGCTAACCTAATTTATTCCATACGGACTAATGTTAATTATTACAGGATCATGTAGTGTGATAGTGCTGATTTTTTTTGGTAAATCAGATATATTAATCAAACAAGTATAAATACATACATGGGAATTAGCAAACAAAATATTTAACAAAAGATCAAGAATATGTGTCATAAAATATCACAAAGCTGAATCTATGTGATTGACCACATATATAAGACACCATTAAGGTGCACAATTAGCTTTCCTATATATATGAGTGATCTCAAAAGAGGACAATGAATACAGTAATCACCAGCAATCTAGGACAAAGGGATGAAGTCTGAGTACAATAGGCAATTGATTTTAAACCTATGTGATAACTGTCTAGGAGTCACGCTCCAAACAAATATTGGTTACTCTCAAATAATGCTTCTTTTTTTTTTTTTTTTTTTTTTTTAATCATCCTCCTCAATTAAGGGTGATTAAATCATCTTCACTAGAATTGGCTTCTACGATTGGAGCATGTGTTTCAAAGCCTGTTAGATTAATCTTGCAAATTTTTAAATTCAAAAATGGATATGAATTTGGTCCATTTATTCTGATTTCAACTTATATTAAACTAGTCGTAGGAACACTACAATCTAGAAGATGAAAACAAGAAAAAGAGCTATCACATCTGACAAGTTTCAATATTGATATATTAAATTGTTGAAACATAGAAACAATAACAAATAATGATTATTTGGTAGGTCATGGACAGAGAATAAAGTTAAACAATTGTATATGTTATACATCTCAATAAGGAATTCTCATTTACATGGTTACTGCATGGCCTCCTCATGAGTTCCATGTCTCATCATGAATAATCCGAATTTCCAAAGGACTTCCTAAGGTGAGAAGTTGTTAGCCCATTCGGATTCATTTAGTGAACCGAGCAAGGACCTCCATGGTTATTGGGGTTGTGAGTGCAACCAGAGAAGGCGTGACCAGCCCTCGAAGAGACTCCAACAAGAGTCCACCGTTCTTCATCCATGTCTCTCCTTCCATAGGCCTCGTCGCCATGAGAGGCTGCAGGCTTGAAACCACCAACAAAAGAAGAAATAGTTCTCTTGAGCGCGCAGCCATTTTATGGATCATTAAAGAAGAGATGCCCTCGATATCGATAGATTTCCTTCCTGAGGATTGTAAGATAGACGGAATGAGGACGGAGAGGTCAAGAAGTGACGCCCTTGATAGATTTCCTACTTGTGGAATGGAAGATAGGAGGAAGCTAGAGATCGTTGTTCGATGATGGAATGCGGTAGGAGAGACAGGACCTATCGATATATATATATATATATATATATATATATATATATACATCCATGGTTCACATCTTCATGCATGTTTTGAAGACCAAACAGCGTTTTCCCCTTCTTTCATTAGACTGGACGTGGTCCAGACTCCGCACAAAGTCTTTTCCTTTTTAAATGTTTGAAAAGTCGATGGTAGAACAGATGCGTGGTACATGTACCACAAAAACGTTGGAGAGCTATGTTTAGATTTTACCCGCAGGAACCATGTGATTCGTGACAGTTGGGCCCAGAAAGCTACAATGTTTCAAACTGATGCGGATGCCCAAGCCTTCTGGGATACGGGAGTTGATCAAAACGCGTTGTTCATGTAAAAGGGAAATATGGGAGAGCCATTCTGAAGGACTGGTTCGGACGGGAGAAGTCTTCAGTTTTGATCAGTCTGAGGACTGAATGAACTCGTGATGGTTTCGAAGAGGTAGCTCGGAGTCTCTGGACTAATAACCCGAAGAACAATGATGGCAACTTGTAGTTTGATAGATCTTTGTCAAACATTGTTTCTAAGTTTGGGGTCCTTCAATGCACGGACTGTTCGCCGGATGAGTTCTTAATGGATCTACAAGATTCGGTTACATTAATTACCTCTGTGAAATCCCGAACTAGGCATTGTTTCTTAGCAAGCACAAGTAACCATCTACCACGTAATATGGACCGTTAGATGGTAATGGCTAGATCAACATCCTATTAGAACCTAGTCCAATATATAAAGCACATACGGCACGAGTGTATCACCAGTAGACGGAAAAACCGCACACAATATACGACCATGCACAACCAAACGTTACAAGACAAATCATAATTAATTCAAGGTCAAGATGATGTAATTTGCTTATTTGTGTGATGGTTACTTTTAGTTATAACTTATAGTTATATGATTTTGTAAAGTATATTTTGCTCTTTATTATGTACTTGTCTTTCTGTATCCATGCTTAATGGAAGGAAAGGCTAACGTTTCATGAACGCTAATAATTATAAGTTAAAATACTTATATTTGATTGAAATTAAAGTTTTACCTTAATCATATAGATTAATTCTAAATTTATCATACTATTTATGTACAATTATATAAATAAATAGTATTATATATGCATCTCAATATACAACTAATACATTATCCATCATTATTAAATATTAATATTATAATAGTTGCTCTCCATCTTACTTTCTACATAATTTATTGTACATTTAATGTTCTCATAAAATTTAGATTAATCATGCCGTTGTTCCTATCGAATTTTCTTATTTTATAATGTTCATCATCACTAATTAAATTTTATTTTTAATATTAAAATTTATTAAATGATTCATTCCATTGTATATACTTACAATGTATTATGTATAGAATAATCATTTTGTGGCAACTGCTCCAATCACGTGGGATGGAACCATCATTGGAAGTGCCTCCATCCACAGCATTATTGGGCTGGGACGTCTCATGACGTGCTGCATGGGACACCAAGAAGAGGGTTGGTATAAGTGACACTTAGGAAGGTGCCCCACCAACGCTACGCTGGATGCCTGACTAGGATTTGAATTGTTGCTTTATAATTTTATATTATTTAATATTTACTATTTCATAATCTATATATTATATTTAAATATTACTAAAGAAAAATAATTTACAATTCTAATTCTAATTTTAATTATATATTAATTTTGATATCTCGACCAATATATCTCAGTTATTAAAAAAGATAGGCAAATCAATTTTTTCTGAACAATGAATCACCGTAGCCAAGGTAAACTAAGATATCAATTTATCTTAATTGGCCACCCCAATCAAGATTATTAAAATCTCAATATTTCTAAACTTTACTATACACAAATGGCTTGATATGGCTTATCTAAAACCATGTCATATCCCTAGTCCGAACCAATAAAGAGATCAACAAGAAAGTATAAATAAAAACCCCACATCTAAATCGCTTGGGAAAAAATAGACCTATTTCTTGAGGCTAGCAGTGGAATCAGGCTGGCTTAAGACTTGTTGGCCCGGGTTGGCTTTGGGTTAAGACGCAAGCCAGGCCCAAGTTGGTTCGGGCAAGGTATGTACAGAACAAGTAGGGCCCCAAAGAAATTTTGGGTTAGGTTGCCAAGTTAATGCTTGGCCAAGTTAGGATTTATCGACTTGAAGCCTGAGCCTAGACTATATCTAAAGTTGAGCATAAAATCAAATTCCAAGCGAGCCCAAACCTACTTGGGTCTGAACCAACCTAAACTATTGAAGCAGTCGGGGTGTATCTTTTGCCTGAAAGAAGCATTCACCTTCATGCAAATCCATCCATAGATCATCCACTAGTTGCTTTGATATCTTGCAGCTAGATGAATGATGGGGTTCGTAGTGCTTTGAGATTTGGGCAGTAGATTATCCAAATGCTGGATTTGTGCGAAGGAATGTGAATCTTTCTTTCAATTAAGAGATAGGCTCTTGACCTGGCTCTTGCCATCGAGCTCGTGCTTGCCAGCATTGTAGCCAGGGTAAGAGCTATTAAGATTCATTTTCAAGTCTTAGTCTAATTAAGATTCTATTTTTAGTTAATTATTAATTTTAATAATTATAAAATTTTATTAAATTATTTTTTTATATAATCTTTGTATTTTAGTATATTTTGATTTTTGAGTTTAAATAAGAGTCAAACATCCAACTCATATGATACACTATTTAAAGAGATTTTTCACTACAAGAAAATATAATTTTAGTAACTAAAAAAATTAATTATAAAATAATAAAAATTGATTGCTAATTTATTTTACGATCGATTTAAATCGGTTGCAAAAATTCTGATTGTAAAACTTTGCGGTTGATTTAAATTGGTTGAAAAACTTTGCAACCAATTTAGCAACCAAAAAATAAAAAAAATAATTTAAATTTGATAATATTTTATTTTTTAAAATTGGTTGTAAAACCAATTGCTAGAATCGGTCACAAAATCAATCATTAAATTTATTAAAATATTTTTTATTAATAAATTAATCATAAAATCAGTCACTAATTATTTTAAATTCTTTTAATTAATTTATCGATCATAAAATTGATCGCTTATTTTTTAAATTTTGTTAATTAATTTATCGATCACAAAATTGGTTGCTAATTTTATAGAAAATATTTTTTATTAATAAAATCAATTGTAAAATCGGTCACTAATTATTTTTTAAATTTTTTAATTAAAAAATTAATCATAAAATCAATCATAATTTATTTTTTATAATATTTTAATTTTTAAAATTGATTGTAAAATTAATTTTTAATTTTTATCTTATTTTTTATTATATGATTTTTATTTTTTATATATTTTATATATTATTATTTAAAATAAAATTTGATCGATGTCGGTGATAATGGGGGGCACGGCGATAATGGAGGTCGGTGACAGGTGGCGACAAGGAGAAGGAAAGGAAGTAGGAATGGCAAAATTAATCCGATCCGATGGATATGCACCCTACCTAAATCTAGTCAAATCTGAAAAAATTCAAAAATTATAGCACGGGTATGGATAGTGCTATTTTCTATCCAAACTTGAATCCGACCCTGACTTGAACCTATGGGTATAGGTAATACTCGAACCCATAGCCAAACCATACTCGAATATATATATATAGTTAATGTAATAATTATATTAGTTTTATTAATTATTAAATTATATTTATATATTTTTCTTCATTTTTATTATCTTTTAATATCTCAAGCTTCTTTTTCTCTTAATATTTTTTATTATGGAATAAGATAATTAATATTTTATATCTTAAAAATATTATAATTTTGAATTCTTTATCTTTTTGAACAAGTTCTAATAAAGGAAGTCTTATTTTATTTAAAAATAATACCCTTCTATCTTTACTTAAAAATTATTTTGATTGTTTATTTTTTCTGGTATGGATGGCTATGGGTTGGGTATGGGGAAATGGATTACCCATAGATATCTATGAATCCATTGGGTATGGGGATGGATATCTCTTTTCTTATCCGATCGGATATCGGCTAGGATTTGTGTATAGAGTATTAAATTTAGATTTGGAGATGGGTAGTATAATATCCGACCCAAATCCTATCCATTGCCATCCCTAGGAGGAAGTTCGATGGAAGGAGAAGAGAGGATGGGGATTATCGCAGGCGGGCCAGCGAGGGGAGGCAGAAGGGGAGGGGGGCCATCATGGACGGGCCGATGAGGGGAGGCCATTGTAGGTGGTTGCCAGAAGGGGAGGGGGGTCATCGCAGGCAGGCCAGCGAGGGGAGGCCATCACGAGCGATCATTGGGGAGGGGAGGGGGCCGTCGTAGGTGAGCCGACATGGGGACGAAGAGAAGAGGGGATTTAGGCATGGCTAGGATTGGGACACTATAAAAATTTCAATTATTAACGACACACCATCGTTAATAATCCATCTACTATCACTAATAATCTTGCCGTCGCTAATACCATCATAAAATTCAATCTGAAAATTTTTTATTACTAATTATTATTATTAGTGATGAAAAAAATCACCATCGTTAATATAATTAGCGATACATTAGCAATGGCTTTTGCAATAAAAAAATTCCAGCTCTAATAATTTTTTAATATTTAAATTAATTTTTTAAAAATATTAGCAATGAAAAAGTCTTGAGTAATACCATTGCTAATTATTAATAGCGATAGAAATCTCCTCCACTAATGCAGTCCCTAATAATTTTAAAATTTTAAATTAAATAAAATAAATATTTTAAAAAATATTAGCAATAGCATTTTAGTGGCTAAAGTTATTGCTAATAATTATTAGCGATCAAAAGTACTATTGCTAATAGCATTGCTAATTTTTAAATAAAATAAAATAATTTATTTGAAGAATTATTAGCGACGGCGGCTTCATACCTAAAGCCATCGCTAATACCGATGCTAGTAGTTAATTTATATTTTTTAAAAAATTAATAATAATATTTTTAAAAATCTATTTTAATTAATCATAATAAATTATAATTCATAATACCTGTTATAACTAAAATTCAAAAATAATTTGATAATCAAAAATTAAAAACTAATTTTATTTTATTAAAAATATAAAGTATACAAATTTTTTTACAAGCAATATCAAAAAAATATAATACATTCAAAAGAAAATCAAGTCCAATCCTTATTTGCGTCTGCCTCCTCCTCCTCCTCCTCTTCAATAGTTGGTGGATGAGAGCCGGATATCCCAACATCCTATAATGAAAAAAATAAAATAATATTAGTAAGTTTCGATACGAAAACGTATCTTTTGATATAAAGATGTATCTTTCAATACACTACTCCTATTCTCAAATAGATTATTCCTATATATTCAATTTGATGGTATGAAGCTATAGACATCTCGGTCCATCAATTGGATGTTCAGATTAAATTTTTAGGCACTAAATCTTCTTCTCGAACTCAATCCTAAATATACGAAGCTTCTAAACATAAAAATTTAAAATAAGTAAAAAATTAATAATATAATTAATTACCTAATATGATGGTTGGGACGACGAACCCAGTTGGTCGCACAATAGCGGGTCTTAGAGAAGCTCCATGATCGTATTATGGATGGTATCTAGGAGGCTCTAAGATCACTAGCTCAAAAGCCTCTATACGACCTCCTCCATGTGCACATCACTCTAAGTCTAGAATGTCGAGGCCTATGAGGATGCCGAAAGATATCGAGGTGGTGAAGGATCGAAATTATGGTCGAATTCTATGACCCGACTCCTAGTCACCCCTCTGGTGGCACTGAGCCATCCCTGAAGATCAAGGGGGGCTGAGAAGATGGGTCATCGCTATATCTCTCAGTAACATACTCCACATAATGTATCTACACAGTTTAGAAATATATTAATTCTAATATAAAAATTAGATCATATAATAATTTAATTATTAAATAAAATTTAAAATTTTTTTCGCGATCTATCGCAACATAGAATCTAAATAGTCACCAGTCATCTTAGACTAGTGTGTGGCCCACCACAATTGTAGTTGGTCTAATAACAACCCAAGTGCCATACTATAATAAGTAAATAATAAAATTAAATTAATTAAAATATGTATATAAGAGCTTTTACAGTTCTAGTGAAGAGTTTTGTATTGATTTCTTACCAGTCTATCGACCACAATATGTATGCCGACCGAGTCATCCGTATGCTTGATCGGATCCTACTGAGCGGCTCAATTCTGCAAGACTCTCTGCCACCTACCAAAGTACTCCTCCCTACTCCACTAGTCGTAGAGAGCCTGTTATATGTCTGCACACATCCAGTGATCCATTAAGGATCTTCAGTCCGATAGTGACTGAAAATCAGAGTGCTGGATGACGGACTGTCTGAGGTTGTAGAGGCCATCTTAGAACCTCCATATGGCCACCTTCTCGAAGGTCTGACGGCCAGCCTTATCATCCTGAAGAGTCTCGAATTGGTAATATTCTTGCAACATAGAAGCAAGCATGTATTAATATGTAATTAAAATACCAATGTATTGAAAAGAAATAAATTAAACTAGTTTTGACTTACTAGAAACATCTTTCAAACTACATCACGAGCTTCCGATGGCCAACTTAAGAAATCATTCACTAGGCCCGACATCAATTAGCATATGATTCCGGTAATGATACGAGATGTTGAAAACTCTCTAAATGTACTGCAAAATTAATTTCGAAGAATAAATATTAACTCTAAAATTATAAAATTCTAAACATATTAATTGAGTATGTAGTACTTATGAGCAGCTCTGGATATAGCGGCTCTGGATATGGATGATCTACCTATCCTCTAACCTAGTCGAAGATGCCACAAGCCGGATGGGTCCTTGAGCACGACACTATATCCGAGAGCCTGTGGCCGCTACTGCATGGGATTATGGGGCCACTGGTGACCTCCTGTCCTCCGAACCTGAGCGAAAAAAATCTGATACAAAAAATATTATATTAGTTAACAAATAATAAAATAACATGAATGAGAATATATAAAGTATTAGAGCTTACCGCCCAGTATAAAAGGTGTAGAACCATGAAAACTGACCATACGATTGCTCTCTTCTCGAGAGCTCTATCCTCGATTAGCATGGCTCTGGCCTGTAGAAGACATGATATATGCTCTCTAAAATAAAAATAAATAGATTCATTAAATTAATTAAATAATTATAGATAGCAATGTAAGGTTTAAAATGATGCAAGATAAGTAATTAAAATGATGCAAAATTATACACTTAGCACTACTCATTGGCCTTAATTTTCAGATGTCTGGTATCTTTCAAAATATTCTTCCAATTCTTCCTCTTCTTCTTCTTCTTCCACCTCTTTCTCTTCTTCCTCCTCTTCTTTCTTTCCTTCCTCTACTTGGGGAGGATTGTCTTTTAAAACAATCTTAGTTGAATCTATCTCTTCATGTTAGCTATTTTCACGTAGGAGTATTCCTGGAGTATTCAATTCTACATCATCGAAGGATTAATGAACTTCTAATGTCTTATCCTCTTGAAAGTATTTTGATAATTGGAACTCTTCTTCTTCTTCAAGCACGTAATGAATGGTTTGAGACTTAATTTTACATACAGCCCACTAATCTTTCCTTCCTCTTCTCTTTGATGAAAATGGAGTATAATACACTTGAGCAGCCTATGCAGCTAGTACAAATGGATCATTGATATAAGTTTTTAATTCATGTTTGATCTCAATAAGCCCATGCCGTAGATCAACCTTCATACCATTATCGATATCGAACTACTGACACTTAATAGAATGACACTATTATCTTCAATGTAGCTCATCCTAATCACTTCTTTAAAGATTTCATAGTGTCACTCTCCAGCTTATCTTTCCATCAGCTATCTTTTATACACACACCACTGTTCATTGTACTTTTATAATTTTTATATTACTAAATATGAAATTTAAAATTATTTACATTACAGCCACTATAGCATGTCATGTATTTTTTAGGCTCATAACCTAATGGTCTTAGCTTTCTTGGTATGAACTCACTACCTTGAATGACCAATTGATAGAACCAACATACAAAGTTCTCTGAGTACTATTTTGATATTTCTTCATTAGTTATACTCGAATTTTTTTCTTTCAGCATCTTATCAAATTGCCTAAACATGCAAAAGATAAGTATATTGAAATAAGTGATTAAAGAGATGAGATTATGATGGACACTTATAGAACATATGGGTTGACCTCCGTGCAGCTTAGGAAAACATAAGTCTCTGCCTATCAAAGTTTAGTATTAGAGAAAACCCAGTGAATCTCGAGCCCAAATTCTTGAGTGGGATAGACAAATATTGAGATCTTTCGCTCTGATCCCTCAGCACCACCATCATCATTTCGACCTACTTGAGTCAGCTTGGCCTGCACACTGGGATTAAAGTAGTATTAGCTAAAATTTGAAATCTCTTCTATTATATAAGCCTCTATAATAGAATCTTTGACTCGAACCTTATTTTTTACTTTTTCTTGAGATTGTGCATGTATTTTTCAAATGGATACATCTACTTGTACTACATTGGACCCCCCACCCTAGCTTCATATGCCAGATAAATCATGAGATGCTTCATGGAGTCAAAGAAGTCGGGAGAGAATATCTTTTCCAACTTACATATGGTCTCTACATTGCTAGCCTCAAGATTGGATATGTGGTCGGTGGATAGTTCGATAGCACAAATATCTCTAAAGAGAAGACTAAGTGATAATTATCATAAATTACTAAATAAAAGTATTAAAATATATAATAATTAAAATTTATTTAAAAAATTAATATTTTTATTACTTTTTATAGAAAAATCCTATCAATGTAAAGATCTTGATTTATGGATTCTAATAAAATAAATTTTACTCAAATCGAAGTTAAAATGAAAGAGATTTGAAGCCCGAAAGATTAAATTAAAAAAAAAAAACTTGGTCAATTGAACTGGTCGGTCCAGCTAGAATCCGGTTCGGTCCAGCGAAATCGACCCAGTGCCAACACTAGACCGACCGTGGCCCAGCACCAGCGTCGGCCCGTAATGCAACCCAGCCCACGTGTGTGATTTTGGCCCGTTCAGCCCACATTCCCTCCAGCGTGATGTCACCATGACATCATTTTTATCACGGTTCACCATGGACTGCATGCCAGCTCAGTGCATGTAGACCGTTAAAGGGTCTACGACATTTTTATCACGGCTCATGGGGTTATATCCATCATTTTAGCTAGCATGGCATGTTCGGATTGGTCAGGGTCTACGGCAAGTTCGGTCCACCACGATCTATAGGGGATGACGCGCTGGCGATGTGTGCAATCGTGCAACTGGGCGCGCTCTCGGTTTGGATCCGATGGTGGAGATTATTTTTGACTATGATTAGGAGCTCCCAGTGGTGGATTTTAGTGGATTTTGATCTATAGATCATAGAATGAATGGCTAGAAATATTTTGGATGATTAAATTCGATCTGGACTCCGATTTGAGCTCGACAAGGATCCAAAAATCTAGTTTTTCTTTTATTTAAGGCCCTATTATGCCAAACCTGAGAAGAGCCTCCTATGAGGGGAAATAGGCCCTCCAAGCTCTCTTCTCTTTCTCCTCTCTTCTCCTCTCTTCTTCTTTCTTCTTTCTTTCTTTTTCTTTTATTTTTGTTTATCTGGGAGACTCCAACATGCCAAAAGCTACAAAGATCAAATCTATGTATGGCTAGAGACCTCATATCTAGGGGAGTAAGAAAAGTTCTTCGATCATGAGAGTTTATAAATTGAATCTTATTTTTTTTTTATTGAATAATAAAATTTCTTCATCTTTTACATGCTTTTCTTATTTATGCTTTAATGTTGAATTTTTTATAATTTATAACTAAAGAGACGGATCATGATCATGAAAAGATATGATCTATACTCAAATTAAAATAAATTATCAGATTTATACTTTAATAATTATTTTTCTTACACTTTATGCTAAGGAGATAGATCGTGATTGCAGATAGATATGATCTGTGCTCAGATTATGATGAATTATAAGAATTAATCAAAAATATATTTATTATTCTTTGATGGTATGATCTAAATAGTCTATATCTGTAAGATAGATCATGATCATATTAGATATGGTCCATACTTGGTAAAATAGGTTATTTTAGAATCAGATCAAAGGAACATACATCTCATAGGATTGCATGTTGATAATAGAAAGATTGCATGAATCAATTATAAACTTGAAAATTGAAAGATGGAACTAAAATCCTAAACAACTTTTCTTCTTATTTTTAATTAATTTTAAAATCTTAATTAATTAAATCTCTACTTTCTTTTATTTTAATTTGTTGAATTTAAATTAGTTCTTTTTAAATCACTACTTTAAATTCTTGCTTCATAAATTAAATTAAATTTTATTTTTTTAATTAAACGTAACTCAATCTTCAATTTTTGAGAAAATTGATACCTGACTTACCACTATTCTAATCAATAGTAAGTTCAGTTTTAATTTTTTTTTGATGCTTTAATGATAAGCAATCAAATTTTTAGCACCATTGTCGAAGATTGTAGCACAATTGCTTCAATAAAAATAAAAAAATTTAAAATCAAAAAATAAAATAAAAAAATAAAAAATAATTAATTTCTTATTTATTGCTTTATATATTTTATTATTTTATTTATTTTACTACTTTATTTTATTTCTTATTTTAATTTATTATCTTATTTATTTTTACTATTGCTTTATTGCATAGTTATTGATTTAATAATTTATTTACTTTTTTGCTTTATATTTACTACTTTTCTACTTTTACTTTTCATATTTTACTCTACAGATTAGTAATTTATCTTTTATTATCCATCAATTTAATCTAATTACTTAATTACTTATTATTTATGCTTTCTTTAAATTTTTGCTTTTTATTGCTTTTCATATATAATTTATTAATTACTTTCTAGCTAGTTTATCTGAATTGTATAGTTAAATAATTATCTTATTTTATATAATTAATTTACTGCTCTTTATAATTTAGAATAAATTATTATCTTAAAAGTTGATTTAATTTTTTTTTGATACCTAGGTACTTTTTAATCCTAAAGTAATTTACTTTCTAATTAGTTAGATTTTCTAAACTAGTTTAGATAAAACCTAATATAATTAATCTAATTAACTTAATTAAAATCTATCTTTTATTTTTTCTAGTTTTAAATAACCTAATATAAGAAGAAAACAAACACACTTCATAACACTTAATTAATATAGATAAATTAATTAAATTTTAAAATTAATTTAACATGTTTGGACATCTTATTTTATTTGCATTGCATATTCATAATATATTTTAAGAGCATAACCCATTAAATAAGATAAGGTGACGATTTGATCATCCTTTCTTAGCCTACAAACCACCATCCTTCATATTATATTGACCTAGATTTTAACTTAAAATTAATTAGACGTTGGCCCCTAAAGATATTCGAGCTCATTAGGATAAGGAATTCTAAGAGTTGGACCGAGTTAGGATTAGTCAGCTTGACTGGTGTCTAAGGCAAGTGATTTAGAAACTGTATCCTGAAGGAAGGTGGTTACTTAATTGATTTTGTTAGCTTACCTGACCAAGACAATAGTGTCTAAGAAAAGCAATAGGGGGATTTCTACAGATCTTATACTTACCTGATTAGTTGAGTGACTGATTCTTTATCTGGAGGGCTTGAAGGTGATCTTAGCAGTTAGGAGCTGTATAGATCTAGATTAACCCTAGGATAGAAAGTCCATACTTGTATAACTTGATTGAAATTAACACCAAATGCTAATTAAAATACTCTCCTCTATCATCTCTAGATCTAGGATCATCTAGGCCCCTATCTTTAGAATTCTTTCTCCTCATCTCTTTTCTTCTTCTTTAAAATAAAATAAAATAAATAATTAGAGATGGATTTAGATAGTATATTTGCTAATCTATCCCAAAGAGTAGATCGTCTAGAAGATAATAGAAATCTTTCATATCCATTTTTTCTTCCTACACAATAAGTTTGTGTAATTTATTCGAGCCCCACCTACTTTGCAAGAAGATGCCCAAACCAATTTCTTGAGTATATGTATGAGCAAGTTTATCAAGATTAAATCCAAATGGCCTACAAACCACTTTTATTCGGTACTACAAAGATCCACTTTTATGGATACACATTATGATATGCCCTACCCACAATATCAATTTTCTTCAAATAATAATGAATCAATTTTTAAAGAGAGGATTCAACAAGCAGTAGATGAGTTAGAATTTATCAATCAACCATTGAATAATCTAGAGGAATAAAGGCTTAATTCTTTAGAAAAATACCTAAAAATCATGATAAAGTCACAAAATGACCTTATGCAAATCTTTAAAGAATTAGAGAAGCAAGGGTTTACATTCAATCAGCATAAGAAAAGTGATGAGTTGCCCAATCAGCTCGAGAGTGACCCTAAGGGACCATACCTAGTTAGAAATTTTAATGTTCTAAAAACTTTTCCTGAACAATCAGAGATAACTCTTGAAAATAATATGGTTATAAAATAATCTCGCATAACTAAAAAGATCCTCCTAAACCATATTATTAAGGCAAAAATATATAAAGAATTATTTACATCATCATCTCCTTTACCTATCGTCACAGAATAACCTAATAAAACTAAAAAGATCCTATTAGACCATATAACTGAGGCAGCAAAATATAAAAAAGATCAAGAATGATGGGATGAACTAATTTCATCATCTTATTTATATATGGATCTATCCCTAAGAACTCTAGAATCATCAATTTTTTTTAATAATAAAAGATAAACTGATGAGATGATGGAATTAAGAAAGACTTCCAAGAACTATAGATGAATAACATATTAGAGAAAGCTTCATCCAAAATTCTTTTCCAAAATTCATTAAATTATTATTTGGCTTATTATGAGATGGATAATTTTGATAATGATGGGTACAATACAGAAGTTAGTGATCAAGTAGATACACCCTATCCTAAAATTATCCTATTTTGGATTGAAAAACTTGAACCATCACCTAGCCCACCAATAGATCCATTGTTAGAACTACCAACTGATTTAGAATTGAAGCCGCTTTCTGACATACCTATTGACACACTGCTAGTAATGCTTACCCAGGAAGACCAACTTATTGATGTTCTAAAAGCATATAAAGAAGCTGTTGAATGGGATATTACTAAAATAAGGAATAATGACTTTAAGTTTAATTTTTTTGTATTTGACACTACTTTTAAGGATGGCCTTCAAAATTTATCTATAATATTGAAATAATATATGGAGGTAGATTTAAAATTAATATAAAAAAAGTGTCATATCTTGGATCAGGAAGAGTTGATGCCTAGATATATTAGACCCAGAAAAGAAATTATGGTAGATCATGTTATAATTAAAAAAATTCCTAAACCACCACCCCCAATTTTGGCCCATCACACATAATTTCTTTCTGATTATCATAAATACTATAATAATAATAAACTTTGGAATAGAATGCTTGCTCTAAATACTTTATTGATTAGGGCTATGCTTAACCATCAAAAAGTATTCTATGAACAATTTTCTGCCATGATGACATGACCTCCTAATTAGTCCTATCTTTTTAGAATTTTGAAGGATGTGCTAAAATTAATTATACCAAAAACTCCTTCTTAGGATCTAGTTGAAGATGTTAAACTTAGCGCTTACTAGAAGACAACCCAAATTTTTATATTTAATATTTTTTTTTAATTTTTAGTTTATCTTTTCTTTTAGGAATAAGTTAGGGGGAGAACTACAAATCCATACTGAACGAAGAATAATTAAAACCCAGATCGAGCTAAGAATATACTAAATCCGATGAACTCTTTTCTTATTATCTTCTTGTCATTTATCACACACTTTTCTTTCCTCCATTGAGGACAATGGAAATTAAATTGAGGGGAAGGATAAATAAAAAATTTTAAAATCCTCAAGTATGGTGATAATTAGTCTTATGTGCCTGATTTTATCTTGATTTGAAGTTTTTCAGGTATTTTAATCAATGATTGATTAATGATCTTGAAAATTTTTTAAATACTAAGGATCAAATTATTAAAAAAATTTAATAAATGATCAGGTGTAGAACAAAATAAATTTTTGAGTGATTCTAAAATCTTCTTCCAGTCTATATTCAATAAAAAATTTACTTTATATGGATATGAGTGAAAAAAATAAAAAATTTAAAAAATAATAAAAAAATAAAGAGCAAGTTCTAAATATTGGTCTCCCATCGAGTAACCGGGTTATGTTGTATAAGCAAGCAATGTTATTCACGTAAAAAAAAAGGGTAATGTAAAGAAGCTTGTTATATAGTTAGTTTTAATCTGTAGCCTATTTGACTTGAGTTAATAAGTCTGAGGAGTGTTCTACACCTAGTGTCCTAAAGTCAGCTAGTTTATGAGTTATTAATCCAAAACTCGCTATAAGGATTAGATAGAAAGCTTAAGAGGTTAAAATATTACACTAGCTATAAAAAGAAAATAAAATTTAGACCATAGTAAAGATAGAGAATTTAAAGAATAGAGGTGGAGATTGATCAAAGAAAAGTTTTAAATTTTATGTTCTTTACTTAACTACTATTTGGAGTAGAATTAATAATCCAATGACATATTTCTTAAATCTCTAATTAGGTATCAACTAACTTTAGAATGACATGAAGAAACTTTCATATCTTATCGAGTTGGTATATACTTCTAATTTTTTTTTACTCGAGGATGAGTAAAACTTAAGTTGGAGGATGTGATAAATTATCATAAATTACTAAATAAAAATATTAAAATATATAATAATTAAAATATATTTTAAAAATTAATAATTTTATTAGTATTTTGTAGGAAAGAAGCTCACTAATATGAAGAACTCAATTTATAGATTCTAATAAAATAAATTTTACTCAAATTGAAGCTAAAATGGAAGAGATATGAAGCCCGGAAGATTAAATTAAAAAAAAAAAAATGGTCGATCTAGCAAGAATCTGGTTCAGTCCAGCAAAACTGGCTAGCACCAGACCGACCGCGGCTCAATGCCAGCACCTGCCCATAATGCAACCCAGCCTACGCATGCAATTTCAGCCCATTCAGCCAATTTTCCCTCCAGCATGATGTCACCATGATGTCATTTTTATTGCAGTCCACCATGGACCGCATGCCAGCTCAGTGCACGTAGACCCTTAAAGGATCTACAAAATTTTTATCATGGCTCGTGGGGTTATATCCATCATTTTAGCTAGCATGGCATGTCTAGATTCGTCAGGGTCTGTGGCAAGCCTGGTCTACCACGGTCTATAGGGGATGACGCGCTGGCGATGTGCACAATCATGCAGCTGGGCACACTCTTAATTTGAATCCGATGGTGGAGATTATTTATGACAATGATCAGGAGCTCCTAGCGATGGTTTTTGATGGATTTTGATCCATAGATCATAGAATGAATGGTCAGAAATATTTTGGATGATTAAATTCGATCCAGACTCTGATTTGAGCTCAATAAGGATCCAAAACTCTAGTTTTTCCTCTATTTAAGATCCTGTTATGCCAAACCTGAGGAGAGACCCCCTGTGAGAGGAAATAGGCCCTCCAAGCTCTCTTCTCTTTCTCCTCTCCTATCTTCTTCTTTCTTCTTTCTTCTTTCTTTCTTTTTCTTTTATTTTTGTTTATCCAGGAGATTCCAACATTCCAAAAGCTACAAAGATTAAATCTATGTGCGGCTAGAGACCTTGTATCCAGGAAAGTAAGAAAAGTTCTTCGATCATGAGAGTTTGTAAATTAAATCTTTTTTTATTAGATAATAATTTTTTTTCATCTTTTACCTATCTTTCTTATTTATGCTTTAATGTTGAATTCCTTATAATTTATAACTAAAGAGATAGATTATGATCATTAAAAGATACGGTCTATATTCAAATTAGAACAAATTATCAGATTTATGCTTTAATAGTTCTTTTTCTTATACTTTATGCTAAGAAGATAGATCGTGATCGCAGATAGATACGATCTATGCTCAAATTAGAATGAATTATAAGAATTAATCAAAAATATATTTATTATTCTTTGATTGCATAATCTAAATAGTCTATATCTGTGCGATGGATTATGATCATGTTAGATATGATCCATGCTTAGTAGAATAGATTATGTTAGAATCAGATCAAAAGAACATACATTTCATAAGATTGCATGTTGATAATAGAAAAATTACATGAATTAATTATAAACTTAAAAATTAAAAAATAAAATCCTTGACAACTTTCCTTCTTATTTTTAATTAATTTTAAAATCTTAATTAATTAAATATCTATTTTTTTATTTTAATTTATTGAATTTAAATTAGTTCTTTTTAAGTTACTGTTTTAAATTTTTGCTTCATAAATCAAATCAAATTTTATTTTTTTTAATTGAATGCAACTCAGCCTTCAATCCCAAAGGAAATCGACACCCGACTTACCATTGTTCTAATCAATAGTAAGTTCAGTTTTAATTTTTATTTGATGTTTTAACGACAAGCAATCACTAAACTCGATCAAAGAACTCTATATAGAGTTAGAAAAAAGATCACGCCAAGCTAATGGGAGTAATCATTGCATGAATACTTGATGGTCATGGCTCTTTAGCCCATAGAATCTATAAATTTTGATATTGACGTACCGAGCTAGATGACGTGTATAACCATATGAAAATTTAAGACTTTTACACTATTCACAAACGTCATTCAACCACTCCCTTGTTAAGGTATAAGATGCTTTCGACTTCAAAAATTTTTCAGGTGACATCTTAATCAGCTCTAATAGAGGATGCTTGCATATATTCTTCATATTTGCTCGAGCCTTAAGATTGTTCTTCGTCTTGCCCTTGATATCCATAATAGTATAGAAAATATTATCGAATATATTCTTCTCAATTTGCATGACGTCAAGGTTATGATAGATCAAATTAATGAACCAGTACGACAATTTCTAGAAGATGCTTCGCTTCACTAAGTTATGAGTTCTAGTGAACCCCTAAGACTTCTGCTTATCAAATTCAATACCAAATGGAACTTCGTCCAATTGAGATACCCTTTGAAACACTTCCATACCACTAAGTCACTGGGGTGTATAGACCTTCTCTATCTTATTCCTCCTAAAATTGTCATGCTGCTTTCAAAAAAAATGATGCTCATAAAAAAATTGATGATGACAATCGAACCAGCAGGGCTTACGATCATGCTCAAGCTAAAATGATTCTGTATTCTCCATATAATAGGGACATACTAGCTTCTCATTAGTGCTCCATCTTGATAGCATCCTATAAGCAGAAAATTCGCTAATGGTCCACATCAACACAGTCTTAATTACAAAATTTTGCTTCTTTGATGCATCAAAAGTATAAATGCCATTAGATCATAACAATTTTAGCTCATCAACAAGAGACCTTAGATATACATCAAGGCTTCTTCTAAGATGTTATGGATCGGGAATGAGTAATGAAAAAATATTATGTTCTTTCATGCACATCCTAGGTGACAGATTATATGGAGTAATAAAGATTATCCAACATGAATAAGGGGCTACTGCATGACCGAATGGTGTAAAGCCATCAATAGATAGACCTAGTTGGACATTGCATGATTTCTAAGCAAATAAAGGATGGCAAGCATCAAATTGCTTTCATGCATCACTATCTGATGGATGACATATCTCAGGATGCTTGCATGGTCCTTCTTTGTGCCATCTCATCTATTCGATAGTACTCTTAGATAAGCAAAGCCTCTAAAGTCTAGGAGTGAGAGGAAGGTATTGAAAAATCTTGTATGGTATATCCTTCTGATTCCTTTCCTCTTGCTTTAGCTTGAATCGGCTTACACCGCATATGCCGTATGAGCTTTTCTGTTGATCCTTTTTATAGAAAAGTATGCAATCATTATGGTATACATCTATTTTCTCATATCCTATTCCTAACCCTTTCACCATTTTTTTTTAAACATAGAAGCTCTCAACAAACTTCTCATCCTTCGATAGTATTTTCTTTATTATTGCTTGTTGGGAATGTGTCTCCAAGCCAATCGTCAGTCTGTAGATAGTTGGATCATATATTTATAATTATATATGAATTATAAATTAATAAAAATTATTTTCATATTTTTCATCATAAATTCTATTATCTTCTAATGAACTCCTGTATTGTGATGAAGTCCTTAGGACCATCTAGATTCGATAAAGGAGAATTTATCATTTAGTCCTTAAATAGTTCATGACCAAATGATACGTTGTTACTTAGGATGATAATGTTTATCAAGTATAGATCGTTGTGTGCCATATAGGTTGGTTGTCCTCATAACTAAGGAGTGTTAAGACACTGATATGGCATGCAAGTGAGATGTATGGATACATCTGTACTGAACGTGATCAACTTCGAGGCTTTTCTCCTATCAAGATTAGCTTCGATGGAATATGGGTATAAATGTTTCTCCGACCTGAGATCACCATGATGACTTTCAAGCAACTCACTATGTTTTGATGTCGGATTATCTGAATTTCTAATTCAGTGATGAAAGATTTTTAGACACAATCAAGTACTTATGGAGTCGGTGCGTGTATCAAGATGGGATTAACCACTCTTGATTTTAGGAGCTGTGTTCAATTATGTTTCAATTTAGCAAAATCTAGGCTAGGATAGTCTTAGTGAGGAGTCTTGAGACTAATTGCTTTGAGACACGATATGGATATATTTTCTAAGGTTGACAGTCTAATTCTGAGTCATCTATTACATAGAAATCATAGAGATAAATTATACGGTAATCATATTTGCATAGATTCTGAATGTTGCGATTGTGATTATTCGACCTATCCGGACATTGGGTACCATCGCTAGATGGTCACTTCGATTAGTATAGAAATTAGTTTCTGTGCTACCAGCTTAGGTTCAGACCTGCGAGGTTATACACATTAGGAGTTTTTATCTGATCTGATGACTGATCAAGAGTTTTATTAGTCTGAGACTCTATGGTCAAGAGTTCTACTAGACTAGGACTCTATGACCAAGAGTCCTACTGGACTGGAACTCTGAGTCCTACTTGTCTGAGACTATCTGATCAAGAGTTTCATTGATCTGAAACTTTGGTCAAGAGTCCCACTGGACTGAAACTCTATGACAAGAGTCCTACTGGATTGAAACTTTGGATCTTACTAATCTGGGATTCTCTGATCACGAGTCCTAATAATCTAGGATACTATAGTCAAGAGTCCCATTGGATTGAGACTCTATGATCAAGAGTCCTACTGGACTGAAACTCTGAGTCTTATTCATCTGAGACTCTCTGATCAAAAGTTTCATTAGTTTGAAACTCTATAATCGTAAGTTTGATTCATTTGGGACACTAGGTTTAAGAGTCCCACTGATTTAGGACTCTTTAAGAATTTCATGTTGATAGGACTTTGTTGCCTAATAACCCATTCGATTTGGACTTAGATATTTTTGAAGGATTAATTAATAATTTAATTATTGATTAGCTTAATTTGATTGAGTGATGAGGATTTGATTAAGTTTGATTGAATTTGATTCGATTAGATTTGACCCGATCAGGTTATGAGATGACCTAATCGCTATGGGAGTTTTGATCCTGATTTGATCAGGACGTAGATCTAATTAATTTTTAATTTAATTAAAATTTTATTAGATTAGGCTAAGCCTAATTTAGTTGGATTTAACCTTTGGGTTTAGATTAATTAGTTTGATTGAAACCAATTAGGACTAAGTTAAATGAAGTTTGAATTCAAATTCTCCCATGCGCCCACCATTTTTGACTTTTCCACTCTGCTACCCACGCCCTCCCTTTTGTTTGTCAAATATTTTTTGAGAAATAAAAATATGCACATAGAAGGAGAGTCCTTCTGCATGTTAAACACAAGAGAGGGAGTGTTGGATAAGGATAAGAGGCTCATTTGATTTTTGAAATCAAGTGAGTGGTTAAAACCTCTCAACCACTCGACCTTTATCATTTTTCATGCAGTTTTCCTATGGTATTCATGTCAATAAATTATGAGAATTGTGCATGTAGGAGAAGGGGTTAGCATTATGTGGTAAAAATTTTATAGTGTTTAGGGATCAGCTCTGGGCAAAAAAAAATCTCGGAGTGAAGGTGAACAGGATCCTACATCACTTTACTTTTCCCTCATCCCTCTCTTCTCTTATGATTTTTACCTCTAAGGATATCCTATTTTTAGATATGATCTCAATAAAAATTATAGATCTAAAAGTTATATTTTCATAAAAACTTATTTCATGAAAAAACTCCACATAGAGAGGGCATGATAGGATTTTTAGTATGTCAAAGTTTTTGGGCCGAGTGAAATCCTAGATTTGGGAATCTAGGTTCGGATGGAGAGATCGAGTGCTATGAGCATCGGATCACCACCAAATTTGACACACATCTTCATCATCCTCCAATATTTATGTTCTAATTTTTTAAAATATCTAAAAAATCAAAAAGTATACCATTGATCGGATCGATCGTGATTAGCTATCGAAAATTCCGACGAGGAGCTAGCACTCCAGTAGGGCTGATTAGGATCAGAAGCTCCATATAGACCAACCATAGAGGCTAGATATATGTGCGGCTATGACGTGATATCAAAGCATTATTCAGTAGACTCAGATTGCAGTGATCGACTATCCACAAAAAGGTATTATATTCTAAACATGTAGATATAGTAAATAGTTTATTACATAGTTTTATTTTTAGATCTATTGATGTATGCATACATATTATGTTTAGATCTAAATGTATAGGATTAAATAATCTGATATGATTAGTAGATAATTAATTAGATTAATTATTTTTTACCACATCATTGCTATTTTTAAAATATTTTTTGAAAGTAGTATGGCAAACCCTGCACTATTTTCTTCAATTGGTATCAAAGCAAGGTTCTTTAAATATGATATGCTTGCATATTTAAATTAATAATTTAGATTTAATCTAAATATTGATCTAATAATTTAAATAATTAAATCTAAAAAATTAAAATTCAGATCGTACGGACTGTAGGTTGTCCTACTGTAGGGTTTATCCCCTACAGTAAAAAAGGTTGTCTTGGTATGTTACTGATCTATATCGTTAATCATGAAATTACTAGATTTGATCTAATATTTTTATAATTTAATTATATTAGACTTTAATCTAATTTATGATCATGAATGCATAATTAGATAATGTTTGATTCATGATTTCATGATTATGTAGTGTATATAGTTTTAGATTAAATTCTATAACTAGTATTATTTGTGAATTGAGATGATTTAATTTTGAAATGAGTCAACTCAATTGGTGAACAATGCTAAGTTGTAAAAATTTTTTCAAAATTAAAAATATTTTTAAAATACCAAACTCTAACCCTCAGCACATAAACTTAATTAAAAATTAAGCATAATAATTTAGCATCTAGAATTATGAATTAAGACTCTAAGTCATTAATCATAAACTTATGGGTTATTGGGTTAGCTGAATTAGGTCCATAAATTGAGTTAGACCTAAGGTTAGTTAAAAGGTGGATTAATTTAGAGTAATTGATTAAATCTAATTAAATATTAATTTAGATTAGATCAAGGACTCTATAGACTTAATTACAATAGTTGTAGTTGGTCAAGTCCATGCCTTTAACAAGGACCAAATGAACTTGATTCAAGGCTACACTATCGAATCTGAAATTACTAGATTGATCAAATTAAAACTAAAGAACCAGATGGTGTCTAAGATAAGTTTGGCAGTTTGATCAATAATTTTTAATTGGGAGCTACTCGCGCTGATTCGGTCTTTGATGAGTTAATGGCATATCCCTTCTCCTGATCTCACTTACCTGACCATCCTGATGAGTTAAATTTTGATTAGATCACTTGGTGATTCGGGCTCACCCATGTCTATTAGGTAAATCAGTCTGACTGATTTAGGTGCTCCTAATGCCAGCTTAGGTTAGATTCTTTTCTGACTTGGTGAAGTCAGTGGGAGGATCAAAATTGGTTCACTGAGTTTCTTTAAATTGTTTAACTAAATCCTCTAAAATTATTAGGTCCTTAAGAATGAAATAATTATATAGATAACTAAATCATAGCCTCCCATTAAGTTGAGTGATAATGGGTTCATTAGTATAATGATCATTAGAGGCCCAAAGGCCTGGTGATTATTGACTAATGAAATTATAATTCATAAAATGATAATTTGGTTAAGTCTTTCCGATGATGGTTAGGTTGGCCGATCAAAGTCAGGTCTGATCATTTATTGGTTAAATAAGATCAAATATGGTCATGTTAATGGTTGGACCTAATCGAATCTTTTTTAGTGAAGGCCAAAGCCTACTGATTAGATCTATAGAAAAAAATCAATATTACTAGAAGTTGTTTAGAAAAATAATTAATTTTGAATCTATCCATAGATGCACATGGGTTGACCAACCAAAGTTGGGCTCATGTGTAGTCTATGTAGATTCTAGTATCCACTAAGAAATTAGAGTAATTCCTCAAATTAGAGGTAAAAGCTACCAATTCGTATAAAATAGTGGAAAGACCTTTAGACTGAAGTCCAAGTCTTTAGAATTAATAATTCATATATTAATTAGGTTTGATTTTTTTTTATGCAGACATGGCCACTAACCTATCACTTCGATCATTGTTAGATTATGATAAATTAATGAAATCTAACTACGATAGTTGGTATCGTAAGCTGAAAATCATCCTAGAGCATGAGCGGATCCTTTATGTGGTAACAAATCGAGCACCTAAGGAGCCAGCCTCGAATGCTAGGAAAGTGGTCCGAGATACTTATCTGAAGTGGCTCAATGACCGCACCACCATTCAATGTATAATGTTGGCGGCAATGAATGACAAGTTCAGCCATAGGTTTGAAAATGCCCAGCCACAGGAGATGCTTCAAATATTAATGACTCTTTTAGCACGTCGGATGATGTTGAAAGGCACAAAACAAGTTGTGCTATTTTCAACACTCAGATGAAGGATGGAGCCTCAGTCATTGATCATGTATTATACATGATCGAGATGATTTAGCATCTTAGCAAGTTGGGCTTTTTCCTGCACGAGCAGCTTGGTAAGGATGCGATCCTTAATTTTTTGCCTAAGTCCTTCCTTCCCTTCATAACTCATTTTAGAATGACAAAGCCTGCAGTGAACTACCATGGCTTGTTGGGGTTGCTGTAGAACTTTGAAAAGGATTACCAACTCCATAAGGAGACGGTGAATATAGTGGGAGGGTCTTTTTCTGATCGTCGATCTTTTAAGAAAAGGAAGAAGAATAAGAAGAAGAAAAATAAGAAGGTACGGCCGCATGCTGGGATGACTACACAGGGTCAGATCAAGAAGCATAAGTCAGATCAGAGCTAGGCAGAGTGCTTCTTCTCTAAAAAAATAGGGGCACTGGAAGAGGAAATGTCCTTTGTACATTGTCTTCCTGAACCCAAACAGGCTAAGGAAGAAGCAAGTGGTTGCTAGGCAAGGTAATTATATGATAACATCTTACAATTTTTTCTTATTTGATTCTACTGTCAGGGTATTAGATACTAGAAGCCCTTATCATATTTGTAACTCTATGCAGGACTTGCAGGTCAGTAGGAGATTTGATCAAGATGAGAGGGTCCTGAACATTGGAGATGGAAGACAAGTTTCAATTCTAACTTTAAAAATCATGAACCTTACAATCAATTCAAATAAAGTTATTCTTAATGAATGTCATTATTGTCTAACTTTCTTATTGAATGTCATTTCTATAGGCCTTTTAGCCATGAATGGTTTTGAAATATCAATAAAAAAAAATTTTGTAATGTCATTTTGAATAGTGTTACAATTTTGATTGGACAATTGAATAACGAAATTTATTTACTTTCTATGCCTGTTAACGTGGTTCAATCCTCCAGTAAACGTTCTAGAATTAGTGATGTGTCTGATGTCTACCTTTGGCACTGTAGGCTAGGTCATATTAACAAGAATAGAATTAACAAGTTAGCTCAAGAAGAAATTTTTGAGGTTAGTGATTGTGAGTCACTTCCAACCTCTGAGTCCTATCTTCTTGGTAAGATGACCACGTCATCTTTTACTAAAAAAGATGAACGAGCCACTGAACTCTTGAGTTTAGTACATTCGAATGTATGTGGACCCATGAGCTCAAGTGCCAAAGATGGATATTTCAACTTCATAACCTTCACAAATGATCTATCGAAGTATAGGTATGTCTATTTAATGAAGCATAAGTCAGAGTCATTTGAAATATTCAAACTATTTCGAAATGAGGTAGAAAAGCAAACTGGGAAGAGTATTAAAACTCTTCGATCTGACCAAGGGGGTGAGTACCTTTCCAATGAGTTTCTGACATATCTTGGAGAGAACGGAATTCTCTCTCAATGGACCCCTCCTGAAACACCACAACTTAATGATGTGTCTGAAAGGAGAATTAGATCCGGTTGGACATGGTTCGATCCATAATGGGGTTTGTTGATTTGTCGATCTTTCTATGAGGATATGCTCTCGAATCGGTTTGTTACATTCTAAATAGGGTTCTGAGTAAATCTGTTAATAAAACATCATATGAAATATGGACAAAGCGTAAGCCAATGCTTTCACACCTTAGGATTTTGGTGTGTCCGACCTACGTCAAACATTTGATGATAGACAAGCTTGGACCTAAGTCTGATAAGTGTAGTTTTATAGGTTATCCAAAAGAAACTAAAAGGTACTACTTCTACCTTACTGATAAGCAAAAAGTGTTTGTCAGCCTTAAGGCAGTCTTTTTAGAAAAGGAGTTCTTTGGTAAAGAAACTAATGCCTCCAAGGTCGAACTTAATAAAGTACGACAGATGAAAGAATGGATACAAGTTGTTGAACTTGAGCTGGATCTGATTAGATCAGAATCAGAATCCATTGTAGAAGCATCCTTAAGGAGATCTGATAGAGTACCACATCAACCGGATAGATACTATGATTTTTTAGTCTGGGACGGAGATCCTATCGAACTCGATGAGAATGATCAGGATCCAATCACCTATATAGATGCAATGTAGAGATCTGACTTTGAGAAATGGCTTGAGACTATGAAATTTGAGATGGAATCTATGAAGGTCAATGATATATGGATATTGGTTGACCCATCCAAAGGGGTAAAATCCATAGGATGTAAGTGGATCTTCAAAAGAAAAAGAGGCACCAACGAAAGGATAGAGACCTATAAAATCCATCTGATTGCCAAGAGGTATCGTCAACGTTATGGTATTGACTATGATGAGACATTCTTTTCTATGACAATGCTCAAATTTATTTGGATAATGCTTGCCATAGCTGTCCATCTGGACTATGAAATCTGGCAGATGGATGCGAAAATAGCTTTTCTTAACGAAGAGCTGGATGAAGAGGTGTATATGATACAACCTAAAGATTTCACGTTCATAGATGAGTCTAAGGTGTGTAAGTTTCAGAGGTTCATTTATGGACTAAAGCAGACATCTCGAAGTTGGAATATACGATTTGATAGAACAATCAAAATGTATGGCTTCGTTAAGAATGAAAAGGAGCCCTGCATATACAAATGGGCTAATGGTCTAGCAATAGTACTCCTAGTATTGTATGTGGATGACATTCTCTTAATCGAAAATGATGTTCCTGCATTACAAGGAATAAAGATCTGGCTATCATCACAGTTCTCCATGAAAGATCTGGAAAAAACTTTCTACATCCTTGGGATGAAGATCTATAGAAATAGATCTAAAAGGTTGCTTGGATTGTCCCAGTCCATGTACATTGACACTATGCTAAAACGGTTCAACAAGGAAAATTTCAAGAAAGGCTATCTACCGATAGACCATTGAATTTCTCTTTTAAAGAGGGATTGTCTAACAACACCTCTAGACAGAGAGCGTATGAATAGAATAGCATATGCTTCAACAGTGGGTTCTATAATGTACGCCATGACATGTACGTGGCCAGATATGGCATACTCACTAGGTGTTGTGAGTAAATACCAATCTAATCCATGGGAGAATCACTGAAAGGTTGTTAAAATTATCCTAAAGTATTTAAGAAATACTAAGGACCAGTGGCTTGTATTTGGTGAATCGAACTTAAAACTTATGGAGTTTATAGATTTCAGTTTTTAGTCCGATCATGATCATAGCAAGAATGTGTCGAGATATATATTTATCCTTAATGGTGGGGTTGTCTGCTGGAAGAGTTTTAAATAGTACACTATGGCTGATTCAGTTTGTGAGGCAGAGTATGTCGCTGCATCAAATGCTGCCAAAGAAATGGTATGGCTAAGAAAATTCATCATCGAGCTCGGAGTAGCATCCTCCCTTGATGGTCCAGTTTTGCTCTATTGCGACAGCTCTAGAGCTATTGTTCAGGCGAAGGAACCAAAGGCACACCAGCGGACGAAGCATATTTTGCGTCGCTACCATCTTATTCGAGAGATTATGGATCGAGGTGACATCGACCTTCAGAAGATCGACAAAAAGGAGAACCGGGCCGACCCATTTACTAAAGCTATTACGGTGAAGGAGTTCGATGACTTTAAGTCGAAGATAGGTATTAGATACTGCACCGATTGGCTTTAGTCCAAGTGGGAGATTATTGAAAATATGTTCCCAAGCCAATCATCAGTCTATTGATGGTTGGGCTATATATTTATAATTGTATATAAATTATAAATTAATAAAAATTATTTTAGCATTTTTCATCATAAATTCTGTTGTCTTCTAATGAACTTCTGTGTTATAATGAAGTCCTTAGGACTATCTAGATTCAACAAAGGAGGATTTATCATTTAGTCCTTAAATAGTTCATGACCAAATGATACGTTGTTACTTAGGATGATAACGTTTATCAAATATAGATCGTTGTATGCTATATAGGTTGGTTGTCCTCATAACCAAGGAGTGTTGAGATACTGATATGGCATGCAAGTGAGATGTATAGGTACATCTATACTGAACGTGACAAACTTTGGAGCTTTTCTCCTATCAAGCTTAGCTTCAATGGAATATGGGTATAAATGTTCCTCCGATCTGAGATCACCATGTTGACTTTCAAGCAACTCACTGTATTTTGGTGCTGGACTATCTGAATTTCTAATTCAGTGATGGAAGATTTCTGGGCACAGTGAAGTACTTATGGAGTCGATGTGTGTATCAAAATGGAATTGACCACTTCTGATTTTAGAAGCTGTGTTCAATTATATTTTAATTTAGCAAAACCTTGGCCAGGGTAGTCTTAGTGAGGAGTCACGAGACTAATTGCTTTGAAATACGATATGGATGTATTTTCTAGGATTGACAGTCTAACCCTGAGTCATCTATTACATAGAAATCATAGGGATGAATTATATGGTAACCATATTCGCATAGGATCTGAATGTTGCGATTGTGATTATTCGACCTATCCGAATATTGGGTACCATTGCTAGATGGTCACTTTGATTAGTATAAAAATTGATTTCTATTCTACCAACTTAGGTTCGGACCTACAAGATCACACACGTTAAGAGTTTCTACCTGATCTGATGGTTGATCAAGAGTTTCATTGGTCTGGAACTCTGTGGTCAAGTGTCCCACTGGACTAGGACTCTGTGACCAAGAGTTCTACTGGACTGGAACTCTAAGTTCTACTTATTTGGGACTCTCTGATCAAGAATTCCATCGGTCTGAAACTCTATGGTCAAGAGTTCTACTAGACTGAAACTCTGTGACCAAGAGTTCTACTGGACTGGGACTTTGAGTCCTACTTGTTTGGAACTCTCTAATCATGAGTTCTGATATTCTAGGATACTGTGATCAAGAGTCCCACTGGACTAAAACTCTATGACCAAGAGTCTTACTAGACTGGGACTTTGAGTCCTACTCATCTAGGACTCTCTGATCAAAAGTTTCATTAGTCTGGGACTCTATAATCGCAAGTTTGATTCGTTTGGGACACTGGGTTCAAGAGTCCCATTAATTTAGGACTCTTCAAGAGTTTCATGTTGATAGAACTCTGTTACTCAATAACCCATTCGATTTGAACTTAGATATTTTTGGAGGATTAATTAGCAATTTGATTATTAATTAGCTTAATTTGATTGAGTGATGAGGATTCGATCAAGTCCGATTGAATTTGATTCGATTGGATTTGATCCGATCAGGTCATCAGATGATCTAATCGCTATGGGAGTTTTGATCCTGATCTGATTAGGACGTTGATCTAAGTAATTTCTAATTTGATTAAAATTTTATTAAATTAGACTAAGCCTAATTTGGTTGGATTTAACCTAATTTAATTAGATCTAGATTAATTGGTTTGGTTGAAATCAATTAGGACCAAGTCAAATGAAGTTTGAATTCAAATTCTCCCATGCATCCACCATTTTTCACTTTTCCACTCTGCTTCCCATGCCCTTCCTTTTGTTTGTCAAATATTTTTTGAGAAATAAAGATATGCACACAGAAGGAGAGTCTTTCTACATGTTAAACATAAGGGAGGGGGTGTTGGATAAGGATAAGAGGCTCATTTGATTTTTGAAATCAAGTGAATGGTTAAAACCTCTCAACCACTCGATCCTTATCATTTTTCATGTAGTTTTCCCATGATATTCATGTTACTAAATTATGAGAATTTTTGTGCATATAGGAGAAGGGGTTGTTATTATGTGGTAAGAATTTTAGAATATTTAGGCATCAATTCTAAGCAAAAAAAAATCTCAGAGTGAAGGTGAATAGGATCCTACAGCACTTTACTTTTCTCTCATCCCTCTCTTCTCTTATGATTTTCACCTCTAAGGATATTCTATTTTTAGATATGATCTAAATAGAGATTATAGATCTAAAAGTTATTTTTTCATGAAAACTTATTTCATGAAAAAACTCCACACAAAGAGGGTGTGATAGGATTTTTAGTGTATCAGGGTTTTTGGGCTGAGTAAAATCCTAGATTTGAGAATCTGGGTTCGGATGGATAGATCGAGTGCCGTGAGCATCAGATCACCACCAAATTTGAAAAACATCTTCATCATCCTCCAGTATTTATATTTTAATTTTTTAAAATATTTAAAAAATTAGAAAGTATACGATCGATCAGATCGATCATGATCAGCAATCGAAAGCTTCGGCGAGGAGCTAGCACTTCAGTGGGACTGATCAGGATTAGAAGCTCCATGTGGACCAACCGTAGAGGTCGGACATATATGCGATTGTGACATGATACCAGAGCATTATTTGGTGGACTTAGATTATGGTGATCGACTATCCACGAAAACATATTATATTCTGAACACGTAGATGTAGTAAATAGTTTATTATATAGTTTTATTTTCAGATCTATTGATGTATGCATGCATATTATGTTTAGATTCTAATGTGTAGGATTAAATAATCTGATATGATTAGTAGATAATTAATTAGATTAATTATTTTTCATTGTATCATTGCTATCTTTGAAATATTTTTTGAAAGTAGCATGGCAAATTCTGTACTATTTTCTTCATTGCTACCATCCTATTATAATAATTGATCATCATATTAAACTCAGCCTTCAAATTCAACAACTCTAACACAGTCAATAGTATACTGTGTATTTCACGTTTCGGTCATAGTGGCTCATCAGCATCTTTCAGCATACCATAGAAATTACTACTGCCAGCTTCTAGATCATCCTTCATATCTCGATTAAATTTAAGACCAGCCACATCCATAACCATATCCACCATTCTTCTGTGTCCATATCCTGCTCGGTTCTAGCCCTTACAACTTTCTCCCATATCTCTTCATGCAGGTACCAATGCTTATAATTGGACATAAATCCATTCTTATACAAATGGACAGTAACTATATTCTATTAAATATTTCTCTATTATCACATCTATTACAAGGACAACGAGCCTGTCCTTGATGTAATAGTGTCGCATTACCAAAAATAAAATTATAAAAGTACTCTATACCCTCCTTATATTTAGTAGAAATCTTTCCATCGACTACTCGATAATCCATCCAACTACGATCCATGGCTGACTATCTAGAAATTCTGCATATACATACAAGATAATTACAAAATACTATTTTATCATTCAAAATGGCTTACATAGTAAATTAATACATCCTATCATTAACTAATAGGTAAAGATAGATCTTATCCCATTCAACAAATACATTAATTCTATTGGTCCATTACAGTAATTAAACAATATGCAACAGAGGATGAAAAAAATTTTGACAGTATTTTTTCTTAGTTCTTCCATGCAGGGAGAACAAAAGAAAAATTTTGTCCAAAATTTCTTTCGAGCACTCAGCATACCATTTGATTATTGTCATGACCTATAGAATTACTAGCATTTCTCAACTTGTACATAGTAGATAATCAATTGATCAATGTATATAATATTTTTATCTGTACAAAATAAATAAATATATAGATATCTTAGAATATGTACATCAATCGACTGACAGGTCTACTATTCCATGTAATATAAATTTTATTAAATTAATGCATAACTAATGATGTCCGGCATGCGAGAGCAAAATGCTTTTGACACCGGCTATGACTTGAGGCCTATGCACATAGGGCATGCCTAAGCCTCATTTTTGCAATGCTGCCCAACATCTTCTTTCGATTCGAATACTCTACATGCCGAGATCCAAATCCCATACAGCTAATTAATTAATTAGTAACGACACTAGCCATCACTAATGCCGCAACTAATACTAAACAACATCAGTCGATGCTAATGCCATCGCTACTACTGCTACTTACAGTGAGAGGGAAGGGGCTGCAAGATTGAGCCCGCAGGCTGAGGGAAGGAGCTGCAAGATCGGAGCCATAGGTTGGGGGTCGTAAGATAGGGGCCGTGCGATCATACCGACCAAGATGGGGCTATGGGGAGGTCGGCGAGATAGAGGCGGCAACCTCCGGGGCCACAGATAAGGAGGCCCTAGCAGGGTTGGGGCGACCGCAGGAGAGATAAGGCTGGGGTGGCGAGCTTGAGGCCATAGCGTTGGAGGCACCAGTAGGGTGGGGACGGCTGTGGGATGGTAGGGCTGGGATGGCGGGCTCGAGATCATGGCATAGGAGGCACTGGTAGGGTGGAAACGACCATGAGAGAGGTAGGGATGGGGGGAGGCACTGGTAGGGTGGAAACGACCATGAGAGAGGTAGGGATGGGGTGGTTGGCTCGAGGCCGTGGTGTAGGAGGTGTCGGTAGGGTGGGGATGGCTGTGGGAGAAGCGAGGATGGGAAGTTTGGCTCGAGGCCGCAGCACAAGAGGCGCTGACGAGTTCAAGGTGGCTGCAGGAGACGTGGGGCTAGGTGGCTGGCTTGGGACTATGGAGCAGGAGATGCTAACGGAGTCACGATGGCATCGGGCGAGGCGAGGCCGAGGCAGCGGGGTTGGGGCGGCCTCAAGGGAGGTGGGACCAGGGCACCCTCGAGGAAGGAGAGGTCAGGGTGGCCTCGTAGGAGCATCGACGGCTCAGGCGAAGAGGGGTTGGGGCAATGGGCTCGAGGCTGCGGTGTAGGAGGCACCGATGGGGTCGGGTCGCTAGGAAGAAGGATGCATGCGGAGTGAGGAATATCGGGAAGAATGCACAGGGAGTGGAGAAGGCATGGAGGAATAAATTCACTTGAAATTTTTTTTTCCATCGGCAGGCGGGTGAAGGTTTATGGGTGGACTATTACTGACAGCAGACTATCGTCAATAATATTATTGGCAAAACCAAAGTTTCTATGCCAAAGTTATTAGCGATGGCACAACCCATCGCTAATAACAAAATATTATCACTAATAATATTAAATTTTTTAAAAATATTAAATTTTAATATTAATTTTTTAAAAGTTTTTAAAAATTATTGACTGTAAAATGAAGTCTGTAATACCATCAAAAAAAATTATTACCGATGCCAAAAACATCACTAATACAAAAATGCCATCACTAATAATATTAATTTTTTTAAAAAAATTATTTTTAAAATTATTAGCAACAATAAGCTCTCTATCACTAAAGCCATCATTAATAATTATAATTATTTTTTTATAAAAATTATTTTAATATTAAATTTTTTTTAGATCATTTTTTGGGTGGTTAAAAATCAATATTAAATTTTATTAAATTTTTATACTTAATTAATTTATGGATCAAGTCTTAATTGATTTAAAATAGATTTAGTTTAATACGACTTAGCTTAAGTTGAGGCTAATTAGATTTTAATATTTTAAATAGGACTTGGATTCAAAGTCTAATTGAATTAGGTTTGACAGAATTTTGATTCAAATTTGAATTTGATTCAAATGGAACCTAAATTAAAAGTCATTTTTTTCTAATTCATTTAAATCAAATGAAATTTAATTAGGCTTGACTTAATTTTAGGATGATTTGATTTAAAATCTAATTAGAACTTAAATTCAAAGTCTAATTGAATTAGAATAGATAGAATTTTGAATTAGATTTCGAATCAAATTCTAATTGGATTTGGATCGAACATAAACTAAAAATTATTTTTTCTAATTAATTTTAATTAGATTAAATTTAATTAGGCTTGACTTAATATGAAGATAATTAAATTTTACTATCCAAGTTAGATTTAGATTTTAAAGTCTAACTGAATTAGAATTGATAGATTTTCTAATCAGATTCGAATCAAATTTGAATTAGATTTGAATTAAACCTGAATTAAAAATTATTTTCTTTTAATTAATTTAAATCAATTTTAATTTGATTAATCTTAACTTAATTTGAGGTCTATGAGGTCTTATAATCTACGTAGGATCTGGATTCGAAGCCTAATTGAATTATGTTTGATAGAATTTCGAATTGGATTCGAATATAATCATGGATCTAATTCTAATTGATTTAAATTAGCTTAAATTTAATTAGGCTTGACTTAATTTAAAGATAATTAGATTTTACTATCTAAGTAGAACTTGAATTAAAAGTTTAATTAAATTAAGCTTGACAAGATTTCGATTTGAATTTGAATCGGGTTCAAATTAGATTTAAATCGAATCTAAATTAAAAATTATTATTTTTTAATTATTTAAATTAACTTAAATTTAATTAGGCTTGACTTAATTTGAAAGTAATTAGATTTTATAATCTAAGTAGGATTTAGGTTCAAAGCCTAATTAGATTAGGTTTGGCAGAATTTTGAATTAGATTCGAATCAAGTTCGAATTAAATTTGAACTAGATTCAAATTAGGTTTGAACCAGAGTCTAGATTATTAGTGATGGCAAACCTTCCATCTCTAATTCTATCATCAATAACTTAATTTATTAGCGACGACATGTTTTTTGTTGCTAATATACAAATCATCATCGCTAATATATATTTTATATTTAAATATTATAAAAATATTCAAAAATTTTAAATAATTTTAACAGCAGCTTAAGCCATTGCTAATAATAAAATTGCCATCGCTAATAGTTAGTTATTAGTGATGGCTATTTTTTTATTACTAATAATAAAAATTTACTATTGCTAATACTTTTTATTTTTAATTATTTTTAAAAAATTTAAATTTTTAGAGATGGCTCTTACTATCGCTAATATAAATATTATCGTTGCTAATAGTATTATCGATGGCATTTTTTTTTATGTTGCTAATACCATCGCTAATATTCATATTTCTTATAGTGGGAGGAGAAGAAGAAGGGAAGGAGAAGGAGAAGGAGAAGGGGATTGCACGAGGGGAAGGGAATGGGGGCCATCATGAACGGTCACCTGGAAGGAGAGAGGGAGCCATTGAGGGCGGGTCAATAAGGGGAGGCCATCGTAGGCGGTCACCAAAAAGGGGCGCTATCGCGAGCGTGTCGGTAAGGGGAGGCCGTTGTAGGTGGTTGCCTAGAAGGGGAGGGGGGCCATCATGAGTGGGCTAGCTTGGGAAGGTTGGAGGGGAAGGAGGACCATCACGAGCGGGCCGATGAGGGGAGGCCATCATGAGCAATCGTCGAGGAGGGGAGGGGGGCCGTTGCAGCGGGCTGGCGAGGGGAGGCCATCGCAGGCGATCGTCGGGGAGGGTAGGGTGGGTCATCGTGGGTGGGATATGGAGGGGAAGAGGGGGTTTGGGGAAAGAGGGGAAGTGGAGGGGTCATAAAGAAGATTTTTTTCTTCTCTTATCAAAAAAATTTAGCAATTGATAAATTGGTCTCTAAAACAAAGATGCCAATTAACTTTTTAAAATTTAAATTTATGATCAATTCTTTGATTGTAAAAATTTAAAAAATTTTGCGATCAAAAAATTGATCATAAATAATAAATAAGATTTTTTCTTATTTTCTTATAAAAAAAAGAAACTGATTTATCAATTGCTAAATCGATCTCTAAAAATAAAGACACTAATTAATTTTTTTAAAATTTAAATTTATGATCAGTTCTTTGGTTGCAAAATATTAAAATACTTTTGTGATCAAAAAATTGATCGTAAATAATAAATTTTTTCTTTTCTTACCAAAAAAAGAAAAATTTAGCAACCAATTTATTGATTGTTAAATCGATCTCTAAAAATAAAGACACCAATTATTTTTTTTAAATTTAAATTTACAATCAATCTTTTGATTGCAAAAAATTAAAAAAAATTACAACCAAAAAATTAATCATAAAAATAATTATAAAACATAAAATAATACAAAAATTTTGCTACCAATTTTTTGGTTGTAAAATTAATATTTTGCAACCAAAAAATTGATCACAAACTTTTTTATAAATTAAAAAAATAATTCAAGAATTTTATGATTGATTTTTAGTCATAAAATTTTTTATATTTTGTAATTAAAAAATAGAATACAAAATATTTTAATTATTTTTTAATTTAAATATAAGATAAAAATAATTTTAAAAATTTATGACTAATTTTTTAATCATAAAATTAATATTTTGTAATTGAAAAATTAGTTACAAACTTAAGAGTTTTGTGATCAATTTTTGAATTACAAAATTATATTTTGTAATAAAAAATTAATCATAAAACATTTTAATTTTTTAATATATATATAGACTAAAAAGTAATTTAAAAATTTTATTATTAATTTTTTAATCATAGAATTAATATTTTTCAACCAAAAAGTTGGTCACTAACTTATTTATAGATTAAAAAATAATTTAGGAGTTTTAAGATTAATTTTTTGGTTGTAGATTTTTTAATATTTTATAATCAAAAAATTGAACATAAATATATTTTGTAATTGAATATAATTTTTTTTATTTTTTTATGAATATGATATAATTTTAAAATTTAAATTATATCTTCACTGTTCATTATCTAAATAATTATTGTTAGAGTATCATCAAAAAATATCATCTCGATCTGGTAGCCCTAGCTATGTCAATCAATAAAATTTGATTTTAATGATCAAGAATGGCTGCATGATGATCGATAGATAGAGTCCATCGATGGATTTAAAAACTTATGATGATGATCTCAATAATATTTATAGTATACTATCAAAATTTTACTTCAATCGAACATCATTAGAGATAAAAATGAGCCAGGCCAAGACTTTAAAAGATCGGGCCTATTATAAAAATTACTAGCCTGAGCCTGACTTGTGGCCTATAATATTCAAAAAATTAGGCTTGGCTTGGTTTATTTATAAAATTAACTAGGTCTGGCTTCGCTTGTTAGCCTATTTTGCTAAGCCTATTTAAATTATATAAAAATTATATATATGATATAAATTATATTTAAAATATATATTTTATATATAATTAATTATATAGGCTGGTCTATCAGGCTCATGAGCCAGGCCAAGCCTGTTTAAATAAAAAGGTCAATCTTTTGGCCTAAGCCTAGCTTAATTTGATAAATAAGTCGAGCCAAGCCAAGCCAAAATAGGCCAAGCCACGAGTGGCTCACAAGCAACCTGGCTCATTTCCATCCATAGACATCATTCATAGTCAATTTAGCATGAAATAATTTAGATCATTAAATTTAAAACAAGTGGTCAAATAGCCAAACGATGCTTGATTATAAGATGATATTTTAGATAAATGACTTTCATAACTACTTTGATCATTTGTATAATGGTGATCATAAAATTCAGCCTGTGCATATATGGATGATCCAAAACTATATATCTCTTGATACTCATTCTTAAAATCCTAAGTAATTATTCTTATGCTTTTGCAAGATCTGTTTAATGTAGATGATTCATATATGAGTGGTTTGAATTTTATGATCACCACCATACAGATGATTAAAGTAGTAATAAAGATTATTTATTTAAAATATTATCTTATAATCGAATGTTATTTAGCTTTTTGATCACTCATTTTTTATTTAATGATCTAAATTATCTCGTACTAAATTGATCATGATAATAATGTTTGATTGAAATAAAATTTCGATAGTATGCTATAAATATCATCGAGATCATCATTATAAATTTTTAATCCATCGATGGTCACTATTTATCAGATCATCACATGATCGCTGGTGACCATCGAAATCAAATTTTATTAATTAACATAGTTAAGGCTACTAAATCAAGATAGTCTTCTATGATGATACTTTAATAATAATTATTTAGATAATAAATGATGAAGATGAACTTTAAATTCTAAACTTATATCATATTCAAAGAAAAATAGAAAAAAAATTATATTTAGTTGCAACATATATTTGCAATCGATTTTTCAGTTGCAAAATATAAAAATAAATTATGATCAAAAAAATCAAACATAAATTTTATTTATTTATTTTTTAATCTATACATAAGTTTGTGACCAATTTTTTTATTATAAAATATTAATTTTATGGTCAAAAAATCAATCATAAAAATTTTAAATTATTTTTTATTCTATATTTAAATAAAAAATAATTAAAATATTTTATGGCCAATTTTTTTTATTATAAAATATTAGTTTTATGACCAAAAATTAATTATAAAATTTTTAAATTATTTTTTATTCTATATTTAAATAAAAACTAATTAAAATATTTTATGATCTTATTTTTGGTTGTAAAATTTTATGATAAAAAAATTGGTTGCAAAATCAGTAACAAAATTTTATAAAATTAATATTTTATAATTTTATTTTTATATTCAGCTTTTCTATTACAAAATCAATCATAAAATTTAAAATTTATAACTAATTTTGCAATCGATATTTTTTGATTGCTATATTATTTTTTTAATAATCGATCATAAAATCGATCGTAAATTTTAATCAAAAAATTTGATTACAAAATTAGTTGCAAAATCACTATTTTCTTGTAGTGTTCAACATCTTCTTTGTGTATGGAAAAGGATGTGGTAAGAAAGAGAAAGAAGAGATTATTTTTTGTATATGAAATCTCTTTTTGAGATGTCTTTGTGAGGGAGCCAAATTTATTATTTTGGTTTTATTTTTTTAAATAAATTTATTTTTATTTATAATTTTTTTCCCAAGTTTTTCTTCTCACAATACTATAAATATTTTTTTTATATTTGATGTTTATTTTGGATCTTGGGATAGCATGGTTGATTTGCTCTGGATAGCATGTCATTCTATATAATATCAAAGCTATAGGTCTTGAGAATGGTGGCCCATATATTTATGATTCTACATGGTATTGAGCCATTGGCTTAGAGAGTGGTCAAGCAATTTGCAGGTTTGATTAGATTTATTTGAACTATTTGATTGTTGACGATTCCCATATTCGTAGCTCGATATGGTTGAAGAGCTTTCAGTAATTCATTGTATGGTAGTGTGAGCATGTAGATTCTTATTTTGGTAATTCAAGAGGTGAATAACCATGGTCGATGCTATTACCTTCTCTATCAATGGGTTCAGGAATGAGATATCTAATATTATCAATATTAACAAGGCCATCTATGCTACTACTACTTCTCTTTATAAGTTGGACAACACCTATTATCCATATTGGAATGTTCTTAGCAAGTCTTATTTGAAAGGCCAAGATTTATAGGATATCTCAAATGAGTCAAAAATGATGTCAATGGATATTTTTAATGACTAGGTTGCAAGAAGAAAGTAGAATCTAAAATCTAGGAAGATATTATAGATTATTCAAATTTTAGTTAATAAAGAAAATTATTTCTATATGCAAGATGTAAAGGAGTTGAAAAAAATATGGGATATTTTTGTGCCTATTCACTAAAATTTTGTTAGATATATGTCCTAAAAGCTAGATTGACTGACACATGTACACATTCTAGGAACATTATTTTATAATTAATTTTTAAATAAATAAAATTAGATTATTTTTCAATCATATTGTGTATTAATAGTGTCCATCAATCATCCAAGGAATTAACGGATTATGATATATATTCTCAAGAGTTGAGGATTTGAGGTACATGTTATTAGTGGTTAATTTCTAAATGCTTTCAATTGATGGATCGTCATGGGGATAGTGACTGATCTAGATAGATCGGTGCATAGATCATTTTCTTTCGTGGGTAGATGCGTCTCGAGTCTATAGTATAGGAATACTGGAGCGAGAGTGCAGATGCTTGATAAAGATCAAGGATATGAAGCATGACCAACATAAAAAGTCACTTGGATGGCTATCCACTTGTTAGTGACTTACTCGATGTTGTAGTTGTGTTGATAGTTCTTTGACCTATGGTGTCTTGGTTATTTACAATGGGATTGCTGTAGTTTGATTACACCATCACTTGGTTACGTAGTCATTTAGAATTTTGCAGTATATGTTAGCTATAGTAGATCCATTATAAGGAGTGTTTCTATAAGATTTCACATAGACTCGAGTTGATTGAATCTAGCATATGATGGATAAATGAATTTGATGATTTATCCTTGACCTGCAACTTATCAGGACTCACACAAAAGAACCAAACTACATGGTAACTACATCTAGAGGTTCATTTTCAATTCTATTGGATTGCCATTATATATTACTAGATGCCATTGGTAGATTATGGGATCAATGAGAATTATTTTGATAATCAATAATTCTTAATTGGTTGAATTGAAAAGAGTTCTAATCTATTGAAAGGAGTTTTAATGATATTGTTGATAGAGATCACAATGTATCCTATTATCAATTAGAATTGAATCTATGGGGTCACAAGTAAAAGAGGTTCTTGACTGATCAGATGATTAATTCATGATTATGAATCATGTTTGGATTTAATTATCAATACGATTAATGATTAAATTGATATAATTGTTGTAATTGAGGAACGTACTAAAAGTTAATAAGTTGTAGGAGAATTAATTTGTAATTGAATTGCAACAGGGTATAATTTGATTGAGTAAACGAGTTAGAATTATATTTAATAGAAGTGGATTCAATTTGATTTGATTTGAATTTGATTTGATCAAACCCTGTTGGGTCATGGATAACCCAATTATCAAAAAAATCAAACCCTAGTTTGATGAGGATTTAATTCAATTAATTTTCTAATTGGATTAAGACCTAATCAGATTTCTAACTAGACTAAGACCTAATTAGTTAATTGGTTATAACTAATTCTCAAATTAGTTAGAATTAGATCAAGAATTAGTTAGGTTTGGACCAAGAACCTAGAAAATCCTAGTTTGACTAGGACTCTTCTCCCTTTTCATGCACTTACTAAGCCCTATAACTAACCACCCATTCTCCACTTATTTTTGCATGTAAGAAGGTCTCCATGCCACTCACTATTTCTAATTATTAGCATGGAATCATTAGGAAGGCATCCAAGAGTTGGACGCCCCCTAATCTACTTGTTTGAGTCCTTATCTTATTAGGACTTTGACCTAGTTTTAATCACTTAAGGACGCCACCTATTAAAACCAAACATTGGGCATGTGAAACCTGATTTTAGCCATGAAAAGTTAGAGAATATTGGGTGTGGGTTATCTCCCCTTTGCATGAGCTTTTGGGTGGAAAAGGAAAAGAGAAGAGGTTCTTCTCTTGTAGACTTTTGAGGGTGTGTGGTCATAGTTTGATCTAGGGTTCTTGGAGGAGAGAAAAAGAAAGGAAAAAAGGGTTTTTCTCAAGGATTCTTTGTTCTTCTTCCTCCACATATGCTTTCTCCTTTAATCCTCCTTTAATTCTTCTAAAAGATCTAAGAGAGTCCTTGAGATCTCAAGAAGAATATGCATCAACCATCAAGAAGGCATCTTCTGCAAGGGAGCTAACATCCCGTGAAGATGCAGACCTCTGATCGGTTCGAGAGCTTCGTGTGGATACCCATAGAGACCAGACGCATGTGTGGCTCTACAAGAATCTCACCAAAATTACCACGATAATCAGATTGCGGTGTTTTGCTATCCGCATAAAGGTATTAATTTTAATCTTTAAATCTGATTTTATTTTTAGTATCTTAATTTTGCATGTGTACTACAAGAAAATTTGATTTTAGCAACGGTATTAGCAATGGTAGCAGACCCCATCGCTAATAAAATTTTTTGCCACAGCAACACCAACTGAGAAAAAAGCCGTCGCTAATAATATTAGCGAAGGCAAAAAAATTATTAATGATGGCATGTGCCATCACTAAAATTATTTAAAATTATTTAATTTTTTATAAAATTTAAATATAAAATAAAAATTAGCGATGGTATTTTTGAATATTAGCGATGAAAATCTACCATCGCTAATATTTTTTTAAAAAAATTATTTAAATTATTGGTGATGGAATTAGCGATGGCGTATTTATTGTCGCTAATAATCCTAACCTGGTCCAACCCCAGTTCAAACCCAATTTGGATCCAATTTGAAATTCTATCAAACTAAATTTAATTAAGATTTAAATTTAAGTTCTACTTAGATTATAAAATCTAATTAACCTTAAATTAAATAAAGATTTATTAAATTAAATTTGATTTAAATCAATTAAGAGAAATTGGTGTTTAACTTGGGTTTAATTCAAATTCAATTCGAAATCTTATCAATTCTAATTCAATTAGACTTTTAATTCAAGTCCTACTTGGATAGTAAAATCTAATTACTTTCAATTTAAGTCAAGCTTAGTTAAATTTAAGTTGATTTAAATAATTAAAAAATAATAATTTTTAATTTGAATTTGATTTGAATTCAATTCAAACTTAATTCAAATTCAATTTAAAATTCTATCAAATATAATTCAGTTAGACTTCGAATCTAAATTCTACATGGATTATAAAATCTAATATATCTCAAATTAAGTCAAAATTAATCAAATTAAAGTTGATTTAAATCAATTAGAAGAAAATAATTTTTTATTTGGGTTCAAATCGAATTCAATTCAAACCTGATTCAAATCCAATCAAATTACCTATCAATCTTAATTCAATTAGACTTTAAAATTCAGATCCTATATGGATAATAAAATCTAATTACTTTGTTATTAAGTTAAGCCTAATTAAATTGAATTTGATTATAATCAATTAGAAGAAAATGGATTTTAGTTTAGATTCGATCCAAATGTTATTGAAACTCAATTCGAATCTAATTCGAAATCTTGTCTAACCTAATTCAATAGGACTTTGAATTCAAATCCTAATTAGATTGCAAAATCTAATTACATTTAAATTAAGTCAAGTCTAATTAAATTTAATATGATTTAAATCAATCATAAAAAAATAGTTTTCAATTTGGGTTCGATTCGAATCCAATTCAAAATCATGTCAAACCTAATTCAATTAGACTTTGAATCCAAGTTTTACTTAAAATATTAAAACCCAATTAGCCTCAAATTAAAGTCAAGTCTAATTAAATTAAATTAAATTTAAATCAATTAGAACTTTATTCATAAATTAATTAAGTTAAAAAATTTAATAAAATCAAATATTGATTTTTAACCATCCAAAAAATGACTTAGGAAGACAAAAAAAATTAATGTAAAAAAATTGTATTAGCAATGGCTCTAGCCATGGCAAGAATACCATCGCTAATAATTTTAAAATATCATTTTAAATATATAATTATTAGCGATAAAAATAATGTTGCCGATGGTAACTTTCGTTGCTAATAATTTTTTATATATTAGCGACGGAAAATGATTATTAGCGATGAAATATGCCATCACTAATAATCTTCCTGCCTCGTTTTTCCCCTCCTTACTGTGCGCCCTCATTTCCCCCTTGCCATCACCCACCGACCCCTCATTTTCTCCCACGCCACCATCCACCGGGTCCTCGTTTTCCCACCACATCCCCTGCCTTCTAGTGTTTTTATCCCCAACCACCATCACCTTCTTCCCCCACCTTTCGATCCCCTCACCACCCCATCTCTCTCCCGACCGGTGGCCTCCCCATAGCTGAGGCCCAGACCACCTTCCTGAGCCTCGGACCATCTTCCCGAGCTTCCAGCCATCTTGATTCCTCCGACTGCATCCAGCTCACCTCCTTGAGCTTCCGACTGCCTCCTACCTCTCTGAACTGCCAACCCCTCAGTTCCCTCGCCACCCCCTCTCTCCCCTAGTTGGCAACCTCCCCCTGGCTGCACCCAACCCATCTTTCCGAGCCCTCGACCATCTCCTACCTCTCCGAGCCTTCGATCGTCTCGATCCTCTAGCTACACCCGACCCACCTTCCCGAGTTTCCAGTCACATCCTGCCTCCTCGAACTCTTGACCCTTTAGTTCCTCCACCACTCCCTCTCTCCTCAGGCTGGCAACTTCCTCCTGACCATGTCCCTCGACTTCATCAGCTCGCCTCTCTAAACATTCGGCTGCCTCTCGCCTCCCTGAGCTCCCTGGAACAAGCTTCCAGACTCTTGCCTTCTCAAAACCTCGGCCCACCACCCTTCTCACCCTCGTCGTTCAGTTCCTCTGCCACCCCCTCTTTCCCCCCAGCTACCTCCTACCTCCTTCCCCAAAACCTTAGCCACCTCCTACCTCCCTGAACCCCCAGCCCTTTCATTTAGCCAGCACCCCCTCTCTCCCCAACCATTGACTTCCTCCAGCGTCTCCCTAGCTGCACCAGCCCGCCTCCCCAAACCCTGGCCACCTCCCACCTCTCTGAGTCCTCGAGCATAAGCTAGCCTTTGCCCTCCAAAACCCTAGCTCGCAACCCTCCTCTCCCCAACCTTTGGTTCTCCAGCCACCCCCTCTCTCCCCCCGATCGCCTCCTGCCTCCTTCTCCGAACCCCAACCACCTCCTACCTCCCCAAACCCTCGGCCCTTTGGTTCACCCACCACCTGCTCTTTTCTTTGACTGCCTCCTACCTCCTTCTCCGAACCCTCGACCCTTCGATTCACCTGCCACCCCCTCTCTCCTCCAGCCATCTCCCTTCGGCTGCACCCGACCCACCTTCCTGAACCTCCGACCGTCTTCCATCTCTTCGAGTCCTCGAGCGCAAGCTCCCAGTCTTTCCAAGCTCCTATTCATGGCCGCATCCCCAAGCCTTAGTTTTTGCTCACCTGTGCCTCATCGCACCTCAATTCCTGCATGTCAGCTCGTGTCTCAGTCCTATACGGTTGTCTTCTTCTATTATGAGTATTAGCAATAGTATTATTGATAATTAATACCATCACTAAAAATTATATTTTTATTTAAATTATATTAATTAAGTATAATTAGATATTAAAAATTAAATATGAGGCTGAGACGTGTCCTGCGTGCTTCGGTCTTGGCATGCAGCGTGCTTAAATTGAGGAAAGGTTCGGACAGCATTATAAATACAAGCCTAAGATGTGTCTTGCATGCTCCGATCTTGGCATGTAGAGCACTTGATTCGAGGAAAATTCGAGCTACAAACACAAGGCCAAGATGTGCCCTACGTACTTTGGTCTTTGCATGTAGCATACTCAAACCAAGAAAAAGTTTGGACAGCATTGCAAACACTGGCCCGAGATGTGCCCTGCACGCTTCAGTCTTGGCATGTAGAGAACTCAAAATTGAGGGAAAGTTCGAGCTGCATTGTAAATACTAGCACAAAATGTGCCCTGCATGCTCCAGACTTGGCATGCAGAGCACTCGAACCGAGGGAGGTTCGAGTTGCAAACACGAGGCCAAGACATGCCATGCTATCTGAAAGTCTCGGCATGCAGTGCACTCAAATCGAGGAAAGATTTGGATAATATTACAAACACTAACCCAAGACATGCCCTGCATGCTCCAGTCTTGACATGCATAGTGCTCGAATCGAAGGAAGGTTCGAGCTGCAAACACGAGATCGAGACGTACCCTACGTGCTTTGATCTCGGTATGCAAAGCACTCAAATCGAGAAAAGATTCAGGCTGCATTACAAACATGAGCTTGAGATGTGCTCTGCATGCTCCATTTGTGATGATGTCCCTTACTCTTAGTTCAAGGACAGGCTCATTATCCTTGTAAAAAATATGTCAATAGATAATGTTTGATAGGGATAGAATAGTTGTCCATTTATATAGGAGTGGATTAATGCCAAACTACAAGCATTGGTACTTGTATGGGGATCGAGATGTGGGAGATAATTGAAAGGGCTTCGAAGGTTGTACTTGTCCAAGTCCTTGCTGATGTGCAAGAGCTTAATGGTGATGGCTTGAGCAGATGATTAACACATTTGATGTTTGATCTGATTAGTGATGGATGTCCATATAATAGTCTTTTAAATTGCAACTATTATAGTCATGATAAATAGGGTTGCTATGGTTATAGTCATGCTTATCCTCTAGAAGGTTGCTACCCCCAAGAGGCTAAGCAAGGCTATAATTATAGCAATCCTTATAGTCCATCATGATTATAGTGGTTGCTATCTAAAATATTATTACATGGGCTTTCACCAATAATCAGATCAAATTCACCAAATGTACTAACCATATGCTCGAGCCTATCACCGTTAAGATCTTGTACATCAATAAATGTATTGGACAAGTAGAGCTTTTCGTCCACACATAATATCTCCCACATCTTCCTATGCAAGTACCAACTCTTATAGTTTGGCAAAAATCCACTCCTATATGAATGAACAACTATTGTATCACTATCAAGCAATTTTTTATTGACACATCTCTTATAAAGACAATGAGTCTGTCCTTGTTCTAAGAGTGCAGTATTTTCAAAAGCATAATCACAGAAGTAAAGAATATCATTGCAAATGGAGACGGTCAAGATGTACATCCCGTGCATGCAGACTTGGAGCTTGCCAGATGATTAGACTGTACGAGCACATGAATTTTATTTTTAAGTTATTATTTTATTTTTTTAAAAAAAATTATATTTCTAGTTTGTAGCTTGAGGAGGTGGCCGGAGATAGAGTCTATGATGACTATCTGTGTGAGATACACCTAAATGAAGGTGATGCATTTTGTTTCTATTGTTGTATGGTCAACCTTGGATGGTCTGTTACATTGCAGACAACTACTTGCAGCTATCTCACTATATTTTGGTGCAGAAAAACTTACAATACAGGGCAAGCTTGGATGGTCTATTATATCGCAAACAATCGCTTATAACCATCTCATGGTTAAAGGTGTAGAGAAACATGCAATGCTTTATTTTTCAGTGGCAGATCTGAGTCTTCTTCATATTTTTATGTATTGAGATTATCCTATACTACTAGATGAGAATCAGACAATACTTAAATCAGAGGATCAGCAGATCAATATATTATCATATATTGTTAGACGAGAAACATTGGACTGCTGATACATTATAGATGCTCACTAACAATCTTTGTTATACATGAGTTAAATTTTTATCGTTATATTATGTTTTGATAGATATTTTGTTTAAACTAATTTTTAGATCATCTACTTACTTTGATTTTTATTTTTATTTTCAGATATTGTACATCATGTCTTCTAGAGGTCGAAGCTATTCCAGCTAAGGATGGAGCTTTCGAGGAGAGAGCGATCATGCGACCAGCTTGCATGGTTCTGCACATCTCATACTATATGATAGGGGGTTACAAGTGATCCCACAGTCATATGCAGTAGTGACTGGCTCACGGATATAGAGTCATGATCGAGGACCTGCTTGACTCATAGCACCTCTGACTCGACTGGAGGATAGACAACTCATTCACTTTCAGAGCCGCCATAAGTACTATAACTTTAATTAATATGTTTCTAATTTAGCAATTCTAGAGTTAATATTTATTGTTCAAAATTAATTTTGCAACATGTTTAGAGAGTCTAGAGTATCTCATGTGGTTACCAGCATCATTCGATGCTTGATGTCGAGGTCGATGAACGAGTTTTCTAGCTGGCCGCATGGAGCACGTGATGCAACCTGGGGGATATTTTTGGTAAGTCAAAACTAGTTTAATTTGTAAAGTTTTGATGCATTAATATTTTAATTACATATAAATACATGCTTGCTTCTATTTTACAAGACTACTACCGATTTGAGACTCTCTAGGATGAGAAGGCTAGCCATTAGATCTTCAAGAAGGTGGCCACACGAAGGCTTCGATCGAGATGACCTTAATAGCCTCAGGCAGTCTGCCATCCAGCACTCTAGTTCCTAGTCTCCATCAGACTGAAGATCCTTTATGAATCACTAGATGCAGACAGACATATGATAGGCCCTCTATGACTAGTAGAGCAGTAAGAAGTACTCCGGTAGGCGGTAGAAGGCCCGACAAAATCGAGCTGTCCAGTAGGATCTGATTAGACATATGGGCGGCTCGGTTGGCACACATGTTATGGCTAACAGACTGGTAAGAAATCAATATCAAAGCTCTTCATTAAAATTATAAAAACTCTTATATACATATTTTAATTAATTTAATTTTATTATTTACTTATTATAAGCATGGTAGCTGGGTCATCCACTAGACTAGCTGTAGTTATAGCGGGCCACATACCAGTTTAGGAGGTTGGTCACTATTTAGATTCTATGTCATGATGGATCGCGGTATGAACTTCAAACTTTATTTACTAATTAAGTTGTTATAGGATCTAATTTTTATATTATAACTAATATATTTCTTAACTATGTAGATGCGTTATGTGATGTATGTTGCTGAGATGTACGACAATGACCCATCTTCTCAGCCCCCTTGACCTTGAGGGATGGCTCAGCACCATCGCAGGGGTGAGTAGGGGTCAGATCAGAGGATTCAGCCATAGCTTCGATTCTCTACCATCTTAATATCCTTCAGCATCCTCATAGGCCTCAACGTTCCAGACCAAGAGCGATGTGCACTTGAAGGAGGTGAGGATTCTAAGCCAGCAACCTTAGAGTTTTCTACATGCCAACAGTGACACGATCGTAGAGCTTCTCCAGGACTTGCAACTATGCGACCAGCTGGGCTTGTGATTCCAGCCATCACATCATGTATATATATTATTAAATTATTTTAATTATTTTAAGTTTTTATTTTTAGAAGCTTTGTATATTTAGGTTTGAGTTTGGAGAGGGGATCTAGAGGCTAAAAATTTAATTTAACTATTCAATCAATAGGTCAGAGATACCTATAGCTCCGTATCATCGAATGAAATGTATAGAAATAATCTGTTCGAAAATTGAATGAGTATATCGAAAGATATAACCCCATATTGAAAGATACGTCTCTGTATCGAAATTTACTAATATTGTTTTATTTTTTTCATTACAGGATGTTGAAACATCCAGCTTTCATCCACCAACTACTGGAGAGGAGGACGAGGTGGACGACGATGAGAATCGAATCTAATTTTTTTTTGATGTATTATATTTTTATATTGCTTATAAAAATGTTATATAATTTTTTTAATAAAATATAATTAGTTTTTTAATTTTTGATTATTATATTATCTTTGGATTTTAATTATAATAAGTATTAGGAACCATAATTCATTATAATTAATTAAAATAAATTTTAAAAAATATTATTATTTTTAAAAAATAAATTAAGTATTACCATCGATATTAGCGATGGCATCTACTATAGCTAATATTTCTTAAATTATTTTTTTTATTTTATTTAAAAATTAAATAAAATTAAAAATGGCATTAGCGATGAAACAAGTTGTCTCTAATAATAATTAGTGATGACATTAGCAACGAACTTGCTATCACTAATATTTTTTTAAAATTTCTTTAAATTTTTTTTAAAAAATTAATTAAAGATGGGTTTGTTTTATCTCTAAAGCCATCGCTAATTCTCTTATTAGCGACAGCATTTTTCATCATTGTTAATGACCCCAATTAGCGATAAGAATTTTTTAGATTGGCTTTTACAATGGTATTAGTGATGGCATCAGTATTAGCAATGACGGACGAACTACTAGTGACAGCATTTCATCATCACTAATAGTTTGGATTCTTATAGTGGTGATATATCCTAGGATGGCAATAGATTAAATCTATTGGATGCATATTTGATTAAAAGATTTCAATCATATCTTAATTTTTTTTGCTGCTAAATCTGAATTTTTAAATTTCTGCATGTACTAGGAGATTAGATTTTCTAAGAAATTCTTCAAATTTATGCAAGGTGAGACATCCCAAACAAAAGTTACCTACAGAATGGATTCTAATTCCATAATTCTCCAAAGATCTAGAAGAAGAATAAAGTTGGTTTAAAGATGAAGATTAGAAATAGGAGTTTGATCAGTTAGAGACTGGATTAACTTTGAAAGACTTAGAGCATGACAAAGTTGATTAGCTTGAGGATTAATTAGGTCTAGAAGAAAATTTGGAGCTACAAGAGCTTGATTGGATAGATACCATATTAAGTTTAGAAGAGATCATATTTGAAGGACCAGTTGATTTCGAAAGTGAGAAGCCACCCTCTCATCCCCATAGTCTGGAGCGAGCTCAACCAAGTATAATTGACCTTATAAGAGCCCCAGGCATGATCATTTGAGATGCTTCCCAACCCCCAATCGGGAAAGAATTCCACTCTAGGATGTTCCTCCTCTCAGCATTAGCGACATTATTTAGCCCATGATGTTGACATCGATTGGAAGTTCCAAGAGATGTATCAACAAATTGAAATTCTACAAGGCAAAACTCAACCTCAGCATAGCGCGTCCAACTTCAACATGGATTTGCCATTCGATAAAAAGATTATGGAGGAATCAATTCCACCTAATTGGTTCGAAATGCCCCAACTAGAGCTTTATGATGGGATCACCAATCCTATTGGTCATCTAGAAAGCTTTAAAGCTCACATGCTCTTCCACAGTGCCACTGATGGTATCCTCTGTCGAGCCTTTTGCTCCACTTTATGGAAAGTAGCTTGGTTCTAGTACTCAAGCCTATAATTGGATTCAATCCATTCCTTTAAGTAGCTCGGTAGATTATTCTCCATGATATCAACAATATGAGGCAGCACCATAGATTAGATTCCCTCATCAACATCAAAAAGAAAGAGGGAGAGTCCCTCAAGGGCTATGTGAGTTGCTTCAATGTGGCCACTTTGGAAGTTTGTGACTTGAGTTAGTCGATTGTCATGTTTGCCTTGAAAGGTGGGATCCATAAGTACTAACTCCTCTTCTCCTTGGAGAAGAGATATCCAAAAGACTTCACTAAAATGTTAGGTCGGGCAAAGAAATATGCAAATGTTGAGAAGGTGATGGCCTCCAATGAAGATTCACCCAAAAGAAAGCTTGAGAGAAAGAGGAAAAGAAGTGAAGACATGAAGGACAACTAAGGCACAGCGGCTACTGAAGAGAAGGGAGTTCATGCCAATCTAGAACCCCACCTCAAGAGCGCCAATCTAGGACTCCACCTTGGAGATCTAAGAAGTACACTCCCCTCGATGCACAATAGGCCTAGATCTTAATGGAGATTGAGGGCCAAGGATATCTATAGCAACAAAAAAGAATCAAGAATTGCTTGATAAGTGGAACTCAAAGAAGTACTGTAGGTTCCACGACAACCAAGACCATGACATGGAGGAGTGCATACAACTAAGATTGAATCGAAGCACTCATCTGACGCTAATGACTTGGGTGGTATGTCAACAGATGGCATGAATAGAAGGAAGGCCAAGTTGAATAATAACACTTGAGAGAATCAAGAAAATCAACCTGCAATTGAAGTCATCAATAGTATTTCCAAAGGGCAATGTGGCTACTCATCTTGAACTCACAACCAAGAAGAGGAAGAAGCAGCTATGAAAAGACAGAGGATCAGGGGTGACATCACCTTCTTTGATGTAGACCTATAACGAGTCCTGCCCCTGCATGATGATACGAATGTTGTATCATTAACTTTAGCAAATTATGATGTACACTTAATTTTAGTAAATAATGGAAGCTCTATCGATGTGTTATTTTATAATGCCTTCTTTAAAATAGGATTGACTTTTGCTTCGTTAAGAAGACTTGACTCACTTCTCATCGGCTTTTTTTGGAGATGTAGTGCTTGTCAAAGAGGTTATAATCCTACTAGTTATAGTAGGTCGGCAACCATAATAATTGATTGTGTTGTTAAATTTCTTTGTGCTCATAGTTTCATCAGCCTATAATACAATCTTGAGTTGGCCTAGGTTGAATGCACTCCAAGCTGTGGTGTTGACCTACTACTTGTTGATGAGATTTTTGACAAGAAATGGGGTCGGAGTAGTTCGAGGAGATCAAGTCTTGGGTCAATAGTGCTACTTGGTGACTCTCTAAGGAAAAAATGCTTTCAAGACTCTCTCCATTGAAGGTTTAGATGTGAGAGATGAATTGAAGGAGCAACATGGGGAACTAGCTGAAGAGCTCATGTTGGTTCCATTCAAAGAAGATGACACCTCCAAGACTATTTTGATTGGCTAGCAGCTGGATAAACTGACACAATAGCAACTTATTTCCTTCCTCTAAGCTAATGTAGACATCTTCGACTAGTCAGCATTGGACATGTTGGGCATAGATATCGAGGTGATGGTGCATTATCTAAATATGGATCTAGGGCATCAACTAGTTAGACAAAAAAAAAAAAAGAAGCTTTGCCCCAAAGCATCAAAAGATGATTGAAGATGAGGTGGATAAGCTCGTTAAGGCTAGCTTTATCTAAAAAGTTAGCTATCTAGATCGACTAGGGAATGTGATTCTCATTAATAAGGCAAATAGGAAGTAGTGTGTCTATATTGACTATCGGACCTCAACAAGGCATACACTAAGGACAACTTCATCTTGCCTTAAATTCATCAATTGGTGGAATCATTATCTCCTAACCTTTATGGACACCTTCTTAGGTTACAATTAAAGCCAGATGGTGCCTGAGGACAAGAAGAAAATAGCCTTTACTGCTGACATGTATCTTAATTTTTTGTTACAAAGATATGCCCTTCGGCTTAAAAGATGTGATCGACCTACCAAAGGTTGGTGAACAAAATCTTCAAGAGATAGATCGAAAGGAATATAGAAGTTTATATAGACGATATATTAGTTAAGAGTTGAAAATCCAACCACCATAGTTGATCTAGAGGAAGCTTTTGTGACACTCTAAAGGTACAATATCAAGTTCAATCGAAGCAAGTGTTCTTTTAGAGTCACATTAGATATGTCCTCAACTTTATGATCTCACAGCAAGGAATCGAGACAAACCAAAAAAAATTGAGCTATGCAAAAAAAGGCACCTCCAAAAACTATGAAGGAGGTACAATACTTGACAAGATGAGTCAACACACTTAATAGATTCATCTTCAATTCAATCAAGAGGTGCCTACCATTTTTCAAAGCTTTAAAGTGAGCCAAGGACTTTCAGTGATTTGATGAATGCCAGGTAGCTTTTGACAAGCTAGAGGGGTACCTTGGCTCACCCCTACTCAACAAAACAAAACCAAGTGAGGTGCTTTACCTATACCTAGCAGTCTCGCACATCATGATAAGCTTAGTACTCATCCAAAAGGAAAGCTGCAAAAAATGGTCTACTACATTAGTAAGGTCCTCCATGATATTGAGATGAGGTACTTAAGGCTTGAGATGATGGTGCATGCCTCGATGACCTTGGAAGCAATATCCATATGTTCAAGCTCATATAGTGGTTGTATCGACTGAACAACCAATAAAAGCTGTCCTTCATAGACCTAACACATCTGATTGGGTCATTAAGTGGGCAATTGAGATAGGTGAATTTGACTTCAAGTATCAACCTTGGCCGACTATTAAAGTATAGGTATTTACTAACTTCATCTTAGGATGCATTGTCCTAGAAGAGAATGTGCCCAAAGCCAAGCCTAGAGGAGTACTTAATGAACCCTAGATCTTGCATGTGGATGGGTCTTCAACCTAGATCAGTTTTGGAGCCGAACTAGTCTTGACTAGCTTGAAAGGCATGGTCATGGAATACACTCTTCAATTTGGATTCAAGACCCTAAATGCTAAAGCAAAGTAAAAGGCTCTCATGATTGGTCTTAAGATCACCAAGGAGCTAGAAGTATGATGATTGAGGGCCTATAGTGACTCTCAACTCATCATTGAATAAGTCCAAGGTAAATATGAAGTTTAAGAACCCAACATTGTGAAGTACTCACAAAAAGTCAAGGATGCTACCTCGACCTTCCCACACTCTGACATCTAGCAAATTCCCAAGTCAGAGAATGCTAGGGTTGATCTACAGTCCAAGCTCGCCACTTCTGGAGTCATCGACCTTAGGAAGAGCTTATTTTTTGAAGTTCTAGAATAATCAAGCATCAAGGAAATGACACCAATAATGTAGGTGAATCCACAACCAAGCTAGATCAACCCAATTATCAAGTATCTCCAAAATGGAACACCCCCAACTAGCCACAATGAAGCTTGGAAATTGAAGTGCGCACCAAGTCTGTCTCTATATCCTTCATGATAACAAGCTGAATAAGATGTCCTTTTCCCTATCCCTCCTCAAATGTCTACATCCATCCAAGGCAAATTACATACTTCAAGAGATTCATGAAGAAATTTATGGCAACCATCTAAGGAGCAAGTTGCTGGCTTACAAATTGCTCCGATGGGGGTACTATTGATTGACCTTATGTAGAAGTGCAATCAATGCTAGTGAAATACAAGTATCTAGCATCGGCCATCAGCTCCTCTAACATCGATTAGTACCTCACTACCATTTACATAGTGGGGAATAGACATCCTCAAGCTGTTTCTCCTAGCATTCGAGTAGGAAAAATTTCTGCTCTTTGCTAATGACTACTTCACAAAGTGGGTCGAGGTTGAGCCCTTAGCTTGGATTATCAAAGATAATTTCTATGACTTTGTATGGAAGGCTATCATCTATCAGTTTGGCTTACCTTAGGTTATTATTATCGACAGCAACCAATAGTTTGAGAATACTAGGTTTAAGGAGTTTTGTAATGAACTTGGCATCCAGTAGCGCTTTACCTTGGTAGCACACTCATAAACTAATAGAGAAGTTGAGGTGACCAACCGAATAATTTTGCAAAGCATGAAGGTAAGATTAGACTAAGAAAAAAGCCTATGAATGGAGAAACTTTATAGCACGCTTTGGTTGTATCGAACAATGCAATATATACCTACCTAGAGGACACCCTTTAGCTTGACATTGGGAATGAAAGCTATCATTCCACTTGAGATTTGCATCCCCTTCACGTTGGGTCGAAAGCTTCGATGAGCAGAACAATTTAAAGCATCTTTGTGTGAACTTAGACCTACTTGAGGAAATAAGGGAGCATGCACGGGTGTGGATGGCAGCATACCGATGAAGGGTAGCCCAATATTATAACTCCTATGTCCAATAAAAGATCTTCCAAGCTGGTGACCTCATCTTATGATGAACCAAAGTATCTCAGCCTAAAAAATAGGGAAGTTGTCCTGAAACTGGGAAGTCTACCAAGTTCATGAGGTTGTGCAGTCAGAAACTTTCCGACTTTAACATTTGGATAGCACCTCGATATACCCCAAACATGAAGCTCGAAGAACTTACATGCCTACTACCAATCATGCAACTTGTTTTAGGTTAGTACCTATGTAAAGCCACAAAAAGGTACACCTCATCTACCATTGACCCATGACAAATTCAGCGCAACCTAACAATAGCCAGGCCCTTGATATGCACCATAATAGACAACGAGCCTAGATGAGTTGGGACTCCAACCTCAACTACTTAGAGAAGAGCCAATTGCTCCAAAGGAGACACCTCGGCATGAAATCGAGGCCTCCTATGCTTGAGCTCATTAGGAAGTGAGGTGAGTCAGAGCCCAACTCTAGCCATTTGAGAACAAGATTTCTCGATATGAAACTAACACCTCCTTTGCCCAAGTTCACTTGGAAGCAAGGAGAGAGGAAACTTGTGCTTCAGCCACTCGAAGGAGAAAACATGAAGCAAGACCACCTCTATGTCACCTAGCAAACTTACTTGAAGTCAAGTATAGCCCATATCTTTCTAGGCTAAAGAATACCAACGAAAAGAACTACTTAGAGAATTAAATTTATCTATAGAGGAACCTTGATATGGAATCAGGGCTGCCCATTCTCGAGCTCACTTAAGAATGAGTAAAGATAAACCAGTACTCTTGCACTTCAATAAGAAAACAATATGGAAAGCAGCCGACCATAGCATCAGCAAGAAAGGCTTGATAGAAGTTACAAAGAGTTTGCACCTAATCAAGTTAAAGGCAACACTAAGCTAAAGCAAATCTGCAAAGAATAGGAACACAAACACAAAAGAAGATTGAACACAATTGCTTAGAAAAGTTTTCATTTCATTGAAGGAAATATATTACATTAAGATTACCAATGCCGATTACAAAATTAGCTAGGCTAATCCGAGCATAAGAAGATACCACATAAAAGTAAAATGCCACCAAGGCCCAGTCGGCGGAGTAACATCATTAGCTAGTAGAAGGCTGGTATCCTTAGCTATCTCAGTGGAGGCATCCTCGACTGCTAATGGGGCTTCCTTGGTAGACACGAGATCAATGCAGACATTGACATCTAGGGTGTTGAGGTGAAGGTAAGGCAAAAGCCTCTCAACCTTGGCTTGGCAGTTACTGAGCCCCAACAGATATGACTCTCAACCAAACTCAACTAGGGCATCCTCTTACCACTCCGAGGCCAAGTACTCCACCACTATAGTTAAGGACTTTTCCTTGGAGGTTTATAGTTGTTCCTTCAACCTACGAACTTCTTCAGCAACTTCAACAATAGCTTCGACTAAGGTTCTTACATCATGATCAATAATATCTTTCTTTAAGGATGTATTATTAGTTTCATCAAATACAATATGAAAAGATTCTTCAACAACCAATATTCTCTTATTCAATATTCTATGCCTTGATAGATGAAGTGTGTTACAAAATGTCTTCATCCAACTTAGTATCAAATTTATTTAAACAAAGCATCAGCATCCAAAAACATGAAATAACTAATATTTGTTTTTTTTTTCCTCAAAGCTCATAAAGACTTTTCTTTAAAATTGATCGAATCAAAGTATGATTTAAAATAAAATATGCTATATTAATTGCTTCTACCCAAAAGTATCTTAAAAAGTTACTTTCATAAATATGGTATCAGACATTTCTTCTATTGCCCAGTATAACAACCCAAGAGGGGAGAGGGGTGAATTAGATTTTTTTTAAATTTAAGCAAGCTATATGCTATTTTTAAAACTAATGAAGTATTGAAGTATGTTGTAAATTAATATAACTAAGTATGCAAAAATGTAAATGCAATGGAAAGCAAGAAACAAGAGCAATCATAAACACCAAGGGATTTATAGCATTTCGGTGCCCCATGCACCTATGTCTACTTTCCAAGATCCACTTAAAAATTTTACTATAATCTATCCAAGATTATAGTCGGATAGTTTTTCTTAGGTTCACTATCCAAAATCTAGTTGATTTTATACTGGATCATCAATCACAACAAATTCTTAAGCCAATTCTTGGCTTACAATCCAATTCTTAGGCTTGGATAGGCCTTTTTCTTAGCTTCAAAATCCTATTAAAGCTTGATATAATAAATACAAAGGATGCAACAAGAACTAAAAATACAAAGCTCCTTTAAAGAGCAAGAATGTTAATAAAGCTTTGGAATCTTCTTTGACGGAAGCTTTTGAGCAGATGAGCTTGTCTTCTTACTGAAAAGAATCTCTTGATTTGATGTTTCAAGAAGTTGAGAATGGAATATTCTTTTTTCAATGCTCTTTGAATTTTTTTACTCGACTTTTGATTCTTCTCAATGATTGATATGTCAAATCTCATCTTCCAAGTATTTTGTAGCTCTTTTTCAATGTTTGGTAGGTTTTGGAGTCATTTTTGACCATTGGGGATCTGAATATGACCATTTGGAGGGGGACTATGCAATTTTGAATATTTTATAGAAAACTAGCTATTAGAGCTCAAGTCGACTCGTCGATCCCCTCGAGTCGACTAAACGATCCTGTGAATTTACTTCCAAACTTTGTCCTAAAAATCACTCTCTATATATTTTTCTGAGATCTCAACTCGAGCAACTCGAGTTGACTCGAGCCCTCTGCTCGAGCAAAGTAATTTTATTTTAAAAAAAAATCTACCATTATTCACTCGAGTCGACTCGTACTCAATCATGAGTCGACTCGAGAGCGTGCCGGCTGACACTTTTGAATACCAGATTTTTTTTCTTCTTATTTTAGCTCGAACAGAATAGCCATTCTTGAGGTCGACTCAATGGCTCTCATGCTGAAAATTTTTACTTCAATTTAAATGAATTTTTTTCAACTTTGGTCTTGAAATACTTTCTTTCAGCCTTGCTTTAGATGTGTTCCCTACTTCAAAAGCTTCCAACTTCTCCTTATCCATTCTTGAATGCATTTTTTGAGATTTTTCTCCTGACACTCTACTATTCATCTTGAAACATGATCTTAGATAATTCATTAGTTCAAACATATACTTAAATATTTTGTTACTCATCAAAATTAATTCTTAGAATTAATAATCTTTCTCTTTTTGATGATGACAAAACTTTGAGTATATAAATAAGAGACATATGATATGAATGTATCAATGTTAGTTTCAAAAGATATTTTTAACATAATGAAGGTACGACCATTTTATAGTTTCATACTTAGCTCTCCCTTAGTTTATGGTTATATCTTTAATATATTTTATCAATTCAGATTTAAGATTACTATATGTGCTCACTTGAGTGGTGATTTATCAATATTTTCAATATATGTACCAAACATGAATTGTTTCATTAAATAGCATATTTCACATGTGCAAAACTCATATTCTATACATATGGTATGTATCGAGAACCAAGCTCATGTAAAAATTCATGATACTTATATATTTTTGAAATTACTTAAAAATTCACAATGCTAATGCCAATGCTATTTCTTCCTTCATCATTACTTACTTTTGCATTGGTGTTCAATGTTCATGGGTAATGCGTCCCATGCTCATAGATAATTTAAAAAGTTTATATATGTTCAAAATGCTCAAAATACTCAAAGATCACGAAATGCTCAAAATGCTCATCAAAATGATGCTCATATACACTCATACACATCTTTCTCTCCCATTTTATCATCAGTCAAAACGGCAACTTATAGATAACCAACACATAAGATCATATCAAGATAATAGAGTAAAATGATGTAAAAGTGATAGTTTTGCATTGTATTCACAAAATGAATGTGTTAGATCAATGCTGATTATAACACACCAATATACAATGACATAACATGTCCATATCAAGACTAAGTCAAGTGACTATGCATAAGTCTCCAGTGATTACATATAAAAAAGCAACTAACACAAAGATAAAACATATAATCCTAATACACCAGTGACTACATATCAGTCTCCTACGATGCTACTCATCATCTGAAGGTATCTCAAGTGTCTTGAATGATGAGGCTCGAGAAGATAATGGTCTACCCCCCCAGCTCCTAATCCTGACTGATGGATCTACCATCTATGAAGGAGTAGGCCCCACACCAGCACAAGTGTAGACTCTGAGTGGTGGTCTACTCTCACCAATAGATATCTAAGTAGACTGACTAAAAGACATGGATGGAGCAGATGGAGGATGAGACATGGCAGCTCTGGTGGTTGCATCTACTGCTGTTGCTGTTGGTACTGCACCTAGAGCAAGTCTCTCAATTTTTTCAATCAAATTATCCATGCTCCAAGTACAAAAATAATTCTCTACTGCTGTGCCTGATCAATAGCTACAATCATCTCCATCCTACCTGAGTCAATTCTCCTCTTGAGTCGAGCAATCTCCTCAGTAACACTCGAGAAGTCAGTAGGCACATCATATCTCAACTCCCTCTGCTTTAAGGTAGTGAGCCTCTTTGAAATGGATCTCATCTCTATCTGCAAGCTCTCTATCTTCTCAAATAGTGTCTGTATCTCTCCACTGACTCTAGCAGAAGTCATGTCAGCCAATCTCTCCATAGATGTAAGGTCAGTAGCTGATGGCTGAGAAAAGTGCCTATAGGTGGAGCTCGAGGAGTGACTGTTGAACTAGGATATAGGGCAGGTCTAGATGAGGTATGAACAGCGAGTCTAGCTCTAGGAGTAATAAAAGTAGAAGGCTCTCCTGTCTCCTCTACTCTTGGTTCTCTTCTTTCTTAATCAGAAATATTTTTAACCCATCTTCCTGCTTTCGCATGGTACAGTATTCTGGTCAAGGCCCTCATATCATAAACATCAAAATGAGATAATCTTTTGAACCTTTTATTTTTTAGTGACACTCCGGCTATCTCAAATACTCGGGTCAAAGCCATCTCATAGGATAAACACCCCTTATTCTTAACAGCAACTTCTCTAATCTGATGTATTATAATACCTGGCAAGTTTAAAAGAATGTCCTGAATAATATGATACATCATGCATAACTCTCTTTTTGAAACAAAATCATGTCTTCCTAACTTTGGAATAAAAATTCCTCCAATGATGTGGTGCAGCACTCTCATCTCCACTGAAAGAATGGGTGCTAAGACATCTCCTATGATATCATCTCTCCCGATAATCAATCTTTGCCTAGCCTTTTTATCGAGTAGTCTTTCGGGCACAATCCCATCCCTAGAGATCCCAAAAATCTATGCTAAACTTTCCTCTAAAACTTCAAATTGAATTTTCTTTATTGTTGATACTATGTCGGTTGCACCTCTTCTTAGATTTTCATAAAATTCCCTAATCAGTTTAGGATACATGGGAATATTCATGTTACAAAAATTTCTCCATCCCATTCCTTCAATCCAAGTCCCTACAAAAATATTATATCTTTCAAAGAAACCAAAATCAATTATTCTTCCCATAGCTATTGCCCTAGTGGCCATCCTTCCTACAAGAAAGGGGTTGAGGAGGAGAGAAAATCGGAATACCTTGATCCCCAATCAGATTAGGTTCATCTGGAATGGGTTGCTCAAGTGGCTGAGAAGATTCAGAGGCTTGGCATGCTGCTCGTTCCATTCGAGCCTTCCTCCTTTTCTGTTCCTCAGCATTTTGGATTGAACAGATTTTCTGCACACCCCACTTTTCCCGCATCATTTCATTTCAAATCTGACTCTAATCGAACAAATCTAGGGAGATGGACGATAAGGATTCAAGTGGACACTATTCAAGGAAGTTTGGGAGGAGGAAGGACCCTCTACTCACTATTCGCAAGTAGATTTAGGACTTTGCGAACAGCCATGGATCCATTTTAAACACCCGTGGCCCCAACCCTCGAGTTGACTCATGTTTTTCTATGAGTCAACTCAAGCACAAGTCGACTTGAGATTTTGCTCAAGTCGACTTGAGCACGAGTTCTAAAACTTTTTATAATTTTAGCAAAAATTCAGTACACAAACAATATTAAGGGATTTCCTATGATATTGATCATTGATTATGCATTCAAAGTTGACCTTTTGGAGTTTGATTCGACTTGCTTTAGGTTATATAATAAGATTTATTCTAATTGATAGCAAATTCCTAATTCTCTACTAATAATACTAAATTTTTCTTCACTAAGAGATTTTATAAATATATCAGCTAATTATTTATTAGTACAAACAAATTCAAGTATCACATCATTATTTTTTATATAATCCTTTATGAAATAATACCTTATTTCAATGTATTTTGATCTTGAATATTGAATTGGACTTTTGGTTAAGTTAATTGCACTTGTGTTGTCACATCTTATTAGAATTTTATTAAATTTGAATCCAAAGTCTTCAAATTATTGTTTCATCCACATGATTTGAGCACAACAACTCTCTACAGCAATATATTTGATCTCGATCATAGATAATGCTATTGAGTTTTGTTTCTTGCTAAATCATGAAATCAAATTAACTCTAATAAATTGACATATACCACTAGTACTTTTTCTATCAAGTTTGCATCCAATAAAATCAGTATCAGAGTATCCAATTAATTCAAAGTGTAGTGATGATCTATCATACGATAGTCCTATATTAAGTGTGCCAGATAAATATTTAAAAATTTTTTTAACAGCAAGTAAATAAAATTCTCTAGGATCTGATTGATACCTAGTGCACATACAAACATTGAATACTATATCCAGTCTACTTGTAGTAAGATAAAGAAGAGAGTCTATCATACCTCTATACAATTTAGTATCTACTTTCTTACCCCTTTCATCTTTATCAAGTTTGCAGGATATTCTTATTGATGTGCAAATTGGTCTTGAGGTCTCTATTCCAAACTTCTTAAGTATCTTTCTTATATATTTTGTTTGATTAACAGAGATTCTTTCTTCACTTTGCTTGATCTAGAGTCCGAGAAAAAAATTTAGCTCTTCTATCATGCTCATCTCAAACTCATGCTGTATAAGCTTAGCAAATTCTTAATAAAGAGATTGATTAGTAGCACCAAAAATAATCTCATCCACATAAATTTATACTGTCAATAGATTGTTGTCTTTTATTTTCTAGAATAGAGTTTTATCAATATTTTTTCTAGTAAATTCGTTGTCTAATAGAAATTTGCTTAATCTTTCATACCATGCATGTGGAGCTTATTTTAATCCATATAGAGCCTTATGTAATTTAAATACATGATTTGAAAATATATAATTTTCAAAACTAGATGGTTGTTCAACATACACTTTCTCAAGATATAATCATTAAGAAATATATTTTTTACATCCATTTGATATAATTTAAAGTTCATAAAATATGCAAATGTAAGTAATAGCCTAATAGCTTCTAATCTTGCTACTAGGGCAAAAGTTACATCAAACTTACTGCCTTCTTCTTGGTTGTATCTTTTTGCTACTAATCTAGTTTTATTTCTAACGATGATGCCATATTCATCTACTTTATTTCTATCCATCTATTTAGTTTCAATTATAAGGTAGTCATTGGGTCTATCAATTAAAGTCCAAATCTTATTTCTTTCAAATTGATTTAATTCTTCTTGCATAGCATTAATCCAATATAGATTATTTTCAGACTCTTTTATTATTTTAGGTTCAATTTGCAATACAAATGTTAAATAATTATTAACATTTCTAAGATAGGATTGAGTTCTTACCTCTTATGATGGATCATCGATTATATGATCTTTAGAATGTCCATATGCATACCTCCACTCTTTTGGTAACTCTTCTCTTAGGCTAGGAGTGGGTTCTTCATTCTTTTCTTCTTCTTCATTATTTTGGGAGGAAGCATCTTTTAGTGCGAGACCATCCATCTTGTCATTGAGATCACCTGCATTCTTATCTAAAATATCTTTTCTAGAAAACTTATCATTATATTCATCAAAAGTTATATGGATAGATTCTTCAATAATGAGAGTTCTCTTATTGAAGACTATATGTCTTGCTTGATGAGTATCCCAAGAAGATACCCCCATCCGACTTGGCATTAAATTTTTTTAAATTATTTTTTTTATTATAAAGTATAAAATATTTACAAACAAAAATATGAAAGTAGTTGATATTTGGTTTTGTATCCTTCCAAAGTTCATATGGAGTTTTCTTTAAAATAGATCTTATTAATATATGATTTAAAAGTAATAAATTAAAATTTGTCATCCATCATGTATCTTGAATAGCTACTATCAAGATACCAAAGCTCTTCTTCTCCCACGCTGCAAGATACACCTACACAAGAAAATTAAGTTGAGTTTTTAAGTACCCAAGTCATCTTGGATCCTTTGAGATTAGTACCCATGGTCTCTTTTGGAACCCAAACCATTTTAATCATTTATTCATGTAATTTTTTAAAATCACATGTATAAGATTTATAATTAATTTTATCACAGTAATAACATAAAAAGTTTGAGGTAAAATTTGATGAAGCTTTAACAAATAGATTTTTCGATAGTTTTTGCTTCTTATGAGGTTTAAATCCTAATTTGATCTTATTAAAAATAGCTCTTTGTCATTTAATAGTATATTCAATTTTTTGAAACTATAAGTGAATCTTTTTATAAATGGTTTGATTTTTTTTAATTCATCATTTAATTTTTGATTTTCATGAGTTAGCAAATTCAATTTTTCAAAAATCCTTTTCTTTTCATGAACAAGTTCAGAATTTTGCTTTTTTAAATCCTTATTTTTTAAGATTATTTTTTCTATATTTAGTTATAAGTTCAGAAAAAACATCTTGTAATTCATCAAATATGAAATCTAAAGAATTTTCAGTATTTACCTTCTCGTGATGTGCATTAAGCAAAGATTTGCCACTTCTTGTGATTCTTCTTCGAAGTTAGAATCCTCACTATCACTCCAAGTGGCAATCATCATCTTCTTCTTAATCTTTTTGGATGATTTCTTGAGAAGAAGATAGTTCATTCTAAAATTGCTAGATTTCTTGCATTTGAAATAAATTGGTAGCTCCTTTTTCTTTTCTTTTTCTTTTTCTTTACTTGGCTCACTTTTAAAGGTCTTCTTCTTAAACCCTTGCTTTTTCTTCCTCATAAATCTCTTGAACTTTCTTGCAATCAAGGCTAAGTCTTCTTCTTCTTTTTCTTCATCGGACTCTTGATCACTTTCATCATTCTTGGAAGTAGTAGTCTTGAGAGCGATGATTTTTTTTTTTGATTTCTTCCTCCATATTTTGTCTCATGGTCAATTCATGAGTTATTAAAGACCCAAGAAGTCTTCTAATGGTAGCTTATTAAGATCCTTAGCTTCTTGAATGGTGGTGACTTTCGCTTTCCATGCCTTTAGAAGTGATCTAAAAATTTTTCAAACAAGCTTACTGTTAGTATAAGATTTTTTTAAGCTTTTTAAACTATTGATAATATTAGTAAATCTAGTAAATATTTTAAAAATAGATTCATTAGCTTTCATTTTAAACAATTCGTATTTATGCACAAGTATATGTATTTTGGACTCTTTTATTTGATTGGTGCCCTTATGAGTGATCCCTAACCTATCCCAAATCTTTTTTGCTGATGCATATGTAGAGATTCTATTAAACTCATTAGGATCTACTGCATAATATAGAACATTTATGGCCTTAGCATTTAATTCTATCATTCTCATATCATGCTCATCCTAATTCTCTTCGAATTTAGGAATATCATTATTCTCTACTTTAATTATGAGAATGTATGGAGTTTAATTATAACTCTCCATAACTGATAATCAAGTGCTTGAATGCAAATACACATGTGTGCTTTCCATTAAGTATAATTTATTTCAATGAATAAGGAAGGATGGTTGGTCGATTATCCTTCGGCAAGGGATGCATTCATATGGGTTGCTATTTGATCTTAACTTTTGATTGTTAAATCAAATGAAGCGAGTACTAGGCTCTGATACCACTTGTTGTCTAGTATGACAATCCAAGAGTAGGGGTGAATTGGGTTTTTCAAAATTTAATCAAGTTATGTGCTATTTTTGAAACTAGTGAAGTGTTGAAGTATATTATAATTTAATATAACTAAGCATGCAGAAATATAAATACAACAAAAAGCAAGAGATAAGAGCAATCACAAATACCAAGAGATAAATTTATAGTAATTCGGTGCTTCTTGTACCTACGTCCACTCTTTAAGATCTATTTAAAAATTTTACTATAATCTATCTAAGATTACAGTTGGATAGTTCTTTTTAGGCTCACTATCCAAAATCTAGTTGATTTTACATTGGATCACCAACCACAACCAATCCTTAAGATAATTCTTAGTTTACAATCCAATTCTCAGGCTTGGATAGATCTTTTTCTTAACTTTAAAATTCTATTGAATCTAGATATAATAAATACAAAGGATGCAACAAGAACTAAAAACATAAAGCTCCTTTAATGAGCAAGAATGTTGATGAAGCTTTGGAATCTTCTTTGATAAAAGCTTTTGAGCAGATGAGCTTGTTTTCTTACTGAAAGAAATCTCTTGATTTGATGTTTCAAGGACATGGGAATGGAATGTTCTCTTTTCAATGCTCTTTGGACTTTTTTACTTGACTTTTGATTTCTCTCATGATTGATATGTCAAATCTTATCTCTCAAATATTTTGCAGCTTTTTTCAACATTTGGTAGGCCTTAGAGTCTTTTTTGATCATTGGAAATCTGAATATGGCTGTTTGAAGGTGGACTGTGAAGTTCTAAGCATTCTATAAAAAAACTAGCCATTGGAGCTTGAGTCGACTCAACGGTCCTCTCGAGTCGACTCGGCGGTCCTATGAGTTCACCCCCAAACTTTGTCTTGAAAATCACTCTCTCTATATTTTTCTGAGACCTCGACTCAAGCAACTAGAATCGACTCGAGCCATTGCTTGAGCAAAGTAATTTTTTTTTAAAAAAATATTTTTTTCTTCCACTATTCACTTGAATCAACTTGTGCTCAATCATGAGTCGACTCAAGAGCATGCCAGCTAAAATTTTTGCATGCCAATTTTTTTCTTCCTATTTTAGCTCAAGTAGAATAGCCATTCTTGGAGTTGACTCAACAACTCTCATGCTAAATATTTTTACTTCAATTCAAATGAATTTCTTTTCAACTTTGATCTTGAAATACCCACTTTCAGCCTTACTTTGGATGTGTTTCATACTTCAAAAGCTCCAACTTCTCCTTATCAATTCTTAAATATACTTTTTTAATCAAAATTTTCTTCTGATACTCTACTATTCATCCTAAAATATGATCTTAGATAATTCATTAGTCCAAACATACACTCAAACATTTTGTTACTCATCAAAATCAATTTTTGGGGTTAACATCTTCTAAAGTCCTATTTTCCATTCTACTACCTCATTTTGTTGAGGTATCCTAGATGCATAAAAGTTGTATTCAATTTTTTTTCATTACAAAAATTTTTAAATTATTAATTTTTAAATTTAATTCCGTAATCACTTTTCATACAAATAATAGTAGAATTCTTTTCATTTTAAACCTTTAGATAAAGCTTTGAAAATGCAAAAAAAATCATCTTTTTGAGCTAAAGACAAAATCTAAGTAAAATGAGAGAAATCATCACCTATCACAAGTCCATATCTTTTGTTCCAAGCTTGTTGTCCTAGTAGGTCAAATAAGTCCATATGAATTAATTTTAAAGGTCGAGAAATTGAAACAAGATTTTTTAATTTGAAGGTACTTCTAGTTTGTTTTACAAATTGATATGCATCATAAATTTTATTTTTTTAATTCATATTTAGCAAGTCTTTTATAGGTTTGATAAGTTAAGAAATCAAATCAATGTTTATATAACCTAATCTACAATACCACAACCAACTAGTTTCATTAACATGGTATCCATTGCAACAAGATATTGATCATTTTTTTGGAGAGATCATCTAGATCAACTATGTAAATATTATTATGTCTATATCCAATGAGCACAATGCCATTATTATTGAGACTAGAAATAATGCACATTAAAGATTCAAAAATAACTTTAAAACCTTTGTCACAAAATTAACTTATATCAAGCAATTGTTATGTTTAAAACTATCTACTAATAATATATTCTCAATATAAGTAAAAGAAGTGATATAAATGTTATTAATTCTAATAATATTTTTCTTGTCATTATCATCAAAGGTTACCACCCCTCCTCCCTCAGCTTCAAGGGTGATAAATTATGACCTATCACTCGTAATGTGCCCTAAGCAGCCACTGTCATGATACTAGTTTCTTTTTTCTTCTTTTGTGCAAGACATACCTACAAGAGAAAACTATTATAATTTTAGATATCCAAACTTTCTTGGATCCTCTAGGATTAGTCATAATGATTCCTTTTAAAATCCAAATCTTTTTGACTTTATTATTATTTAATTTTCTGAAGTCATATGAATATGCTTTATATCCAAGCTTACTATAGCAAAAACAAAAAATATTTGGAGAACAATTGACGAAGATTTCACAAAAGAAATTTTTTAAAATTTTTTGTTTCTTGTGGGGGTTTAAATGAAGTCCATTTTTATTGAAAATGACTCTTTGATTACTCAAAATCATTTGGAGCTTTTCAAAACTAAAAATAAAATTTTCAATAATAGATTTAAGTTTTTTAATTTTTTATCAAATTTTGATTTTGTTGAAGCAAAGAATCTTTTCTTTCACACATTTTCCCTTTTCTTTGATCAAAGCATCATTACATCTTTTAAGCTCTTTATTTCTCAAACCAAGATTTTTAAATTTATCTAGAAGGTCATAAAATAATTCTTGCAATTCATCAAGTATAAAATCAATCTTAGTTCCAGAAGTTACCTCCTTCTCATTTACCATAAGACATAGGTTTGCCATTTTTTTAGTTTTCTTATCGATCTTTAATTCTTATTATTGGATTTTGAGCCTTCACTATTACTCCAAGTAACTATCATGGCTTTTTTTTTTGACTTTATTAGAAGTTTTCTTAAGGAAAAGACAGTCAATTTTGAAGTGCCCAGACTTCTTACACTCATAGCACACATGCTGCTCTTTTTCTTTTTCATTCTCCTCACTTGGTCCATCTTTTAAGAAAAGCCTCTTTCTAAAGTTTAGCTTCTTCTTCCATATGAACCTTTTAACTTTCTAGTGATGGGTGCCATATCCTCGTTCTTATCTCCTTTCGATCCTTCATTATCATTCTCATCTTTGACTATGGATTTAAAGACAATAGTCTTCTTTTACTTAGCTTTCTTTCTATTATTTTGCTTTATGGTTAACTTATGAGTCATGAGAGAATCAAAAAGTTCTTTCAATGATAGAATGTTGAGGTCATTGGCCTCTTAAATAGCTATTACTTTAGCCTCCCAAAATCTAGAAAGTGATCTGAGAATTTTTCAAACAAACTCACTATTAGTATAAGACTTTTCTAAGCTTTAAGACTATTAATAATATCAATTATCTAGTCAATATTTCAGAATCGATTCATTTTGATCCATTTTATGAACATGCATATTTATCTTAGATCCTTTAACTTGATTGGTAGCCTCATAGATAATCTCTAATCTATCCCATATTCTCTTGATAGAAATATAAGTAGAAATTCTATTAAATTTATTTATATCAAAAAAATAATAAAGAACATTCATGGTCTTTGCATTAAGCAGGATCATTTTCTTATCTAAATATCCCAATCCTAGTCAAGTTTGGGAGTGATCATGCCATCTACCATGATTATGAGTATCTGTAAGCCATATATTCAAATATATACTCAAATATTTTATATTCATTAAAATCAATCCTCGGATCAATATAACCCCTCATCTTGAGGAGTTGGTGAGGAAGAAGTTGGGGTCGGCAACCTCACCCAAGGAAGGAGAACATTAAGTAGGTCCACTCTACCTCGAGATCAACTGGAGGCTTCCTTAGCCTCATGCCATAGCTCAGGCCCTTAGTGGAGCAAGGGGCCAATTGGGCTATCACAACCTCAGAATGAGCCATCTAAGCCTCCTTGTCGATGGTCTTCTTCTTTTTCTTCAGTAGGGGTGGTAATTTTAGCCGAACCGATGGATATTCGGTTTGACCTAATCCGAGTGGGCCTGGTTTTATTCAATTCATTTAAGTTTAGGGGTAGATATGGGTTTTAGATGAAAAACTCAGAGCGGGTTTGGATTGGATGCAAGTAACAGTATGTCCTATCCCAAATCTAATTGGATATATAAAATAAAACCTCCACACCCACCCTCACACCTCCTCTCTTTGCCCTAGATGCATCCTCTATTCAACCCCATCTCTCATCCGTCTAATGTCATGACACCCCCATCCCTTTCGGATGTTCCTTCGGTCGCTCCAAACCTCCCACTCAATTGAGACTCCTAAGGATGGAAAAAATAGAAAGAAAATCAAGGGAAAATATAGGAAAAATTGGGGGAAAACATAGAAGAAATCAAAGAAAACAAAGGAAAGAAGGAAAAAATTGAAAGGTAAGACCTTTTCCCACTTAGATTGATTTGTTTTATTTAATTTTTGCTTCTCTTTTTCAGAGATATGTGGGGAAGGATAGCACTTGAGGGAGACGGAGGGGTTTCTTGGGTTTCGATTTGATTTTTTTTCTCAAGCATATGGGACTCTTGAGGATGGAAAAAACAAAGAACAAATAAGGGGAAAACATTGGAAAAATCAAAGAAAACAAATAAAAGATGGAAGAAAATAAAAGGCAGGACCTTTTCTGACGTAGATTTTTTTTTTTTTTTTGATTTTTGCTTCTCTTTTTCGAACATCTATGGGGAAGGAGAGTACTTAAGGGAGATGGAGAGGTTTCTTGCTTTCAAGTTTGGTATTTTTCTCAAGCAAATAGGATTTCATGTGGGTTGTGGTGGTGTGAGTTGTCCCTTGAGGTTTTGAGGGATTAATCTTGGTGGAAGCATGATATTTTGTGGGTTTTGGGGAATTTTGATCAAAATGTTTCTTCTTTGGCTACAAAACTTTCAATTTATGGAGTTCTATTCTCATGTGAATATGATACCATATTCATGGTGTTAGATCTATTCTCACTTTATTCAACTCCTAGGGCCCATAATCTTCTTTTAATCTTCATTTATTCTCTCTGTTAAAGATCTATGGGGAAGTTCTTACCCAAAAAAAAAGATCTATGGGGAAGCAGAGCATTAGAGGGAGATCTCTAAGATCTAACCCAACCTGATTCGAGACAAGGAAAGTATATCCTACCCAACAATCAAGATGAGTATGGGGTGGGTATGGATAAGAATTTTTTTTATGATGTGGTGGGTACAAGTATGGGTCAACCCAACTAGCTGCCATCCCTACTCTTTAGGGTGGCTTGCTGAACCTTCTCTGATGCCTCCAGGCTCATTTCTACAAAATTAAGGGAAAAAGATTAGAAATTCTATAAGCCAAATAAAATTAAGAAAGACAACAATGAAGACTCATCTCAAAGGTCAGCATGACTTTAGTCGATATTATCTAATGTCTGCTTGGTTAGCAACTCCTACAAAGAGGAGCAATGTGTCTGAATAGAACCTTTAGTGACTGGTGATCGGTGTCCATCAGCCTTGGAGCTTGGTTCATCGAAATCCAAGGCCGGTCCTATGAAATGTTGAATCCCCATGATTGCTCAATAGAAATAAAAAAGAATTGCTCCTTCCATCCATGGATGGAGGAAGGAGCACCTCAGATGAGACAACTCCATTCTAAGGTGAAATGTACCACCAATCTCCTTTCCATAGGTTGTATCTTTAGTGTGAAGCAAGCTCAAGAAAGGACAATAGATGGTCATAATTCAAAGAGAAAGAAAAAGGAAAGAAAGGCAATTATGAATTGCCACAAGTTTAGCACAAAAAAGATTGGCATGATAGAAAAATGCTTGAAAATCTGGATTAAGAAGGAATGAAGAGGAAATCTTAGATTGGCTTTAGGGTTTCCTCATAAAGACCAAGCCGACCTAGGGGAGGTTAATCACCCAACCCCTTGGACCATCTAGTTCCAACTAGAACTCAGGAGGAACATGGTACTAGAGGCAAATCACCTCTAAGTCCTCATAGGTGAGGGAAATGCAATACAATAGGGACCAAAGACAACCAGGGTCCCGACCTCTGAATCCTCAAAGGGAGACTATTGCGTCCGAGGTGGAGCCTATTGACCTTGAGATGGTTTATGGTTGGGTGACCAACTTTCTATTGAAGCCCCAGTCCTTCTTGTCCACGGTAAACTCCACAAGGACAAGTAACAAGATGAGAAGAGGGAAGAAGCTAAAGAAAGAGGCCAAGTAATTGCGAAAAACACCAAGGGGTCGAGAACAACACCTAATCTAAAGGTTGGAAAGGAACAACAAGCAGATCAAATAGTTGGAGTTCGGATCTTAAAAGTGCACCAATGTTAGCAAAGTTGGATCATAGGAGGAGGTAGTCAAAGAGGACATCAAAAATCACTTGAGGTTGTCAGAGCTCAGCTAGAAGTTGCCAAAGCAGCTGCACCCTCATGCACCGAAACAATAGGAGTGAGAAGCAAGGAGGAAGTGATCCCTATTTATAGAAGCTCAAATAACTCCGATCTGGCAGGTTGGTATTGGCTGAATCGAGTTCCCATGGATCATCATAGCTGATGGTCCTAATTGGAGTGATGGTTCATCTACCAATCCAGATTTTATCATATATCACTTTGAAATTACCACATCAGTTAATTTCTCAAGACACATTGATTACAAGGGATCCAGCTAGACTGATGAGGTGAACTTAGGATAAGCTTGGACTCGAAAGTAGGAGATAATTGATGAAATGAGGAATATTTCGTCCAACTTCGATCCACACCGAGGAGAACTCGGATCGAGAGAACCAAACTAGCTACCTCAACAGCCAACGACCTGAAGCTACGATCATGTGCCCATGATATTTGGGGTGGCTGCACTCAAAATCTCTATTCATCTACTATTTGGCAGATCGGGGGCCCAAAACCGACAAGCAATCAGGTTGGTCATTATTTTTCATTCTAGATGGTTGGGGTGGCGTATTGATTGGTCGATCTACGATAGATAATTCCATGCACGCCAGCTAAACATTGAACTAATTATTTATCAGCTAAATTTGGGATTGTTAACTTTCCATCTCCCATTGCTTCTACTATGAATGGCAATAACGACGATTTCGTTTAGATGGCGGTGTCTCCCAGCTATAAGAGGGGGTCCAAAATAATTATCTTTGGTAATTTCTTCAGTAATTAGACCCTGCAACTTTTCTTTTGGCATTGGCCATTCGGCGTGCCCCATCTAAGGCCAAACCATCACTGCCCAAACCAATGGCCTCAAAGTAGAAAATAAGGCTTGTACACTAGTGCATGTTGTAGCACAACAAAATTAATCCTATTTACTACTATGTAGATAGGATGAGTCGAGATTATATCCATAGAAATCTTAGTTGATTATTTTAAAAATATAAAAAAAATAATATATTATAAGAAACTTAAGAAAAAAATAAGAAACTTGCAATAAAAAGATTTTTCATTAATCTAATAAAGAAGAATATATAAAGAAAAAAATAAAAGTATGATATAAGACAACAAAATCAAGTTGATCTTTTAGTTGCGCTAAATGGTAAATGTGCCTTCTTGAATCCTTTCATCTTCCTCCATGCAAACAACAACAAGATGATTGGAAGGTTTGATCTAGAAACTCCAAGAAAGAAAGGTAGATGGAAGTATGAAAATATGAAAAAGAAGGATAGCGGCACTAGGATTAGGATCTTTCCTAGATTTTATGGAAGGCATGCTAGAGTTGGTATCTCTTCTAGATACTACTACAAAAATGATCTATGGCAGCGCATACTATGGCAGCAGTTGATAAGTACTATAAATTTACTAATAAAAATATTAATTTATCAATTAATTTATATTAATTTTTAAAAATTATTAATTAATTAATGCATATTTTTGAGAAATTTATATTTTTATTAATTAAAAAATTAATTAAAAAATAATAAAATTAAAAAACTAAATTTTATTATCAATAGAAAGAGCTTTCTTTTTATCACAACGAAACAAGTTTAAAGCAAAATGAAGCTAAAACGAAGAAGATATGAATTTCTAAAAAAATAAAATAAATAAAAATTAAATAAAAAAAATGACTCAGCCAACTCCGCAAGCCAAGCTACCAAGCCAAGCCAATCCATCAAAGCCGACTCAGCCGTAGAAGCCACCAGCCAGTCCACGATCCAGACGTGAACCGCCAGCTCAGCAGAAAATCAGTTGGTGAAAATCCAACAGTCCAAAACGCTCCCGACGGTAATCAGGACTCCAGACATGCGATCAATGGCCAAATTTTCTCCATTAACATACGATCAATGGTCAGAATTTAATCCGACCTGAATTGAATCGATATGCATCCGATTTTGATGATTTTTGATCCGTTGGATTCCTATCAAAGGCTAGATTTCATCCAAAGTAACAGAATTTGTCCATAACTTTTTTTAATCTAATTTTCACTCAAATTTCTCAATATTTTGATAATGAAAGAGCTCCTTAATCCCACATTGCCTAGAAGAAAACTCTCCAGCCCTCCTAGCTCTATAAATAAAACCCCAGGCCTCCAAAGTTCAAAATTTTCAATCAAAGTGAAGCTTTGATACAGGGTGAAGCCAGGCTCTGGGTTAATGATTGCTTTAAGGCAACTGATGCCGAGAGAAAAAGCTGGACTTCTACACCATCTTTCCACCCATGCCGATCCAAGATCAGAGATCAGGCTATTTTATTTTATTTTATTTTATTTTTTTCTTTTTAAATTTCATGTATTTAAATTTTAAAATTTTAATTAATATAAATTTTATTTTTTTGCACTTTGATTTTAGCTTTTTATTTTTAATGTAATTTAATTTCTATACTTTAATTATTATTCTTTATTTTATTGTAAGTAGATGCTAAGATCTAATTAGTAGATCTTAATACCAAGTTTACTTTTTTGCATAATTTAATTTTTACTTCATAATTTTAATTTTTAATTTTTGACTTCAAATTTTATTTTTAAATTTTTTTAAAAAAATTAAAGATTTTAAATCTAAAAATACTACCTTTCTTATGAATTCGACCCGACTCACTGCTATCTACATATTTTTAATTATTTTAAGAAATTAAACTAAACTAATAAATATGGTATCTTAACGACAACATCGTGCTCTTATCAAATTTTTGGTGTCGTTGTAGAGGAGGCATAAAAATTAAATTTTTTAATTTTTTTTAATTTTTTTATTATCTACTAATTATTTTTCTTATTTATTTTATAGAAAAAATAGAAAAAGAGAAAAGAACAAAGAAGATTAGGGCACGAACAAAACTTTCAATCCTATTTGGTGAGATCATTCCTAAACCCTAAATCTCTTTCCTTATTTTTAATATTTACTTTATTTTTAAACTAATTAAAAATTATCTACTTAAATCTAATTAAAAATCTCATCACAAGATTAAAAATTCTAATTATTTAGAGCATCCATCATATCAATTTTATTTTATTTATTTATTTTTTGGTATCGTTGTCGGGGATAAGGTAAGCCTTTCAGAATTCAATTAGTTGCATGCATCTAGTTTAAATTGCATAAAACCCATTGAATTATTTTTTGTGCATATTCATATTAAACCAAATTAACGGCACAACCCAATTAAACAAGATAAGGTAGGAATTTGATCATCCTTCCTTGGCCCACAAACAATCAACCAGCATCTTGCATTAACCTAAGCCTTTAATTTTAAAACCAATTAGACCTCAGCTCTAGGAGCTCGAGCTCAATAGGATAAGAAATCCTAAGAGTTGAACCAGATTAGGGTTAGTCAATTTGACTAGTATCTAAAAAAATGGTTCAGAGATAACTGAGCCCGCAGGAAGGTGGTTTCTAATTGATTCTATTAGCTTACTTGGCCAAGCACAATTGATGTCTAAGACAAGCAACGGGGGGACTCCCACTGACCTTACACTTACCTGGCCAGTTGATTGGCTGATGCTACACTTGGAGTGCTCGAAGGCTGACTTAGAACAGTTAGGAGCTGTCTAGAGCTAGGCTGATCTTAGGTTAGGATTAATTTATTTGAAACTTTTTTGAAAATAAAAATTTTTACTTTAGGTATTTTCAATCTCTATTGCCCTGACATAAGGTTGCCCTAGCATAACGTGAAGTTATGTTGCATGATTGTCCTAGAGTATGAAAAGATTGAATTAACTTAGAACTTAGAAAAGAGAGTTTAAAAAAAATAAAATTAAATTTAAAAAAAAAAGATTGAGGACATTGAGAATATAGTGAATTCTCCAACACCCGTGTGGAGAAGGATTTCAGATCGACTAGTCAAAATGGATTCAATTCCTATTTCAGATCCCACAACCTCCTCATCCACAATGGATCTAGCAAATCAGCATCAGCCTCAAACCCTTATGGACTTATGTTATCTAGTTAGTTTCATCCAATCCTCTTTCATCAGGTTGCCCCAACCCACAGTAAACAACTTTGAAATTAAACCTCAAATCATTAACATGCTTCCAAAATTCATAAAAATAGAGGATGCATATATATTCATTAGAAAATTTGAAGAGATTTGTGCAACCATAAAACTACAATAATTATCAGAGGACGAAATCAAACTAAGATTAATCAATTTTGCCCTAAAGGATAATATCAAAAAGTGGCTTTATAGTCTTCCAAATCAATCTATCATGACCTGAGAGGGCTTCGTGAGAATATTCTTAAAAAAATATTTTTCTCATCATAAAATAACTAGAATTAGAAACGAAATAAATCAATTCTATCAACTAGCTGGTGAATCATTCTGGAAATACTTTGATCGATTCAAAAATCTCTTGACCCAATGCCCACACCATGGAATAGAAACTTGGAGGCTATGCCAAATAATTTATGAAGGGTTAGATTCAAACTCTTGAATAATGTTAGAATCCATGTGCCAAGGATAATTTATGTACAAAGAACCAAATAAAGTCTGGCAATTTCTAGAAGACCTAGTCGAGAAAAGTTTATAATGGGAAACAACTAAGAAACCAGAAAAATCTATACCTTCAAGAGGTGGAATTTACCAAATTCAAACCTTCCTAGTTGCAGAAGCCAAAATTACAACTTTGACACATAGGCTAGAGACCTTAGAACTTTAGAGATCAGCCAGTGTGAACCAAGTGTCTGCACCCATGTGCAATAGGTGCAGTGCACTAGACCATATCCTTGAGGAATATCCCCTTTCAATGAACAAATTAGATAATAGATGTGCACAAGTGAATGCCACATATCAGAGACCATTGAACAATCCCTATGCACCCACCTATAATCCAGATTGGAGGAATCATCCAAAGTTTTTATGGTCACAAAATTCAAATGTAGGCGGTCCAAGTTTCAATCAACAGAACCCAAGGCCTAATCCTGTGATAAACACCCTGCCACCACCAGACTTTAATATTAATGAAAAAAAACTTAGTTCTTTAGAGAAAAGTTTGGAAACCCTAGCCAAATCTAATGCTGACACCAATACCACCTTAAGTAATTTCATGCAAATCATGGGCCAAATTCTGAATTCAAATTCTTAGGCCATAGTCCGCTTAGAAATGCAAGTAAGTCAGCTAGCATCTACCATAAGTGAATGTGAACGAGGTAGGCTACTTAGCCAACCTGAGCCCAACCCAAGGAATCAAAATAGTAGACCATCCCAAGAAAATCAGGTTAATCAAGTTAATGCTATTCATTCCTTGATATCAGAAAAATAAGTGGATAATAAGGTAAATACACCTGACACTAGAGAAGACTGTGCTGAGTCTGTTAAGCCATCCAATGAACAATCTACCTTACAAACTCAAGCTCCTAAAATTGATAGTGCACCAAACCAAATGCCCACAATCTTTAGAGCTCCTTTTCCAAATCGATTAAGGTCTAATAAATAATCAAAATATTTAGATAAAAATTTAGAGGTATTTAAGCAAGTTCAAGTAAACATTTCTCTACTAGACATGATCCAACAAGTTTCGACTTATGCCAAATTCTTAAAAGACCTTTGCATCGAGAAAAAGATGCCTAATGTACCAAAGAGAGCTTTCTTAGTAGCAAGTGTGAGTTTATATTTGTTAAGTCATATGTCTATAAAGTATAAGGACCCAGGTTCTCCAACAATTTCATGTGTCATAGGAGAAACCCACATTGAGAAAACGTTACTTGATTTAGGAGCTAGTATAAATATTTTATCCATACCATAAATTCACCAATAAAAGTATTAATTTATCAATTAATTTATATTAATTTTTAAGAATTATTAATTAATTGATACATATTTTTGAGAAATTCATATTTTTATTAATTAAAAAATTAATTAAAAAATAATAATAATTAAAAAATAAAATTTTATTATTAATGGAAAGAGCTCATTTTTTTAATTATAATGAAATAAGTTTTGCACAAAATGAAGCTAAAATGGAGAAGATATGAATTTCTAAAAAAATAAAATAAATAAAAATTAAATAAAAAAAATGGCTCAGCTGGCTCTGCAAGCCAAGCCAACAAGACGAGCCAAGCTAACGAAGCCGATGCATCTAAATGCGCCAAGCCAAGCTGACTCAACCGGCTCCATAAGTCAAGCCACCAAGCCAAGCCAAGCCAAGCCATCAAAGCCGACTCAACCGTAGAAGCCGCCAGCCAGTCCATGATCCAGGCGTAGACTGCCAGCTAAATAGAAATCGATGAATCATGGAGCGACACGTGGTGGACCTAGACCCTTAAAGGGTTCACAAAAAATCTATAGCGGCTCACAGGGCATTTTGGACTTTTCACTCGACGATAGGAGACGCTGATTGGTTGCGGTGTATGGTGCAGCCAGTCCATGCGATCCACAGCTACAATAATTGCGTGATCCAACGGCCTGTGTTCGATCCAGTGAAGATCCATAGGAAGCTCCCGACTTGATTAAAACATCCAGAACTTGATCCGACGGTCGGATTTTCTCCTGATTAACTCAATCGAACGGTCAAAATTTAATCCGATCCGATTTGAGCCGATACGCATCCAATTTTGATGATTTTTGGTCCGTTGGATTTCTATCAATGGTCAGATTTCATCCAGAACAACAAAATTCATCCAGAATTTCTTTTAATCCAATTTTCACTTAAAATTCTCCATATTTTGATGATCAAAGAGCTTCTTAGTCCCACATTGCCTAGAAGAAAACTCTCCAGCCCTCCTAGCTCTATAAAAAGGACCCCAGGCCTCTAAAAATAAATAGATCTGATCAAGGTAAAGCTTTGGTATAGGGTGAAGCCAGGCTCTAGGTTAATGGCTGCTTCGAGGCAACTGGTGTCGAGAGGAAAAGCTGGGCTTCTACACCATCTTTCCACCCATATCGATCTAAGATCAGAGATCAAGCTATTTTTTTTTTAAAATTTTATATATTTAAATTTTAAAATTTTAATTAATATAAATTTTATTTTTTATACTTTAATTTTAGCTCTTTATTTTTATTATAATTTAATTTTTATATTTTAATTATTACTCTTTATTTTATTGCAAGTAGATGCTAAGATCTAACTAGTAGATCTTAGTACCAAGTTTAAATTTCTGCACCCTTTAAATTTTGCTTTTCGACTTTATTTTTAATTTCAAAACTTTTTTCTTTTCTTTTTTTTTAAAAATTAAAGATTTTAAATATAAAAATACTACCTTCCCTATGGATTCGACCCGACTCACTACTATCTACGTATTTTTAAGAAGTCGGATTAAACTGATAAACACGGTGTCTTTACGACAACATCATGCTCTTATCAAGTTTTTGAAAATAAAAAAAATGGCATCGTTGGATGGCGATCCACGTGAAGTCTGAAGCTGAATCAAATCCAAAAATAATCACAGCCGTTTGATCTTGATCGCAAGCTACCGCAGCCATCCGATCGTACCTTTACTGTTTCCATGGATCGACTGTACCATACACCGCAACCAATCAGTGCCTTCTATCATTTAGTAAAAAGTCTAAAATATCCTGTGAGCCATGATAGATTTTCTGCAAATTCTTTAAGAATTTAGGTTCACCACGTATCGCTTCGTGATTCACCGATTTCTGCTGAGCTAGCGGTCCATGCCTAGATCATGGATCGACTGATGGCTTCTGCATCTAAGACGACTAATGTAGCTGGCTTGACTTGGTGGCTTGGCTTGTGGAGCCGGCCGAGCCTTTTTTTTTTATTTAATTTTTATTTATTTTATTTCTTTAGAAATTCATATCTTCTCTATTTTAGTTTCATTTTGTGCGAAACTTATTTTGTTGTGATCAAAAAAAATGAGCTCTTTCCATTGATAATAAAATTTTATTTTTTAATTATTATTATTTTTTAATTAATAAAAATATGAATTTTTCAAAAATATATATCAATTAATTAATAATTTTTAAAAATTAATATGAATTAATTGATAAATTAACACTTTTATTGATGAATTTATGGTACTTATCACATCCTCCAACTTAAGCTTTGCTCATCCTTGAGTAAAAAAAAAAATTAATTTTAAATATCTTTTAATTTTAGAGTTTCGAATTTTATCTAAGCAGTTTTCAAAATGGTCATTGATATTCAGTAGAGCTTAAGTGAGAAATATCATTGGGATATTAATACTTATCAATAGAAAAATTAAGTAAAGAACATTAAATTTTTTTAAACTTTTTTTAAATTATCCTACCTTGATCTTTGAATTGTCTAAACTTTCATGTAGATAAGTATATTGCTACTTTCGTCCTTCATTTATTGATTTTTATTTTCATATTGCCCACTTTTTGATGCGAATATCATTGCTTACTTAGGCAACTGAATTTGGTTGCTCGGTGGAAAATTAATATTTTTTTTGACATTGTTGTCGAGGAAGTCGTCAGCAAAAAAAAATTAAAAACTTGATAAGAGCGTGATGTTGTCGTTAAGACACCATATTTATCAGTTTAGTCCGACTTCTTAAAATAATTAAAAATGCATAGATAGCAGTGAGTCGGATCGAATCCATAGGAAAAATAGTATTTTTAGATTTAAAATCTTTGATTTTCTTAAAAGAAAAAGAAAAAAAATTAAAAATAGAATTTGAAGTCAAAAATTAAAAATTAAAATTATGAAGTAAAAATTAAATTATGTAAAAAAATAAACTTGGTACTAAGATCTACTAATTAGATCTTAGCATCTACTTACAGTAAAATAAAGAATAATAATTAAAGTATAGAAATTAAATTATAATAAAAATAAAAAGCTGAAATCAAAGTGCAAAAAAATAAAATTTACGTTAACTAAAATTTTAGAATTTAAATATATAAAATTAAAAAAAAATAAAATAAAATAAAATAGCCTGATCTCTGATCTTGGATCGGCATGGGTGGAAAGATGGTGTAGAAGTCCAGCTTTTTCTTTCGACACTAGTTACCTCAAAGCAGCCATTAACCCAGAGCCTAGCTTCACCCTGTACCAAAGCTTCACTTTGATCGAAAATGTTGAACTCTAGAGGCCTGGGGTTCGAACTTATTTCGTTGTGATAAAAAAAATAAGCTCTTTCTATTGATAATAAAATTTAGTTTTTTTAATTTTATTATTTTTTAATTAATTTTTTAATTAATAAAAATATAAATTTCTCAAAAATATGTATCAATTAATTAATAATTCTTAAAAATTAATATAAATTAATTAATAAATTAATATTTTTATTAGTAAATTTATGGTACTTATCAGTGATTTTCAAAATCGCTGCCATAGATCCTACAACAGCAATTTTCATTAATCGCTGCTATAGGTCAGACCTATGGTAGTGGTTATTATAACCACTGGCATAGGTTCAACATATAGCAGCGGTTAACGAAAATCACTGTCGTAGGTCAGACCTATAGCAGCGATTATAAAAAATCATTACCATAAGTCGATCTATAGTAGCAGTTCATTATAACCATTGCTATAGGCCGGACCTATAGCAGCGGTTAGTGAAATTGCTGCCATAAGTCGGACCTATAGTAGCGGTTATTAAGAACCACTGCTATAAGCTTATTTATGGTAGCGGTTAATTATAACCGCTGTCATATATTTTTTTTTATTTTTTTAAATATTATATAATTTTAAAATTTAATACCCATCTTCATCATTCATTATTTAAATAATTATCATTAGAGTATCGTCGTAAAAGGTCACGTCAATCCGATGGCCCTAACTTCGTCGATCAAAAAAATTTGATTTTGACGACCATAAACGAGGATATAATGATCTGATAGATGGAGACCTTCGATGGATCTAAAAATCTACAACGATGATCTTGATGATGTTTGTAACGTACTATCAAAGTTTCACTTCAATTGGATATAGTTATCTTGGTCAATTTAGTATATGTTAGTTTCTATCGTTAAATGATAAATGAGTGATCAAAGGACCAAACGGTGTCCAATTATGAGATAATTTTTTTTATAAATGATCTTGGCTACTATTTTAATTATTTTTTATGGTGGTGATTATAAAATTCAACTCATGAGATGAAGAATAATCTAAAACTATATGTCTCGTGATAACCATTCTGAAACTTCACTGATTGTTATGTTCGTGCTTTTGCAATATCTGCTTAACATGAATAGTTTATATGAAAATGATTTAAATTTTACTATCATCACCATATAAAATATTTAAAATTATAATAAAAATTATTTAACTAAAAAATTATCTCATAATTGAACATCGTTTAACCCTTTGATCGCTTGTTTCTACTTTAACGGTCAAAATCATTCCATACTAAATTGACCATGATAATGATATCCGATTGAAGTGAAACTTTGATAGTATGCTACAAATATCATCGAGATCATCGTTGTAGGTTTTTGGATCCATCGGAGGTCTCCATCTATCAGATCATCATATCATCATTCATGATCGTCGAAATCAAATTTTTTTAATCGATGAAGCTAGGGCCATTGGATCGAGGCGACCTTTTGCGATGATACTCTAATGATAATTATTTAGATAATAAATGATGAAGATGGGTATTAAATTTTAAAATTATATACTATTTATAAAAAAATAAAAAAAAATTATTTCCAACCTATGGCAGCGGTTATCAAAAACCGCTGCTATAGATCTATAGCAGCAGTTATAGAATCGCTGTCATAGATCTATGGTAGTGGTTTTGGATAACCGCTGTCATTTATCTATGGCAATAGTTCGATAACCGCTGCCGTAGGTTAGATTAAAAATTCTTAAATTTTTTCTGCTTTTCTTTCATACGCGCTCGATCTCTCTTTGTCTCTCCCCCTCCTCTCCATCGTCGGTGAGGCTCTTGCCCCCCAGGCTGGCGCCGCCCCTCCTTTCCCCCTCCCCTCCACCACCCCCATCCCCGGCGCCCCTCCCCGCCACCCACCACCCCCACCCAATCCCCAACCCCACCCTCCCCCTAACCGCCCTCCTTCCCCCATCCCCCGCCGCTCTTCCCCGCCATCCACCACCCCCACCAGACCCCCACCCCCCACCCTCCCTCCGACCGCCCTCCTTCCCCCCATCCTCGCCATCCCTCCCTACCACCCTACCACCCCTGCCCCCATCTCCGGCCGCCCCTCCCCACCCCTTACCCAGCACCCACCACCAACTCCCCCCGACCACCCTCCTTCCCTCCCATCCTCGGCTGCTCCCTCCGCCACCCCACCCTCCCCCGGCCACCCCTCCTTCCCCCCATGCCCAGCCGCCCCTCCCGCCACCTCCCAGCCCTCCATCCCCGACCGCCCCTCCTGCCACCCCCCACTCGGCCCCCCCACCCTTACTAGGGTCGCCCCTCCTTCCCCCCGATCCTCGACCCCCTCCCCCCACCCTCACCCCCCAGCCCCCCATCCCTGACCGTCCTTCTCCGCACCCCCTACCTGGGCCCCCCACATCCCCCTCCCGATCGTCGATCCTTTCATCACTGTGCCTCCTCATCATTGTGCCCCCTTTCCTTGGTCTCCCATCTCTGGCCGCCCCTGCTCTCACTTTTTTTTTCTCTTTCTCTTTCTACTCTATCTCACTATCTTGCTTTTGTTTGCAAGTTATCTCTAGTGCCATCATCCTCTTCATTACCGACGACCTTCAGAGCTTTCGGTGCGATCCACTCTCTATAGCCGTAGGTATATATTTTTTTTAATTTTATAGTATTATTTATTAATCATGCATATTTATAATAATTTATAAAGTATTTATAATAAATATTATAAATATTTATTATAAATATTATAATTATCTATATGCCATAATTTTTGGACCGTGCTGTGGTGGTAGCCTTAGGCTGTGTCATATCGGTAGCTGTGGACTAGATCTATCAATAGATTGGATCCGGATTGGAATCTGAATATTTAGATCTAGACCTAATATTAATTACTGATACCGGATCTAAATTCAAATATCCGATGGGTCTGTACTTGAAGTATCAGATTCGGATCCTAATGGATCCCGAAAGGCTAGACCCGATTCCAGGATTCGAAACTAAGAAATGGAGAGACTGAGAGGGAGACCGACAGATTGAGAAAGGGAGGGCCAGTCGCTTGCCAGTCATCGGCAAGGAAGATCGAGAGTGGAAGAGAGGGAGGGAGGGGGTCCGACCTCACTGCCATCGTCGACGAGGGAGATCGAGAGAGGGAGGGATCTGACCTCGCCGCCATCATTGGAAGGGAGGGGGTCCAGCCTCGCCGACGAGAGAGATCGAGAGAGAGAGTGTGTGGGAGATCGAGAGAGCGAGAGGGGGAGGGAGAGGGTCTGGCCTCGCTGGCACTGGGAGGGATGGGATCCAGCCTTGCCGATGAGGGAGATCAAGAGAGTGAGAGAGGGATGGGGTCCGGCCTCATCGATGAGGGAGATCGAGAGAGGGAGAGAGGAAGATCGAGAGATGAAAAAGCTGAGAGAAAGAAGTTCGACCTCACAGCCATCACCGATGAGAGAGATCGAGAGAGGGAGAGAGAGAGAGTGATCGAGGGGATGGCACATAGCCGAGCCAGCTCAGATACATAGTCGAGCCAGCTCGGGCCGTGATCGAGCTAGTTGGGGGAGGATCCGAGTCGAATGTCTCAGGCATGGAATCGGCTATCTCAGACACGAAGTCAGCTCAGCTTTTGAGTGAATAAAATTTGATATGTCTCTCTAAGGTTCCAACTTTAAGCCCTAATGCGCCACCATCATCTACTTTATTTTTTTTTCAGATTTTTGGATTAACACCAAGATTTATGTAAGAGATCGGATCTACGACTATTGCTCATCCTTAATTATTTATGAATATAATTCATGTTGTAGAATTTATTGCATAATATTTTTTGGATGTTTATATCTTGTTACTTTTATTTATTGCATTGCATAATGATAGATCCGTCAATTGATTAGTGTACACATTAGAGACTATTTATTGATGCTATACTAATATTATTGTTCAACATGTTATATTGATTAATGTTCATTAACGTTGCAGATCATGATGGCATCAAAATGCCATCTAGCTTTCACCCCTGCCTCTCGGTGGGTTACGTGCAATTCAGCATCCAGGGAGCAGTCGGAGCATACTCTGTTCACCTCGACATTGACTGCTCAAGGATCTCCACCATCGACATCTACTCTACCGATGACATCTACTCCATCGATGGCATCTACTCCACCGATAGTTGAGCCTCTACCATCGTCCATATCTAAGACACATGCTACTATGCAAGCATCTAAGTGTACATTTTTATTATATTAGTAATAACTTTATTTTTTATATAGTATTTATATACTTATATATTTGCATAACGTATTTGCATTGTAGGTGCATCATTCAGCCGAATATTTTGCGGTCCCATATGTATGGCACATGTGTAAAACTGCCAGCATCAGGTGATGATCTATTACGATGCAGAGGGGAATCCAGTAGGAGAGATCACGTGGAATATGCATTCCTTTTTTGGAGTGATTATGAGGCGGTTGGACATCATTCCCATAGAGCCTAGAGACTGACGTTTGATGGATGATGCCATCAAGGATCGAGTATAGGAGGAGATATGGGTAAGTACGTGCATCTTAGTTATATGTATGTATTTTATATGTTTATACTATATATGTTTGATTAGAATAATTTTGTAACTAATTTTTGATAACTTTGTGCAGAGGAGGTACGACTTTTTTATCATGAGAGGGCTCGACATGCCCGACTAAGGAAGATCGAAGAGTTGTATCAGGATTACAAGATCAAGCTCTACAAAGGATGGCTCAAGCATCGATGAGACACTCTGGAGGAGCTTGTTTCCTAGATACAGGACTATCCTCCGAGTCAGTGGGAGAGGATGGTAAGACACTGGAGGAGCCAGGAGTTCGAGATAAAATTTCTAACTTTTAAATTTTTCAATATGCTTAAAATTTTATTTAAATATTTTTTAAATATTTATTATTTATTTGAATACTTGTTAGGCTACCTTCCATCAGAATCAGAAGAATCGTGCAGCCCAGGAGTATACACACACTTTAGGCTGCGAGTATATGGCTAGTCATGTGCATAAAGAGATAATTAATTCTAAATCTTACTAGATAAATTAAATTCATATTTTTTATCATCTTTCTAATAAATTTGATTCTATTGTTATAGTTGATAAGAGATGGGAGTGATGTCCTAGCCATAGCGAGATCTTTCGATTCCAACCGTCACGGATAAGAATGGATAGGTTGATGAATGCAACGATCGAGTATATTTTTGTAAGTATTAAATATATTAGTATATATGATTAGTATTATAGCATTTCTTATAAAATTTTATTTTAATTTATAATTATATGATCAGTTAGATGTGCTCGCGAGTGAAGATCCAGATATTTTTAGGCCTCATGATCATCTGTCTCAAGTCTTGGGGTCTGAGCACTCTAGGAGGATCCGATGTAGGTCCGGATACATGTCGATGAGCTACTAGTCCGAGGTGAGCATCTCCTCATAGACTTTCAGTGTCGTCAGTCGAAAGAAGCTTGAGGAGGCATTGGCATGGATAGATCATGCTACGATATGAATAGATCGAGCTGAGGAGTACACATCTCATCTAGAGGGCATCGTGAGAGACATGATATCGATGCTCAGTACGTGTTTTAGAGTCACAGGCTTTGAGGATATGTTGGCCCGCATTCTAGCTCCAGCTCCAGCTCTGGCTCTAGCTTCGACTTCAGCACCAGCTCCAACTCCAGCTCCGACACCAGCTCTGGCTCCAGCTCCGACTTTGGCTCTAAGTGACGACGATGATGATATAGATTTAGGAGACTTTTGATGTATTTTATTTTTTTAAAAAAATATTATAATAAATTTTATTCGATAATAAAATTTTAGTATTTTAGAATAATTTTTATGTTTATTATATTTTCTTATGTTATATATCTGTATTTATCAGATAAAATATATAAAAAAATAAAAAATTTTAATTTTTTTAATTATTCAAGATCTACGATAATGATTTTATAACTACTGCCATATCCGTGCTAACCGCTGTCATAGATTTCTGGTGTAAATGATGTCAATCACTATATTAGACCTATGGCAGCGGTTACATAACTGCTGCTATAGATCGATCTATTGCAGCGGTTTATAAATCGCTGCAATAGAATATCTATGACAATGGTTCAAACAACTGCTGCAACAATCGCTGCCATAGAGCTACGATAATGACTTCAGTAGCAGCGATTAAAAAATTACTGCTATAGCCTGTGACAGTGATTTTTTGGGCTATGGCAGCGGTTACGAACCACTATCGTAGCCCTTTTTTGTAGTAGTAAGACTTTTGGAGAAGAGACAAAAAAAGAAAGATGATAGCTTGGAGAGAACTTGCGCGTTGGCTTGATTGAGAGATAGATGGAAGGGGGATAGAGGAGCCGACTTAGAGTGTATTGGAGAGGATCCCCCAAAGGGGCATGTGAGGCCTTAGATCCTCCAAGAAGGGAGGTGGCATGGGCTTATATAGAGGAGAGGGAGAGGAGGCACCATGAATAAAGATCATTGGACCTAGGGTTTGGTTTCTTAGCCTTTGGATCATATTCCTTATTTGCTCTGTTGATTTTTATCCTATTTTGCATCCATGAGTTGGCACCTTGAATTAATCTTCCTTGAATCTTCATTAGTTGCTTCTCATCCGTTAATCTTTTAGTCGTGTTCACACTTGGATCCATGTGATATGTGATCTTATAATCTAAACTCTTGATTTTTAAGTTATGTTCATACTTGGTTGAAGGACCCTGATTCTTCATGTATGGCACCTCATCTATGGACCATTAGATAGAGTCTTTTGCTTCTTAGCCCTTAGATCTCCTACTTAATTAGTTGCCCCCTTAGAATTAGTCTTGGTTCACTTGATTTGAAGTCTAATTGGATTGAATTGAATCCGATCTCTTGATTACCTGCAAAATAGGATAAGAACATTAAATTTAATTAATTAATATCAATCAGTGCAATATTCGAGGTTTCTATTATTATAAATTAAGTGTTCATCATATCTCCCAACTTATCTTTTGCTCATCCTCGAGTAAAATAGATAGATCCATAATGTTTACCGACTCATCCTTGAATTAAAAGTTATCCTAGGCATTTCTAAAGGTAGCTGATATCCGACCAGATCATTAAAGAAATACTTCATTGGATTATCAATTCGACCTAGTTAGTGATTGAATGTTAGCCATAGAAATTATTGGAGATCTTCATTCACCAACTTTCTACTCTACTCTTTAAATTCTCTAACTTAATGGAACTAGGTTTATTGTCTTCTTACAATTTAGTCTCCTTATGTTCTTTTTTTTTAAGAGTCTAATAGTGCAATGCCTTATCATAAGCTCTCTAATTGACCCTTGTAGCAAGCTTTCAGCCAATGACTCCCAAACCAGTTGGCTATAAGATATTAGGTGTGGAATACCTTTCGGATTTACTGACTCAAGTTAAAGAAAAGCTACGAGATAAGACTGACTCTAATAATAGATCTCTTTTTTTGATGCAAACTATAATGCTTATTTAGACGAAAGGGCCCAGTTACTCAGTAAAATAATGCTAAAAATTCATCTTATTTCTTTTGCTAAATTTTGATTCTAAAAAAGACTTTTTACATTCATCAACTTTTCCACCCATACCCTCATGAAGTAGATTTTTCATCGAGATAGGTACGAAGAGGGTTCTATAATTACTTCAAAATTTGTTCTAATTTAAATCCTATCATTTACTGGATGTTCTTAATAATTTTCTTCTCGATATCTCTAAAATTATCCAGATCATTAATCACTCATTGATTAGGATGCCTGATTAACTCCAAATCGAGATAAAATTCAGATATACAAAACTAATTATTTTTTACCATACTTAAGGACTTAATTAAATTAGTTATTCTTCTCGCTCTCCCAACTTAATTTCTATTATCCCTAATGAAAGAAAAGAATCATAACAAAACCAATACCACTTAAGTTCTATGTGTACATTCATTGCTAGATGAGAGGTCCTTCGTTGCTGGGCGTGGTGTGTTCTTGACTTCAACTAGCATGGACGTGATGCTTCCCCCAACTTGGCTAATTATCTTTCTTGAAGATCCCTATGAAATAAAAATATACTAATAAAAAAAATTTGCATAAGCTGGGTTGCCACCCAACAAGCACTAAATTTAAAGTCTTCAGCCAGACTTTGTTAAGATTACTCCTAAAAAATTGAGTTGCCTCCTAATAAGTACTAGGTTTAACATCTTCAATCGGACGCAAAACGGATCTAAATTATCGGATTGTTCTGATTATTCTGATATGCAATCAAGGGATTTAGATCATAAACAAATCTTTTCTGATTAATTTAATTTTTATTTAAAAGAATAAAAAGAGTAATGAGGAAAGAGAATTCTAAAGATAAAAGCCTAGATGATCCTAGATTTAAGAAAAAAGTGCGACGAATTAGTTAATGTTTGGTGTTAATTACAATCAAGTAAAACAAGAATGGATTATCTATCATAGGGTTAACCAAGATCTAAACAGCTCTTAACTATTTCAAAGTCACCTTCGAGCACTCCAAGTTGGAGCTTAACCAACCAACTGGCCAAGTAAGTATAATGTTAGTCAGAGTCTTCTCATTGCTTTCCTTAGACACCATTAGTCAGATCAATGAATAAAATCAATTATAAACCATCTTTTTTCAGACTCAGTCATCCTACAATCTACTTGCCTAGACACCAGCTAACTAATCAAGTCTAATCCGGTCCAACTCTCAGGATCACTTGTCCTATTGAGCTCGAAATCCTTAGGGATCAATGTTTAATTAATTTTAAATTAAATATTTAAGTCAATACAATACGAAGGATGATGATTTTTTAGCTAAAAAAGGATAATCAAATCTCAATCTTATCCTATTTAATTACATTAAATATTCTTAATATATTTTATGAAAGATGCAATGCAATTAGAAAAGGTGTCCAAACATATTAAGCTTTTTTATTATGTTTTAGGTTTCTCTATATTAATTAAGTATTATGAGATGTATTTTTTTTTTATGCTAGATTATTTAAAGCAAAAAAATAAAAAATAGATTTTAATTAAGTTAATTAGATTTGAAGAGATTTAGAGAATCTAACTAAGTGAAAAATAAATTATGCTAAGATTAAAATGCAATTAGGTGACCTATAAATAAAGCAAAAAATAAATATACTTTCAGGACAGTAAATTATTCTTAGCTATAAAAAATAATAAATCTTTAAGAATAATAAGCAGTAAATTACTTATATAAAATAAAATATCTACTTAACTATACAAATAAAGTGACCTCAAAATTAAGAATAAAAGATAACTATAATCTAAATTAAAGACAAGAAATTTAATCTACTTAAGAAGTAGGAACTAATTATATAAAGCAGTAAATTATTCTAAACTATAGAAAGCAAAAAAAAAATTTATATATGCAAATAAAGTAATCTAACTAGAAAATAATAAATCTACCATATATGAAAAGTAATATAAGATAGAAATTTTAAAAATAGTAAATAGAAGGTAATTAAGCAATTAAAGTAAGTTAACTAACAAGAAAAGATAAATTCCTAATCAGTAAAATAAAATATAAAAAAAAGTGCAAAAAAAGAAAATAATCAATCAGGATATAAAGCATTAATTAAAGCAAATAAGGCAGACAATCAAGCGTATAAAGTAACTACACAATAAAATAAAATAATATTTTTTAAAATATTTTTTATTTTTTAATATTTTTGAGAATCTATTAAAAAAGTAAATTATTCTAGAAATAAAATGCAAGTCTAAAATAGATAAAAAGTCAAAGATAGAAAATTATTTTACTAGAAAGATAATAAAATAATTTAAAGCAAGAAATAAAGATCTAGAAGGCAGTAAAATATAATAATTTTTTAAAAAATATATTTTATATTTTTTTAAAATAATCATATCAAGATCTCTGGGAATAGTGCCAAAATTTGGTGCGTATCCTACTCACTATTATATAGATAGGATGAGTCAGGATCGTATCTACAGGAATCTTAATTGATTATTTTAAAAATATAAAAAAAAAAATAGATTGCAAGAAACTTAAAAAAGAAACAAAAAAATTACAATAATTTTTTTTATTAATATAATAAAGAAGCATACATAAAAAAAAGAAATAAAAGTGCAATATAAGACAGCTAAACCAAGTTGATCTTCTAGCTGCGCCAAATGATAGATGTACCTTCTTAAATCCTTTCATCTTTCTTCGTGCAAATGCAGCAGGATAGTTGGAAGGTTTGGTCTAGAAACTCCAAGAAAGAAAGATAGATGAAAGCATGGAAATACGAAAAAGAAGGATAGCGGCACTAGGATTAGGATCTCTCCTAAATTTGATGGAAGGCGTGTTAGGTTTAGTACCTCCCCTAAACTTTTGAAGAAGAGAGAAAGGGAGACAACAGCTTGGAGAGAACTTGGGCGTTGTTAGCTTGATTGAGAGATTGATGGAAGGAAGATAGAGGAGCCGGCTTGGGGTGTATGGGAGAGGATCCCCCAAGGGAGGTGTGTGAGGCCTTAGATCCTCTAAGGAGGGAGGTGGCATGGGCTTATATAAAGGAGAGAGAAAGGAGACACCATGAATAAGGACCATTGGATTTAGGGTTTGGTTTCTTAGCCTTTAGCTCATATTCCTTATTTGCTCTATTGATTTTCTTTCTATTTTGCATCCTTGAGTTAACGCCTTGAATTAATCTTTCTTTTAAATTTTTATTAGTTGCTTCTCATCCACTGATCTTTTAAAAGTGTGAACACTTGGATACATATGATATATGATCTTATAATCTGAGCCCTTAATTTTTAAGTTATGTTCATACTTGGTTGAAGGGCCATGATTCTTCATGAATGGTGTTTCATCTATCGACCCTTAGATAGAGTCTTTTACTTCTTAGCCCTTAGATCTCCTACTTAATTGGTCGCTCCTTTAGAATTAGTCTTGATTCACTCGATTTGAAGCTTAATTGGATTGAATTGAACCCAATTTCTTGATTATCCACAAAATAGGATAAGAATATCAAATTTTAATTAATTAATATCAATCAATGTAATATTCAAGATTCTTATTATTATAAATTAAGTACTC